>OU974070.1:20952287-21312287 GCA_918843875.1 Diadumene lineata | reverse complement strand
TTTGACGGGGAGGGTTGGGCAAATACCAAAAAAATATCAAGAGAAAAAAACAGAGAAAAACATATCGTGCACTGCAGATGTGCCAATAAAAAATATCGTGCAGGAAGGAAGAAAATATCCTGCACAACCATCACATGGGAAAAATATATCCTGAAAAAAAAAATTGCCCAACCCCCCCTCCCCCTCAAATATCTAATGGTTTGTCTCTAAATGCATTACATTATTTTGTTTCCATTTCTTACAACACTAATTTGCTACTTTCTCTATGGATTGATTTGCTTGAGACTTTGTTAATTATTTCTCATCTATCAAATCAAATATCTAAGCAGTAGAATTTATCCACTGGATAGTGATTTATTCGGTGGATGACACTTTTCAGTCTCTGTAAAACTGGTTCCTGGAGATCAGTTGTGCTAGTGCTTCTATTGAATGTTGCATTATATCTGGCATTTTTTATATATTTATATTTTCATCATCATCAAGCTTATCAACAAGCTTTATTACAGCTTTTTGTGCATAAAAAGAGTAATTAAACATAATTGTACATATTACCATATTCCATGATTTCTTTCGCTCAGTAGTGAAACATTTCTCAGTACTTTTTTCATGTAATCATGTATTTGCATGTATTGATGATCTAGATAAGAATCAAATAAACATGTTACGCCAAATGCATTACCTCTTCAAAATTAAATTGTATTAATCTTCCTGTACACATCTACCTTTTTTGGTTGTACAATCCTTTTTAAACATGGGGCCATTTTTTGAAATGGCTAAATTTTCACCTGTAAGTGAATGCAGTCTTTTATCTTTTCAGATGTTGATAGTACTCCTAGAACCCACCACCTTCATGACAATGGACCAACTGATGTGAACAAACAGCCTGATTCTCAGTCATTCCTTGAGGATTTGCCTAGATCTCTTGAGAAAGAGGGGCTTCATAACATTGTTGATAGTCAAGATATTTTGGGTCAAATGGTAGGTCATAAACACTCAAACTATAGTCAACATTTGTTATGACAGACATTGACATTCAGGACCCTAGCTAATCTGATCTCCATTACAATCAGGGCCTGGTTGTTCAAAGCTCGGTTAGTGCTAATCTAGGGTTAACTCTAAAGGTTTACCCAAGAGAGTTAACCCGAGGGTTAACCAAAGATTAGAGCTAATCACGCTTTGAACAACCCATCCCAGTAGCAAGAGAAGGTTCTATGCATTTTGAATTAGCTGTAATAGCAAGGTGTCCATAATAACTGGTGTCTGTAGGGCCACAATTGATTGTACCTGTGGTGTTCCACTATACAATGTATTAGGTTGCAATTAAAGGACATAAATGTTTAGAATAGCATAAAACATTGTGTAGCCTTTATGTAACAAAGCAAATAGTTCATGCGTTCATGGGATGTGTTGTCACAAGACAAGGTAAAACAACCTGACTATGTTATGGGTTCATGCTGCATTTAAAAGTGGTTATAACCCTTTGAATGAAATTTATGTAGTTCATTCTACTCACTGTCAGCTTTCGAATGAGGTATATCTTAAGGTATTCGATAAAATACAACCAAGTTATTCAATGCGAAAGTTAGCAATTTTTTTGTATTTTTACATGGTCGTCCAAATATCGGAAATGACGTCCTTGCAGGTACCTCACATGCGTATTGTGAGATATCCAGTTTACTTTTCTTCCGGTTTTTATAATTATAATGTATTTCTTGAAAATCTAAATTGTGTTCTTGAAAAGCTCTTGAAATTCTTGAAAAAATTGTAGCACAAATACAATTATTTCAAAGAATGGCATTGAAACTGTGTGTGAATAAAATAGCTGATATCAAGAGATAAGAATTATTAAGTAATCATTTTATGTGGATGGGGGTGTGTGTGTGTGTTTGGGGTGTGCATTGGGATTCAAGACCAACACTGTGACCAATATTTCACAAATAAAGGGCAGTCTTACTGCTTGGTATAAATAAACACAACTGAATAAATAATAATTACATAGATAAATAAATATACTTACATACTTAATCATGTCTACTCTTCAACTAATCAACACAATGTTTACAATTTACATGTTTATTTTCTGTTTGTTTAAAAAACAGACATGAAGTAATACAAATATGATGGTTATCATTGTTCATACTTTTGGTCATCATGCTGTAAGTTATATATTTTATACTTCTAGATAGCAGACAAGAGGCCAAGAAGCAGTCTAGCATTCCTCTCCATCAATAATAGTGATGAGAGTATAGATGGATGGTCTGATGCCATGGCAACTCCTCCAATGCACTGGAGCCCTACCTCACCGCAAGGTATGCACATACTAACAGACAAAACAAGATACCATAATAGAAAAGGTGTTTGCAGAAATTAAAAGTACTTGAACTAGAAAGAATATATCATAAAAGGCAGATATCTTAAAAAAAATACCAGTAGAAAATATAAATAAAATAAAAATAAATATTGTCAAACACCTAAGGTGCCCCTCCCCCAAATGTGGAACAAAGGAAAAACTGAAAACACATTTCCAGCCCTGCCCCACCCATCAAAAAGCTTATTGTCTGTACCAAAGTGCAGTGATAGTGTATTAAAGTACATGAAATTTTAGGCAGTCAACTCGGCTGTTTATGAACACATCTTTAATAACAGAACATACTCAATCATGTTTATATGTATTTAGGGTGCTCAGAAGGTGAAGATGACATAAACCAAGAAAAGGTAATGTATGAGCCAATCATGAAAAATTTTCCAAACTCTGTTCTCCAACTACTGAGGTTTTTTTTATAATTGCACCATTGCTATGTGTTGTATGGTATGCAATTTTCAATACTTGTTTGTACAACTGTATTTTATCCACACAATTTGGTCTTATTGATGATATTCTGTTTTTTCTCTGTGTAGCAAAACCATAAAAAATGTAATAAATAAATAAATAAATGCATAAACAAATAAATAAATGAATGAATGAATGAATGAATGAAAGAAAGAAAGAAAGAATGAATGAATGAATGAATGAATGAATGAATAAATAAATAAATAAATAAGTAAATAAATAAATATTTTTTTTAATTAAAAATTGATTATATTCAGTGAAATATATTATCCATGTGTCTAACCACTGAGAATGATCTAAAAAAAAATCTCACCAGATGGAAGTCTCACAACCTCCAGCTTTCAGTGTGATACTCTTGCTACAGGAACACTTCAAGGGTGGTCAAGGTTATCTGCGGGTTTTGATTTGCAAACTGCTAAACTGCAGGTTTCAAACGCTTCAGAAATTTTTGAATTAATGTTTTTTAAATGATGGAATGATCACACTCACTAACCCTAACCCTATCAAAACCCAGAAGTGCTCCAGTAGCTCAAGTGGTAAGGGCACCAGACTGGAATGCGCAAGGTTGTGGGATTCTCATTTGATGATTTTTTTCCAAGCTTACTATACTCTCAGCACTAGTAACTCTCAGTAGTATTACATTCACTGGTCATTGCATCATTTACTAAAATTGATTATATTATTTTCTCTTCAAGAATGTTGCGAGAACATTATTCAAAGAAACATGCAAAGACCTTTCAAAAGGAATGTCAGGTTTTTCTATGTTGGATTGTTGTGAAGAACAACCTTCTGAAGTATATGATGAAAACAACAAGACGTTACAGTCCTCGATCAAAGACGAGTCCTTAATGAAAGCCGTTATGGACACCAACAATTCCTCAGATACTCATATTGTTACCAATAATAAATCAACTGATCCAAAGGAACGCTCCTTCAAGGATAGTCCAAGCATCATTGATGCAGGAGATTCTAGTTCACATAGCACACCTACTGTATTCCCACCAGTATTTACATGTACAAGCCCAGTAGCGCGTGATACAGTTCCTTTACTGGAACTTGTCCAGTCCACGCCCAAGGAACTACATATACATCATGGAAATTCCGTCAACAAGGATCAAAATGACAGAAGTAGGGTCAAGGTGAAGAGAAACACCAGTAAAAGCAATCTACATCGAAAAGCATCAAAATCGTCTCCATTATTTACAAAGATAACTGCTGGCGAAATGTCGAACCAGAGTAATAATTTCAAGGATCTCGTAACCAGTGATGACACGCTAGCGAATGTTAGTTCTCAGAGTGAAGCCCTAAAGATGTATGATGAAAATTCGATAGGCTCAGATGGGAAAGATGTTAGTGGTGTTTCTTTTAGGACACTTTCAAAGTCTTTGGAGGAAGCTATGGTCAAGGAAACAGAAATTGCATCAGATTTAAATACAGCTGTCTGTTTGGAATATGAAAAAGGTAGGCCAATGATAAGGATGGATGTAGTTGTGATGCCGATGTAGTTATTTAACGGTGTTTGTTTTGTATGATGGTGACTTAAATGATCGAATGTCTGGTCGTTAGAAAGATTTGTCACAATTGAGTTCCAGAGATTTGACAAATCGTAACCATTTTTGCTTGTTACTTTTACGGTACATCAGGGCTCAAAATAACAGCCGGCCAATGGCCGGACAAGATGACCGTTCAAAACAATTTTTGACCGGACATTCCTAATTTTCGACCGGTCAAACTAGCGTGAAAAAAATATATAATATGTGTGTGTGTTTGTGCAATATAAATTATGTGAAAATTATGTGTGTAGTTGTATTTTAAATTCTCTTTATTGGTAAGATATGAGGAACAAAGTAATTATCTAATGACTAACGAATGACTAACCAAACGAGCCTTGCTCAGTTCACCCTTTCGCTCCTACACCGCTTGCAAAATACAGCCTTACTTTTAAAAAATCATATCTTTCCGAAACAACTTATAAGTACTACAACTTTGGGTTTAAAGCAAACACTTATTGACTAGGAAATTGGTTTACAACGTTTTAGTTCAATCTAGGAATTTGTACTGTATATGAAAACAAAGGCGCTAGAACGCTACATAAATAAAACGCGAGAAAAGTTGTATTGCTATCAAATATGTCAATCAAACATTACTTATGTGAAGTGAAGAATTTCCAGTTGTAAATTTGTCTTGTTTTAGTGCCTTATTCACCAGTCAATAAACGACCATTTACGTTTCTTTCCGTTTGGTTCGCCGATCGGTACGGTATTACCGCTGTACTATTTGTCTCAATTACCGTCGTCGCGGTCCAGTTGGTAATTACAAAATGCCAACTTTCACAACACTAAACAGTCCTTACTCTAAGACTTTGGAATTTTTTCACATTTATTTTTATTGAACTTACGGTACTACATCCTTTCAAACGGTTTTATATGTGTGTGTTGAAAAACACGTATTTCAGTCAATAAATTTGTACAAAATGGCCGGCGTACGTATTTATAAACGCGCTTGTTTCCCAGTACATTCTTACGCTATAAAATGATAAAATTCACTCATAAAACGTAAAGAAATCTTTCAGAGGTAAACACAACTTTGTAAAGGATATTTTGATGAGATTAGATCCTAAATTTGAAAAGTCTTTTTAAACGGGTTTAGTTTTATTCAGTTTATCTTCGTGAGCTGACTGGTGACGATGACCGTCCTAAAGGACGTTTGACCGGTCAAGTGCTTGTTTTGGCCGGTCATTGTCCGTTGACCGGCCGTTATTTTGAGCCCTGTACATTGTTAAGAATTGTTAACTGTCCTTTTGTCATTTCAACTTTAATTGTGGTACTTGCTGCAAAAATCGTTGTATGTCGACTACTTTGTTCTTGAGTGATCAATATTTAGAGATACTTTATGATCTAATATAAATGTATTCTAATGATTCAGTGACTTCGTGACAAATGACAATGTAATGATTATGTGCATGTTATTGACTATCGTCTATACATATGATTCTAGAAAAACAAAGTCCAGAATTTAATCACCACGAAGAAACAAGTGAAGACCAACTACTTCCTTCAAACGACACACACACTACATACCCTGAGAAAGAAACAACCGATACCCATACCTCTGATAAAATTGATATTCATTTGGGCGAAGTTTTTAACAAAGTAGGAACAACCAATCTTGTAACATCTATAAAACGTAAATCAACTTCCCCATTATTATCAGTGAAGCGATCTTCCAAGATAAAACGATTCTCTTATCCAACGTCTGTATCATTATCCTCAAAACCACTTACAAACACAAGTACTGTAAACGTAGCAAGTAGCACCCTGGTCAATATGAACAACGAAATGGATAAAACTAATGCCAATTCCTCGTCTGCAAATAACTGCTATAGCATAAGTGACATTGAGCAAGACAGTAGGGAAACTAAATCTCCACAGTTGCCTCTGAAAAACGTAGAGAATGATGACATAAATGAGCAGAGAAATGATAAGTCAAATTCAAAACTTGCACTTGAACTACCAAAACAGTACGTCGGTTTGCCAGACGCTGAAGAACGTAAGCATAGATTCGAAGCAGTGAAGCCATTAGACAGCAAGCCAAAGAATGGGGAGTCATTTCAAGATGACAATGATTCGGAGAAAGAACTCACTGAAGATGTGACAGATTGTACTCTATTGGGTATTACAGAAAACACACCAAAGATGTCTTCAAATGATCAACTGTTTGACATGGACGCTTTGAGTCAATTTCCTTATGACATGATCTCACATACACCAACAAGTGATAGTGAATCTGTGAATAACACACGTGAACAAACAAACCCTGTACATGTAAACGGACCAGATTCTAGAGATTCTAAAACTAATTCAAAAGAGGACAGCAAAATGATTTTGACAAATGCCTCAAATACTTTGTCAGGATTCAAGACAGCTAGTGGAAAAGAGATCAATGTCTCGGTAGAAGCTTTAAAGAAAGCAAAAGCTATGTTTGAATTGGAAAATCCAGAAGCTAATTCTTCTGTAGATGATTTTGAACAATGGTCAACATCAGGATTCAAGCCTACAAGTGGCAAAGATATGAACGTCTCAGAAGAAGCGTTAAAGAAAGCAAAAGCTATGTTTGAAATGGAAGATCCAGAAACCTCTTTTATTACCAAAAGTATGAAACAATATGAAACATCAGGGTTCAAAACAGCGAGCGGAAAAGATATCAATGTATCTGAAAAAGCATTAAATAAAGCAAAGGCTATGTTTGCAATGGAAAACCAAGATACGAGTTTTGATTGCGCGAAACAATCCTTAAATTCAGGATTCAAAACTGCAAACGAGAAAGATATCACGAACTCTGAGGAAGCTTTAAAGAAAGCAAAAGCGATGTTTAAACACGAAAACCAGGAGAGTGTTTCAAAACACTCTGGATTTATAACTGCAAGTGGCAAAAATAACCAAGAACATAGTGTTGTTTCCATGACACCTGAACAGTTGCTAACATCTGGATTCAAAACAGCAAGTGGCAAAGAGGTTAACTTCTCGGAAGAGGCCTTGAAGAAGGCCAAAGCCATGTTTGCAGTAGATAACCAAGAACATAGTGTTGTTTCCAAGAAATCTGAACAGTCGCTAACATCTGGATTCAAAACTGCAAGTGGCAAAGAGGTTAACATCTCGGAAGATGCTTTGAAGAAGGCCAAAGCCATGTTTGCAGTGCAAAACCATGCCACAGAACAGTTGGGAATGTCAGGATTCAAAACATCAAGTGGCAAAGATATGAATATCTCGGAAGATGTATTGAAGAGGGCGAAAGCCATGTTTGCAGTAGATAACCATGAACATAGTGTTGTTTCCAAGAAATCTGAACAGTCGCTAACATCTGGATTCAAAACAGCCAGTGGCAAAGAGGTTAACATCTCGGAAGATGCCTTAAAGAAGGCAAAAGCCATGTTTGCAGTGCAGAACGAAGCCACAGAACAGTTGAGAATGTCAGGATTCAAAACAGCCAGTGACAAAGAGGTTAGTATTTCGGAAGAGGCCATGAAGACGGCAAAAGTCATGTTTGCAATGCAGAACCAAGCTACAGAACAGTTGGGAATGTCAGGATTCAAAACTGCAAGTGGTAAAGATGTGAATATCTCCGAAGAGGCCTTGAAGAAGGCCAAAGCCACGTTTGCAATGGATAATCAAGAACATGTTTCCACGAAATCTGAACAGTTGCTAACATCCGGATTCAAAACAGCAAGTGGCAAAGAGGTTAACATCTCGGAAGAGGCCATGAAGAAGGCAAAATCCATGTTTGCAGTAGATAACCAAGAACATAGTGTTGTTTCCACGAAATCTGAACAGTCGCTAACGTCTGGATTCAAAACAGCCAGTGGCAAAGAGGTTAACATCTCGGAAGAGGCCATAAAGAAGGCAAAAGCCATGTTTGCAATGCAGAACCAAGCCACAGAACAGTTGGGAATGTCAGGATTCAAAACTGCAAGTGGTAAAGATGTGAATATCTCCGAAGAAGCCTTGAAGAAGGCCAAAGTCATGTTTGCAATGGATAATCAAGAACATGTCGTTTCCAAGAAATCTGAACAGTTGCTAACATCTGGATTCAAAACAGCAAGAGGAAAAGAGATTAATATTTCTGAAGAAGCTTTGAATAAAGCCAAAGTGCTCTTTGCAAAAGAAAATGAAAGAAATAGCATTGATCCCAAAGGCACACAACGTCCTTTGATATCGGGATTCAAAACGGCACGTGGTCAAAACGTCACAATATCGGAGGAAGCCTTGATCAAAGCTAAAGCTTTGGTTGATGAAGCAAATATTAGTGCAAAAAATGTAACACATTCGACATCGCGATTAAAATCAGCAAGTGATCAAGATGTCACAATCTCAGAAGAGGCACTAAAGAAAACAAAAGCAATGTTTGAGATGGAATGCAATAAAAACCTCCATGAATATTCCAATCTATCGTCTAAAAGTAATCAAGCTGAAAAAGCAGCCAACGAAAACTCTGCTTACAGACTGCAATGTTCAGATGGAAATTCAGTGGCACAAGCAAAGACTTCCGAATCCCAAGACCAGCAAGTACCATCACACCTCAATACTGCACCCTCAAGTACGAGAACGCCAACCGAAATTAGTGCTTTGTCTTCCTTTTCTAAAGACCGACTTTCCCTTAGTTCTATAACTTGTACTGCTGATGATCATTTAACGAGAGAGATATTGGAGAGTTCTGCTGCTCTTTTAGCTGATGAGTCATTCGCAGATCTTACTGATTGTCTGGACATAGTCCCCAGAGAGCACATAGTATCGGTGACAAGTGAAGCTGCTTGTTATCGAGTACCAAGATCCCCCTACAGCTCTAGTCCACAGCAAAGTAAAAGTAAGTCTTGTCTGTCAAATACCAAAAATAAACATATTGACATACCTATATTGTTAGTAGTTCATACCATACACTATCAAAATGTTGATGACCATTCGTCCCAAGAAGCAATCAATATTTAGTTGTTTACTGATTATGTGTTTTCTTTAGGGGACGCTATGATGTCCAATGCAAGACAACGCTATAAATCAGTAAGTAGAATTCAATCTGGCTACTTTATTGGCGCCATTTGCTTTGATTTTAAAGCTGCTACAATTGTCCACAACTTGTAAATGAATTTTCAATGCTAGAATAAGATGATTAACGTTTTTTTTTCATATAGTTCTTGAATGATGATGATGAAATCAAGAGCTCTCCATCTCTGGTGGCAAGATCTTCTCTTAAACCATTGCAAGCATCTCCTACAAGTGAGTACATCGCTTTTGTTTGCCGGTTTGCTTATTTGTTTCTTTTAATTTGTTCATTTGCTTGTTTGTGTTCTTTTTTGTTTGCATGTCAATTTGTCTATTTGTTTTGCTGTTATTTATTCATTTGTCTCTTTCTTTTTTTATTTCTTTGTTCGCATATATATGTGTATTTACTTGTTTATTGGTCTGGCTGCCTTTGATTATGTAATGGCGGTTTCCCTGTTGTTTTTCAGCGGTCATGCATGATCGTCGCTCAAATGTATCGTTAACACCAGCTGTTGTTGGACCAAAAACGTCTACTCCTTTATCAAGGTAACTGTCGATGACAAATCGTCAGAAACTATTCCTAAATCAAAATTACACGAATTACAATAATGATAAGTCTTAATTGGGTTTGTAAACTAATTAATTGTAAGCATATTCCCTTTATTGATAGGATGTCATCATCAAGGAGAGAAAACAAGTTTTTAACCAGACAAACCAGTCCACTACAGCCTCGCGTATCATCCCCTTCGCCTCCGTCGCCACTGGCAAATAATAAACAAAGTGAACCACCAACAGCTGATACACCTGTAGGCGGGTCCTCCAAAAAACAGTTCACTACACCGTTCAGGTCAACTTCAAGTAGCACAGGGACAACAAGGATAACAGGGACGGCAAGGACAGACCGTGGTAAAGATGCAAGAGATAAGTCCCCAGATAGAAAGAGACCAAGGCTTAATGATTCTGCTAGAAATAAAACGAGTAAAACCGAGAGTGTCAAACCTTTGATGGGGTATTTGTATAGTGCGAGTCAAAGCACAAAAAGACCTTCTATGAGAGAGTATGTTGGTAATACCTTGCCACAAAGACACACTGTCCAACAGGTATTTCTGTCAATAATCTATCAAACTCTATAGTTTTTCTAGTTTTCTTTACCTTCGTTTTTTTTGTTTTTGTTTTGATGTGGAGCCTTTCGTATTCTATCACATCTTTCTTATTCCTAATATCTTACCCTACCCTACCAATTCACATCACGCTTCACTCCATCTCTCTCCAACACCCCTAATCTTTCAAATGTTTGCCAATAGCTTCAAGATCTTGGTGTACACGATGACGTGATAGCGGTCACATGTTCCAATGCAAAGTCATTTCGTTTCTTTGGTGCACGATTCTTCAGTAAAGATACATTGTTGACGGGTCAGGGCGTTAGAATGGAAGATGGTGGCCTGTTAAATGTGGGAGAGGATGGGCGTATTGGATTACAAGAAATAGAGAGGTAACAAAATGAAACATTTGAATGAATAACTGAATGGATGAATAAATAAATAAATGAGTAAATGAACGAATTAATGAATGAATGAGCATATGTATGGATGAAGGAATAAATGAATGAAGAAAGACAAAAAGCCAATGAAGTTACCGGTGTAACCACTAGCTTCAAAAGTCACTAACAAACCCTCATCTTTGCAGTGTATTGTTCACATATTTCTGAAATCATCCTAGCGTTTTAAAACGAATACGTTTTTTTCCTTTAAATATTTTTTTTCTTTGCACAGTGCGTTGTTAAGTACCCCTGGTGTGGACTCTAAGCTAATACCAGATGGCTGGATATCAAACCATTACAGATGGATAGTATGGAAACTTGCTTGTATGGAGGTGTCTTTCCCTCAGCACTTCGCTGCAAAGTAAGAAAGATTCTCCTACAATCGCTTTGTGAGAGTTTAATTATGCGTTTGGACAAAGACATTTCAATGAGGCGTCTTTGTTAAACCACGATTTATCGCGACTTCAAACTGTTTAATCACCCAGGACTCCATTTATATTAGATTATTTGGAAATGACTTTCAAATCCTTTATATATCTTACCAGGGCTCCCATTGATAACAGGGTGTTTTCCCCCTGAAGGGACTACCCTGTATAAATAAAGGTGTTTATCTATCTTATCTATCTATCTAATGGAAAAAGTACATATTATATTTTGATGTATGGACGTAGAATCTCATTAATTTTCATCGCATTTTTAAATACTTGATTAACCAAAAACGTTTTTTTTTTTCAGAAGTCTTACTCCTGAAAGGCTCCTATATCAACTCAAGTATCGGTATGACCGCGAAATAGATCGTTCGCACAGGTAAATAAAATACTTATTGAATAATGTCAAATAATTGATGTAGGCGTAGTGAGTGTGAGCTTTCATCTCAAGAATAACCCCTATTTGCATGAGATGTGTTAAAAAAATATTTATTTATTTATTTATATATTTATTTATTTATTTATTTATTCATTTATTTATTTATTTATTTATTTATTTATTTATTTATTTATTTATTTATTTATTTATTTATTTATTTATTTATTTATTTATTTATTTATTTATTTATTTATTTATTTATTTATTTATTTATTTATTTATTTATTTATTTATTTATTTATTTATTTTTGTTGTTGTGATAGGTCAGCGTTGAAAAAGATCTTAGAGCGAGATGATGTGTCATCTCGTACGATGGTACTGTGCGTCTCTGGCATTGATGTATCTACAACCAAACCAGACAGTAAAGATAAAGAACACGATGATGGAAAGAACAATCAAAACTCAATTTGCGAGGTAGTATTAGATCACAAAATGTAAAGAGACTTTTTAATCACTGTTCCATCAATTGGTTGAAATGAGCAACCACTCGTCCGAATGAATTTGCAAGTGTTTTTTTTTTCTTTTTGCTGCCAGGGCTGTGTGATATAATGACTTATGGCTGATGAAATACTACTGTAGCTTTCAGACCTTTCACCTAACTAACCTATGCTTTGTTTGCTCCCAGGGTTGTATGATTGAGTTGACTTATGGCTGGTAAAATACTACTGTAGCTTAACCTTTCACCTAACTAACCTATCATTTGTTTGCTCCCAGGGTTGTATGATTGAGTTGACTTATGGCTGGTAAAATACTACTGTAGCTTAACCTTTCACCTAACTAACCTATGCTTTGTTTGCTCCCAGGGTTGTATGATTGAGTTGACTTATGGCTGGTAAAATACTACTGTAGCTTAACCTTTCACCTAACTAACATATCCTTTGTTTGCTTCCAGGGTTGTGTGATAGAGGTGACTGATGGCTGGTACAGTATCAATTCAACACTAGATGTACCTCTGGCAAACTTACTATCCAAAGGCAAGATATGTGTTGGCATGAAGCTCTGTATCAATGGTGCTGAACTGATTGGTTCGGATCAAGCTGTATCACCTTTGGAGGTATTGGCTATTGACTAATGAAAGAACGAGCAAAGGAATGAATGAAAGTCAATGGATCAATGAATGGGTGTTCATGTGTGTACGAATAAGTTATTGAATAGCTAAATGAATAAATGAAAGGGAACGAATAGTTGGTCGTAGCATGCTAAATAGATGAAGGATCGATTGTTCAATGAGTGTTACGTACCTACGATTAAATTATTGAATAACTGAATAAATAAATGAAAGAAATTGAATGAATGAATGAATGAATGAATGAATGAATGAATGAATGAATGAATGAATGAATGAATGAATGAATGAATGAATGAATGAATGAATGAACGGACGAACGAACGAACGAATGCATCGCGCAGAATACAGGGACACATACGGGACTTTTCTATTGTTCTGGCGCCAGATTCAAAACGCCGACAGCGTAGTTAATGAGCCGTTAATGAGCCATCTAGTCACATTTACAAAGAAAAGTGCTTAGAATGGTCAGACCTTGCTATGTAAAACCTGGTTTACACTGTTTTCGACAAATAACTAAAAAAAATGAACATGGTGCAAATTGAAGATGAGATATTTAACTATCGTTTGCACCCTGTAAGTTGGGAAAATTTGTTTTCAAACATTTCTCTTTTTCATCTTTAAAAAATGGCAATTTCAGTGCTAATTTGTATGTAAACCAATATTCACATATATTCAACACAGTTTTTTTTTGAGAATACACAAAGAAACAAAAAAATGAACATGGTGCATTCAAAAGATCTTGTTTTGGTGAACATTTTCCACATTTTTTGGTATTATTTTCACGTTTAGAAAGTTTCTCTTTTTTAATCTGAATATTTAAGCTAGCTATTTTCATAACTTGCTACGGTCGATGTTTCTTTGTAGTTACCGTACAGATTATTTAGTTAATTGGCCTTTTGTTTGTTTGGATTAGCACCCAACTTGTGATATTTTATTTTTGTGTTTTGACACAAAGGCGAAATTAGTGACAATACCGCAATCCTGAAGTCGTTCCAAAATGAATTCATTTTCGTTTATACGTCAAGTAAGCTACATCTATGTTGTCATTCTACAAACTGCTGTACGTCGGTTTCTAGTGATAATTTTTTTTCTTCAGCGATTTGCGTAATTAATTATAACTCAACGTATTGATAGTGAAGATCAAGATTAATTAATCTGAGTTTATAATTACTTCTTTCGGAAAGCTGAAATCGAAAGTTGGTTTGAAGTTGCAAAAGTCACAAGAAATGAATTTTAAACAAATCATTCGAATTTGAGTTGTCAGCTATAGTTTTTGAGTTTGTGAGAATGCTATTTAAAAAAGTCACAAACAAATAAACTACACATTTTAAGGTTTCATTTGATATAAGTTTCATTGAGATTGGAAAAGAAATAAATTTTAAAAACAACTAATTCAAGCTTCAGTTGTTGGCGGCTTCACATTTCGAGTTTGTGAAATTATGAGGGTTTTTTGCTTTCAAACAAATTTGGTTTATGAACGCATCAAAAAAATTCACAAGTAAACAAACTACAAATTTTAAGTTTCCATTTGATATAAGTTTCATTAAGATTGGAAAAGAAATGAACTTTAAACAACTCATTTGAACTCGAGTTGTCGGCTTCATGTTTCGAGTTTGTGAGAAGGTCATTTTGAATGTTATTTTGCTTAAATTAAACAAGTCTGGTTTAATAAACGTATCAAAAAAGTCACAAACATAAACAAACTACACAATTTAAAGTTTCATTTGATATAAGTTTGGCCTATCATATGTAAACGCGCCATTTAACTAGAAAAATTCATGTAAGAGCGCTCAAACTACTCATATAGTTTTGTGCGCCGTTTGTCATTGAGAATGTTTAATATCAAATTCGAACAAAATGTGCTGAATGAAAATTATTAGTTTATTATTGCTTCATAGTTGGTCTAGACTTTCGAATTTTTCTTATTGTTGTATCATAACATTTTGACACGCACGAAAACAATAAGCGGATAAGACAACAATAGGTGGATTTTGGTATTGAATTCGGAAACCCTGTGTCCGTAATTTCCTGTAGCTTTGTCGGAAGAAATATTCAAAAACAGCCAATCACAACCTGTAATTACACTGATTTATTCATATTTATGCCTAGTGTGAATAATTTAGCACCGTAAGTAAATGTCCCTGAGAACAATAGCATTCTGCGCGATGGAATGAATGAATGAACGAATGAATGAATGGAGCAAAAGATGAAAGATTGATTATTAATGGATACATGTATTTCTGATAGAACAAGAAGGACACGGTACAAAGAAACGGCATTATTAAACAAGAGTGCATGATAAGCGATCAAACATACACATTTCTCTTATCACTGCGACAAAGCCATAAGCACAAGTGTAAGGATAATAAATTTCACTTCTTTTTGTATTGTTCTTGTACTCGTGCTAATGCTTACTGCGCACCATTTCACAGTGAGGTCATCTACGTACACTCTTTTCACAAGTGAGGACCTGGCTGAAGTGAGGGAGTGAGCGAGTGCTCTTCATTAGTAATGTCGTTTGACTGCTCTTTTCTTGTAGGCCCCATCATCTCTAATGCTACGTATCAGCGCTAATTCAACCCGTAGAGCACGCTGGGACTCTTCATTAGTAATGTTGTTTCGACTGCTCTTTTCTTGTAGGCCCCATCATCTCTAATGCTACGTATCAGCGCTAATTCAACCCGTAGAGCACGCTGGGACTCTTCATTAGTAATGTTGTTTCGATTGCTCTTTTCTTGTAGGCCCCATCATCTCTAATGCTACGTATCAGCGCTAATTCAACCCGTAGAGCACGCTGGGACTCTTCATTAGTAATGTTGTTTCGACTGCTCTTTTCTTATAGGCCCCATCATCTCTAATGCTACGTATCAGCGCTAATTCAACCCGTAGAGCACGCTGGGACTCTTCATTAGTAATGTTGTTTTGACTGCTCTTTTCTTGTAGGCCCCATCATCTCTAATGCTACGTATCAGCGCTAATTCAACCCGTAGAGCACGCTGGGACTCTCGTCTTGGTTTTCAAAGGTACTCTCATCCCTTCCCACTGCCACTGTCTTCATTATACCCTAATGGCGGAAGCATTTGTTGTATTGATGTTGTCGTATTACGACGATATCCTATCGAGGTGAGTGATTTATATGGATTGTTTGTTGTTCGTGGGTCCTCTCGAGAAAAGAAAGATGCACGATGCTAAATTTAAAAAGATTGCCTTTTCACTTTGTCTTCCCTCAGTCCATCATTCAGACTGTATTTACTTTCATTGACTTTCTTCTTACTGTTTTTTCTATTCATTCATTAATCTATTTTAATATCCATTTACGTGTAAACCGGCGAAAAAGATATGAAAACAATGACCGTTTAGACGAAAACGCCAATATTTTTATCCGCATAAAAAAAGAAAAAAACTGGGTTTGTGAAAACGCGGTCTCAACCACCTGTTCATTCATTTATTTCATTTATCACTTGTTGGTGGTGTTGTTTTGTAGTACATGGAAAAGATGGCGAACGGCACGACAGCGTTTAGAAACTCAAGAGCAGAAGAACGAGAATCTAAGAAGTTTGCAAACACTTTGGAGCGTTCTCGAGAGGTTGTTCTTGCTAGGGTACAGAAGGAGTTTGAAGCTAATACCGAAAAGCCGCCAAAAAGTTCCAAGAAACCAAGACGATCCTACTCACCACAGGACATCATAAAGCTGCGCGGTGGTAAAGAACTTTACGAAGTCTATATGGCTGCAAATGATCCTGGATTTATCGAGGTATTGCTCAGCTAATCTGAAATACCTAGAAAATGAACGCTTTTTTTGGTCTCTATTACAACATAATATATGGACAAAAAAGTCTTTTGTTTATCCTTGGATTTGCACATCAGTGCGTATGTGCTAGTTTGTCTGAGACACATTCACTCTCACTACCTTTACACTCGACGTACTCCACTAGACGCATTCACTCACTACCCCCAACACACGATACGTATATACGCCGCTTCATTCAGTTGATTTTTGACCAGGTAGGAAAACCAGAGAACCTGGAGAAAAACCCTCGTGGCATAGGAGAGGGAAGTAACACTTCTCTAATTTCACATCCCCACAATAATAACCTGGACCATAGACCTAGGCAAGAGGAACACTGAACACTCAAAAGTGAAAACACACACACACACAAACTACAACAACAACAAAAAAAAAAAAGAAGAAAAAAAAAAACATTGAAATGTTCATTACTAAAAAAATATTAAGAAAATTAATAATCACTGGCTTTGATTTCTTTCTTTTTTTTTTCTACATGCACTTGTGTTTTCTCTCAATAGTCTGCATACATTTGCCCACATGTAACTATATTTTGCTGCAGTGCGTTTTTCTGAATTTATGATTATTTTTAGGAGTGTCTTGACAACAAACAGAGAAAGAGCCTCGAAGAATACAGACGAATAATACAAGACAACAAACAAGCTGAACTAGCGAAGATGTTTCAGAAAGCATGGGATGAAGATGAAAAGGTTTGTAAATACTAACACTTTTAAAATTACGAACATTTCCCTCTTTCCTTTCCGTGATCAGCGGTTTGACATCATCGAGAACATCGAATATTTGCTGGTCATCCTTATTGAAATGAGGATAGTCACCAACAGTGTAAAAAGTATTTTAAGTTATGACCTACAAGTGACACACTATAACAGGCATATAAGAACGTGGATTTTCAAAATTAGCCTAAACACGTTCTTATATAAATGGTACTTGAAACAAATTTAGGGTAACAAGGTTTTTAATTTTTCATAAGAATATACCTATACATTTTAAACAACTCCTTTGATAAGAACCTAATTTGAAACTTTAGCCTGTGAAGGGGGCTTTTAAGAAATGCAAATTTTAGCCTAACATGCACTTGACACTCGGGTTTCTATGCGCGTATATATACAGCACATCAAGTGACGTTGATATATGTACGTACTATACTTAGAGGTTCTTTGTGGTTCTTTTATAGAATGTGTCAAAGCGAACAGTTGTACCTATGTTGAAAGTGCGCATCGTCAACTATTTGAACTGTGATAACGATAAGTCAGGTTAGTTACACCAACTATACTACTAGTCTGATAAATCTGCGACTACATTCTTGGACAAAACTACTTGATACATTCAGGAAAACCAGTGGCGGATCTAGGGAAGGGGTACAGGCTGTGCGCACCCCTCCTGGAAGGATTCCAAGTTTTCGTTTTATCAAATATTTTTTTTCAAAATAAGCTCAGTATTTAATGTTTACTGGTTAGTGCTGCCCCTCCTGAAAATGACACCCCCATCCTGGAATGAAACAATTCTCGATGCCCCTGAAAGCGCACGCTTTGTATGTAGAAAAATCACTTTAATCACAGTTTTTAGAAATTCAAAAATGTTGATACCCTAGATACGTTATGATCATGAAATCATTGTTTTGGTGAGGAGAGGGTAGGAAAAACGAAACAAAACTACAGTTTTAATGCACATAAAAAAAGAGAAAATATACCAAGTGTCTTTCCAAGATTGTAGCTGCAAAATATTTATGTACTGCATGACAACACTTAATGTTCAATAGCTACCAAAGGTTTTTTTAGTTGTCACTTTTCACATTTTAACAAAATACAGCTTCATTAAAAAAATTCAAAGCTTGCAAAGGTTCGTTGACATGGTGCCGCAGGAAGATTGTTAATCCGTGTATAGAGACAAGATTTTTTTCTGATCACAGAAGCAGTGATTAGTGTGTGGAGACCAACAGAAGATGTTGTACAGTTACTATCTGAAGGGAGAAGGCTGAGAATTTATCACGTGATGGCTTCAGGATCTAGGTACAACTAGTGGATCAGCTATAAACATTTGATTGATGACTGATAGTTTTTGACTGATTGAATGATTAATTGATTTATTTATTTGGTGACTGTTTTGTTTTTGTTGTTGTTGATTATTCGATTGTTTGATTGATTGATTGATGTTTAAATGGAAGATTGGCAGATAGATCGATTGATTGCCAAGACTGTTGCTGCCATAAATGTTTATCGATTTCTATTTCAGGTATCGTCAAGGACTACCTTCACTTCAGGTAAACCAGTATATACATGTATGTTTATCACACAATTGAACCCCGTCCATAGGCCTTTTCTGAGTTTGATAAAAAAGATGCATTGTGGTCTAGCTTCAGTACAAACAACACCATATATGGCATAATGAACAAAAGATGTTGGTAACAAAGCTAGACCATAATGCACCATGTTTCCTATTTCAAAAATGGTCTATGCGGCAACAAAAAGACAGTCTAAAGTGACCGTATCGACGGAGTGTCCGTATTGAGCGTGTACAGAAAGTATATGCATATGTGAATATGTATTTAGTGAGATCCTAAAAACTGGCCGCAATACTTGCATTCTATCGTCTTTCATAACATCAACAGTGACATAGGCCTTATACTACCAAGACCAGCATTCTTTGCGAATGCTCTTTCAGATTGAAATTTGTAATCGCTGTGGAGATCAATAAAACAATTTGCACTAATTGCGATACAAAAGAGAAACGGCAAAGCATTCTGGTAGTGGTAGTATTCTATGTTATTATGCATATCGCATATTTCAGACGATGGTCTTGCTGTTTCAGCTTTCGTCAACCCGCAGTACTCGGTATAAAGTAATGGAGAGCGATCAAACTGTCATGGAAGACTTGTTCAATAGCAGAAAGGTACACCATGGACAAAAATTATTTATATTAACATTTATGTGCTTTTATTAATTGACTTAATTAATTGTTTACTGACAACGATGCTTTTATATACATATTGTTTTTATTTATTTATTTATTTATTCATTCATTCATTCATTCATTCATTCATTCATTCATTCATTCATTCATTCATTCATTCATTCATTCATTCATTCATTCATTCATTTATTTATTTATTTATTTATTTATATATCATGATTAATATTTGGCGTTCATGGCGGTTGGCAGCAAAAGAATGTGCCTCTTCAATTCAGCTTCAATTCCACTAGAAAACTAAAAATCTTCGAAAAGCAAAACACAGTAAACCGCTTGAATTAACTAAAAGAACATGAATAAGAAAGACCAAGAAGATTATAAAAGTGCAGAATACTTTAAAAGTGAAGCGTCTCAGCGAAAGCGAGGAAGACCTCGAAAACCAATCGAGGAAAAAGAAGTCAAAGAGCCTACAGAACAGCAAGAAAGTACAAGGAAAAGAGGCCGACCAAAGGGATCTAAAAACAAAAACCCCAAAATATCTTCAAGGACAAGATACCACTCGATAAATGGAAGTTTAATTTTACAAAATTTAACATCAGAAAATGACGAAAATGAAAGTGATCAATAAGCAGCCACCCAACCGAATCCTTCTACAAATTTGCATAATACTAACTCAAGGCACCTCCCAGGGGAAGCTCCTGAAAAATTTGATAATAATACAAATTCTTTGAGCACTTATCCGAACATTCCTGGCCCACAAACAAACTCTGCTATCACGCAAGAAAATACGAAATCAAAAATACAACCTAATCTACCTGAATATGATGTGCTACCATCACAACTACATGCTGAAAAAATGTGGGGAAAGATTAGCTTCGAAGTTTTGAAAGACAACATCGACGACTTCTACAACCAAATAGTCTCCTTCAGAAAGAATTTATTCAACGTGCCCTCTGGTAAAGCAGGCAAGAGTTACATTACAGAACTGAGTTTCTGGTTGAAACAATTCAATGCAAATTCTACCTTAAATTCTGTAGCTTTAAAGGCATTTATGGTGCTGCCATCTTTGATTTTACAAAAACCATCTGCCAAGTCCAAAAGCAAAGATCACAGTAATGCAATCGAGCGACGACTCATCCTTTGGAAGCAAGGAGAATTTTATGAATTACTGAAGGAAGTGAAGTTTATACAGAGTAAACTAAGGGATTCAAAGAAAGCCAAATCTATTGGAGAGATATCGAAAGCTTTTTCAAACTTAGTCATGCAAGGAAAGTTACCGCTGCTCTAAAGCTTCTGGATAAAGAGACCGCCTCAGCCAGCCTCTGCCTATTTCACCGAACGTTATGGAAGAGCTGAAATTGAAACATCCACCTGCTGCTGAAATAGCTGAGGAAACGCTACTCCAAGGTCCATTAGACTCTATCACGATTTACGACCAGATAGATGAAAGTATGATCTACTCTGCAGCTCTAAAAACACAAGGATCTGCCGGTCCCTCCGGCATGGATGCAGATCTATATCGACGAATCCTCTGTTCAAAGAACTTTAACACAGAGGGCAAGCTATTAAGAGAAGAAATAGCAATTATGGCCAGAAACTTGCTTAAAACGTCTTATCATCCATCCTTACTAGAGCCTTGCACTTCGTGTAGACTGATACCTCTTGACAAAGATCCTGGAATTCGTCCAATAGGAATTGGTGAAGTGCTAAGACGTATTATTGGGAAAACAGTTTCTGCCTTCTTCAAAGACGAAATAAGAGAAGCGGCAGGCCCACTTCAAGTCTGCGCTGGACACAGTGCTGGTGCAGAAGCCGCCATACATGCCATGCGTGAAATATTCAACGAAGAGGAAACAGACGGAATTCTACTGATTGATGCCAGCAATGCTTTTAATTTAATGAACAGATCAGTAGCAATGCATAACATTCGTTTTACTTGTAAATACATCTCATTATATTTGATTAACACCTACAGAAACCCTTCAAGATTATTTGTACAGGGAGGAGGCGAGATCCTGTCAGAGGAAGGTACAACACAAGGAGATCCACTTGCGATGCCATGGTACGCCGTGAATACACTCTCGATGATAACTATCTTAAGATCAAGCATACAAGATGTTAAACAAGTCTGGTTTGCTGATGACTCAGCAGGTGCTGGTAAGATTGCTATGCTTTATGACTGGTATGAGCTGTTATGTAAAGAAGGGAGAAAATACGGATATCATGTCAACGGTTCCAAAAGCTGGCTTATTGTCAAGACGCAGGATTTAGCACGTGAAGCGGAATCTGTCTTTAAAGGACAAGTAAATGTGACCACTGAAGGAAAGCGCCATCTTGGAGCGGTCATTGGCTCAAAGTCGTACAAAGACCAGTATTGTAATGACAAAGTGTCAAAATCGGAAGAAGAACTTAAACTACTATCTGAAATCGCTAAGAGCTCCCCGCATGCAGCATACATTGCTTATACAAAGGGATACAAGTCAAAGTTTAACTTCTACATGAGGACTATTGATGCTTTTGAAGAATACATAGACCCAGTTAATGATGTAATCTTCGAAACTCTGTTGACTACACTGTTTGGTCAAGAAGAACCATTGCCAGACCTACTTGAAGAGATCATCACCCTAGCTCCCTCTCAAGGCGGCTTGGGTATTACAAATCTGAAAGATGAAAAGCAGGCATGGATACAAAGATCACAGTCATCGATCAAAGGCTGCCACCCGACCTACAACCACTAGTGACGCAAGCCAGAGATAAAGGAGCAAGTTCCTGGCTGAATGCTTTGCCCATTAAAGAACTTGGGCTTGCCTTAAATAAACAGGAGTTCAGAGACTCACTGCGCATTCGATACAACCTACCTTTAGTGGGTCTACCCAGCCACTGTACATGCGGTTCCACCTTCACTGTCAACCATGCACTATCATGTAAAAAAGGTGGTTTCGTATCAGAAAGACACGATGGTGTGCGAAATCTACTAACTGCACTTCTAAACAAGGTCTGTAAAAATGTTGAAGCAGAACCTCGGCTCATTCCACTTGACAATGAACATTTTGATCTACGTTCAACCAACACAAGTCAAGAAGCCAGATTAGATGTTAAAGCTGGAGGGTTCTGGAGTAAAGGAGTAACGGCATTCTTTGACGTCCGAATCACGCACGTGAACTCCAATACTAACCAGAACAAGAGCACCACTACTATATTTAAAGATCATGAGAATGAAAAAAAGAGGAAGTACAAGCAGCGAGTTCTTAATGTAGAGATGGGGACTTTTACGCCACTCGTCTTTGGAACAAACGGGGGAATGGGAAACGACTGTCAGATGTTCATTAAAACCCTAGGTAACAAACTGTCTCAGAAATCTGGCGAGAGTTACTCTACGACTATAACGTGGCTCAGAACTCGACTTAGCTTTGAACTATTAAGATCTACCCATTTATGCATAAGAGGCTCAAGAAGACCCTTTCATAGACTTTTTGAAGTTAACACAGACGATTTAAAATTAGATATTAACAATGCAAATGTAAGCTTAGTTTATTAACTCTTTAGAATATTTTTATTACTTTGACCAGTTTATTTTATGACATTTTTGTTTTGCCTTCAGTTTTGTTTAGATGTTGACCCACATATACTTTTATATATCAATTTTTACATATATTATGTTTTCCAAATATTAGGAATTTTAATATTACTATTACAAACTTTTAAAAACAAATAGTGAGATTCTTAAAAATAATTATTCCTGCATTTTTATATATATTTATATAGCACATATTTTATATATTTTATGTATTTCAGTTCTGTAAATTAACATTAATAAAATATTTATTTATTTATTTATTTATTTATTTATTTATTTATTTATTTATTTATTTATTTATTTATTTATTTATTTATTTATTTATTTATTTATTTATTTATTTATTTATTTATTTATTTATTTATTTATTTATTTATTTATTTATTTATTTATTTATTTATTTATTTATTTATTTATTTATTTATTTATTTATTTATTTATTTATTTATTTATTTATTTATTTATTTATTTATTTATTTATTTATTTATTTATTTATTTATTTATTTATTTATTTATTTATTTATTTATTTATTTATTTATTTATTTATTTATTTATTTATTTATTTATTTATTTATTTATTTATTTATTTGGTTGTTTATTTTCCAGACAACTGGTTTTAATGAACTTCAAGTTGGGGATTTTGCTCTGTACTCTGAGGTAGACTTGGTTGGGTGTGTGGTTTCCGTTAGTTCATACAATAAGTAAGCAACTTTGTACATTTTTTATTTCACTTTCACTATGCATCAGTCAATTAAAACCCTGGCCCCCTGACCCCCGGGAAATAACGGGAAAACTGACATTTCACAAGTGTTAAAAAATCGCTGTTAAAGACATTATTTTGTTTAACGTTGATATAGTCCAGCGGAATAGAGGTGTTAAAATCCCGGCTTTCACCGGGGTTCGGGGGGCGTTGTTTAAGATGCCTGATGCATTACGCACTCATTCATTCGTTTATGCATTTATTCATTGATTAATAAATCAATGAATTAATTAGTTTATCTGTTAGTTTGTTCCATTCATTCAAGGGTCATTCATTCGCTCTTACCTTCATTACAGTTCATCGTTACAGACTGTGTATCTTACAGATGATGAAAACAACCTAGTGGCTGTCAAATTCTGGGGAGGTTTAAAGGTAATGGTTGATTAACAGTACTTGGAAAACAGTGTAAATGATGGCAAAGGCCCTACAATTAAGTAATACAATAATGATGTATGCTAATCATAAATGACTATTCTGTCTATGTTTTACTGTAATTTTATTTTTAGGAGTACGTTGAAGTAGTAAATTCATTATCTTAGTTTGCTTGTCTAGTCTATGAATAATTCATCGTCGATATCCATTAAGAACATCACGTACATCTTGTCTTAGTGCTGATTTTCATCACCATCGTGCATCATCACCATCGTGCATCATCATCACCATCCTGCATTATCACCATCGTGCATCATCATCACCATCGTGCATCATCACCATCGTGCATCATCATCACCATCCTGCATCATCATCACCATCGTGCATCATCATCACCATCGTGCATCATTATCACCATCCTGCATCATCATCACCATCGTGCATCATCATCACCATCGTGCATCATTATCATCGTGCATCATTATCACCATCGTGCATCATCATCACCATCGTGCATCATCATCACCATCGTGCATCATCATCATCGTGCATCATCATCACCATCGTGCATCATCATCATCGTGCATCATTATCACCATCGTGCATCATTATTACCATCGTGCATCATCATCACCATCGTGCATCATCATCATCGTGCATCATTATCACCATCGTGCATCATTATTACCATCGTGCATCATTATCATCATCGTGCATCATCATCATCGTGTATCATCAACACCATCGTGCATCATTATCATCGTGCATCATCATCACCATCGTGCATCATCATCACCATCGTGCATCATTATTACCATCGTGCATCATCATCATCGTGCATCATCACCATCGTGCATCATTATCATCATCGTGCATCATCATCATCGTGCATCATCACCATCGTGCATCATCATCACCATCGTGCATCATCACCATCGTGCATCATTATCACCATCGTGCATCATCATCACCATCGTGCATCATCATCACCATCGTGCATCATCACCATCATCGTGCATCATCATCACCATCGTGCATCATCACCATCATGCATCATCATCACCATCGTGCATCATCATCATCGTGCATCATTATCACCATCGTGCATCATTATCACCATCGTGCATCATTATCACCATCGTGCATCATCATCACCATCCTGCATCATCATCACCATCGTGCATCATCATCACCATCGTGCATCATTATCACCATCGTGCATCATCATCACCATCCTGCATCATCATCACCATCGTGCATCATCATCACCATCGTGCATCATCACCATCGTGCATCATCATCACCATCGTGCATCATTATCACCATCGTGCATCATTATTACCATCGTGCATCATCATCATCGTGCATCATCACCATCGTGCATCATTATCATCATCGTGCATCATCATCATCGTGCATCATCACCATCGTGCATCATCATCACCATCGTGCATCATCACCATCGTGCATCATTATCACCATCGTGCATCATCATCACCATCGTGCATCATCATCACCATCGTGCATCATCACCATCATCGTGCATCATCATCACCATCGTGCATCATCACCATCATGCATCATCATCACCATCGTGCATCATCATCATCGTGCATCATTATCACCATCGTGCATCATTATCACCATCGTGCATCATTATCACCATCGTGCATCATCATCACCATCCTGCATCATCATCACCATCGTGCATCATCATCACCATCGTGCATCATTATCACCATCGTGCATCATCATCACCATCCTGCATCATCATCACCATCGTGCATCATCATCACCATCGTGCATCATCACCATCGTGCATCATCATCACCATCGTGCATCATTATCACCATCGTGCATCATCACCATCGTGCATCATCATCACCATCCTGCATCATCATCACCATCGTGCATCATCATCACCATCATGCATCATCATCATCATCGTGCATCATTATCACCATCGTGCATCATCACCATCGTGCATCATCATCACCATCGTGCATCATCATCATCGTGCATCATCATCACCATCGTGCATCATCACCATCGTGCATCATCATCACCATCGTGCATCATCATCACCATCGTGCATAATCATCACCATCGTGCATCATCAACACCATCGTGCATCATCACCATCGTGCATCATCATCACCATCGTGCATCATCATCACCATCGTGCATAATCATCACCATCGTGCATCATTATCACCATCGTGCATCATCATCACCATCGTGCATCATCACCATCGTGCATCATTATCACCATCGTGCATCATTATCACCATCGTGCATCATCATCACCATCGTGCATCATCAACACCATCGTGCATCATCATCACCATCGTTCGTGCATCATCATCACCATCGTGCATCATTATCAACATCGTGCATCATTATCACCATCGTGCATCATTATCACCATCGTGCATCATCATCATCATCGTGCATCATCATCATCGTGTATCATCAACACCATCGTGCATCATCATCATCGTGCATCATCATCACCATCGTGCATCATCACCATCGTGCATCATCATCACCATCGTGCATCATCATCATCGTGCATCATCATCACCATCGTGCATCATCACCATCGTGCATCATCATCACCATCGTGCATCATCATCACCATCGTGCATAATCATCACCATCGTGCATCATCAACACCATCGTGCATCATCACCATCGTGCATCATCATCACCATCGTGCATCATCATCACCATCGTGCATAATCATCACCATCGTGCATCATTATCACCATCGTGCATCATCATCACCATCGTGCATCATCATCATCATCGTGCATCATCATCATCGTGTATCATCAACACCATCGTGCATCATCATCATCGTGCATCATCATCACCATCGTGCATCATTATCACCATCGTGCATCATCATCACCATCGTGCATCATCACCATCGTGCATCATCATCATCGTGCATCATCATCATCGTGCATCATTATCACCATCGTGCATCATTATCACCATCGTGCATCATCACCATCGTGCATCATCATCACCATCGTGCATCATCACCATCGTGCATCATCATCACCATCGTGCATCATTATCACCATCGTGCATCATCATCACCATCGTGCATCATTATCACCATCGTGCATCATCATCACCGTACATTATCATCATAGTTTACACTTTTCATCAGCCATAAACACCAACCTGACTTTTGCCTTATACTACACTTTAATATGTTTTTATTGTAAAAGTGCTAGTAATTATGACTTAATACATTCTTGTATATATTTTTGTGTGTGAATAATTTTGAACTTGTATTTTCGTACTCTAGGTATATGCAGTCGACGACCTAGTCAAACCAAAGGCCATGGTGGCATGTACGAACCTCGTTGTACGATCACACGAACACATCAACTGCCCAGCGCTTGCCTTTAACGAACTGTCTACACTGACAATGAAACCTAGAGAGACTTACTTGAGAAGTGCATTAGAACATTTGAACCATAATATCCAGGTAACTCTATGTTAAGCGAATTTAATCATCAAATCGTCGATCATTATTATTGTGATGATGATGATAGACTTTATTTCTATGTCAAGCTATGTATAAGCTAATTGGCGACACAACAAAATTAGAAAAGAAAAAGATACTGCATAACTGCACAGGTTGATATGTATGGTATCCTCTCCGCTCAGACTGGAGAAGCTAGTGTATCAATTTCTACCTTGTACATCTACGTGAAGCAAGCTATGCACTTGCACGAGCCATCAAGGAGACCAGACACATCATCTAACCCTACTGCTTTCCTTTATTGTTGTTGTTTTTACTCTTCTCCTCTTTCTGGAAATGTGCGACGAGCCTGCGTAGGGAAGGGGTAGGAAAAGGATGTTTGGACAAGGAGGGGGATTTGGATTGTCCCCAATTACCCTCCTCGTCCCCAAATCCATTTCTCAACTCCTCTCCAAACGTCGCTGTGGAGGCTAATGTGTGGCCGTACGTACCGTCCTACTCTGAAGTGCACTCAATTTACATCACTTCTGATTTCATCGTGGAGATCGATTCTATATCGTGGTGATCGATAGTATATCGTGGTAGTATCTTATCTTTTCCCACTTATACGAAAACGACTTTAATTTACCGCAAAATAGTGCAATTTTTAAAGTTATTACACTTGAGGCCAACGGTTATTGCATTTGAGGCCAGTTATTACATTTGTGGCCTCTACAATCACATCCTTTTATTTTCCCAGAATACGAATGAGTTGATGTCAAGTGCGCAAAGACTTCTGGATCAAATACGTCGGCGTCCAGCACCTTCCGTCAAGATGTCCAATAATTCAATGCGAGATTCGACTACTCAGGTATTCATTGTGCGTAAACGAATAAAGATTTGATTCCGCATGTTTCATAAACGGAAACAAATAAGAGGCCGTTGGCTTTGAAAGTTTCGTTTTTGGCGGGAAAACGTGTTACAGCTCAACTGCTCCAACACGCGCATGGATAATAGCTCAATATGCTGAGTCCATGTATCGTTTCCTATAAGTGTGGAATCAATCCTATTACAGCTATCAGATAGACAGCTATTCTTGAAAAGATTGTCTAGTTTTTAAACATATAAATTCTCTGTGTTTTCTCCAAGAGTCTGAGGCTCATCTTGGGAGATTACACAGTTTAATTTACAATATATTAGTAAGTAGAGAAGGAAAAAAACTTGAACAAAAAAAAATACATTGTTGTCTATTTGAAATACTGATTTAACGAATAACAATGTTTTTTGCATATATCAAGTTTTCAGTTTTCTTCTTTTAAATACAAAGGTGCACATGTTACATAGTTACATAGTTTGTCATAATCATGCACTGAAATTATTTTGTTCATTTGGACTCATCATTTCTTAACAAATCAAAAACCATGAAATATACAAATGACTTTGATATTTGCTTGTAATCAGTATTTCAACTGGACAACCATTTCAAGAATAGCTGTATATGCAGCTATCTCATATTCATTGTTGCTGCGATTCTAAAATACTGCCATCGACATTTATTAATGTT
Source organism: Diadumene lineata (assembly GCA_918843875.1). Lineage (NCBI taxonomy): Eukaryota > Metazoa > Cnidaria > Anthozoa > Actiniaria > Diadumenidae > Diadumene > Diadumene lineata. The sequence continues at coordinate 21,282,980 of OU974070.1, read as the reverse complement.
GACAATGATTGTGATTGACTGGGTAATGAGATATTGTGATCGGGAGCCGGTCGTACGAATCCTGAAAAGCGCTATTCAGCTGTTAAATTCTAAAGATATTCCATGGTGTGAATAACATTTTTTCCAGTGGATAACTTTATCCAGGCTTTCTACAATCGACCCCAGCATTGGTAATTAGAAGAGGCAATGGTGAAACATATCTACAGAAAATTGATTGATTGTGATAAAGTGATAATGGTGATACTTCTAAGTGTGAATGACCGTGATAAAAGCAAAATTGAATAATTTCTTGAAAGAAGACCAGGAAAAATTCGGGCTTCAATGAGCATTGAGATTGAATAGAATATACGTGCAGAAACCTCAAGCACGGTAATAATACTTTGGAAATGATGGACTAACGCTCTAAACATCAACTGCAACTCCTTTTCTACCGGTGCTTAAATAATGTAACATTTCTTTTTAAACTACCTCTCCGCTAGTTGAATGGCCTATCCATTGGCTTTTATTATCTTTTAAAACGAAATAAGTTCACTCATTTAGCAATTCATTTCGCGCGTCGTTCATGTGTCTGCATAAGTCAGATGTCGTTTGCTGATCCCTTGTGATACCTTCAAGATAGATATGATTTATATTAGTGTCATTAAATGACTAATATCGGAGTAATCTAGGATTATATTGCTTACCAAAACAGGAAGAATTATTTTTGCAATAATCAGTTTTCACAATTCAGTCATATATACTTCGTTATCACTTGGATTTTATGATATCCATTTTCGGGCTTTCCCTTACCTTGCTTTATCCTAAACTGTCGCATAACTCAGTGTTTTGTTTATTTTGTTTTTCTCGAAAAGCCACGTTCCTGTGATTTTTTTAGGTAAATGTTTTGATCTTACAAGGTTTTGATAATAATGGAAATGTAACGATGTTTTTTTTTAAAAAAATTCTGAAACGTATTTCACTTGAAGAATAAAGATGGTTATGAATAGGTAGTGGATCAGTCCAGATTAACATCAACACCATCATTATCGCTGTCATCATTATCGTTATCATCATTATCGCTGTCATCATCATCATCATAATTATCGCTGTCATCATCATCATCATCATTATCGCTGTCATCATCATCATCATTATCGCTGTCATCATCATCATCATCATTATCGCTGTCATCATCATCATAATCGCTGTCATCATCATCATCATCATTATCGCTGTCATCATCATCATTATCGCTGTCATCATCATCATCATAATCGCTGTCATCATCATCATCATCATTATCGCTGTCATCATCATCATTATCGCTGTCATCATCATCATCATCATAATCGCTGTCATCATCATCCGATTTCCTCTATTATCACCATGTACAATGCAGGTTATTATGCACTCTATTACCATGAACAAATATGAATAGAAAACAATTATTATCAGCATCATCATCACTATGCAGAGGCGGATCCAGGATTGTTTTCACTACCCAGTGAACATGAAATACTGAGGTTATTTTGGAAAAAAATATTTGAAAAAACAAAGACTCAAAATCCTTCTAGAAGGGGGTACGCACCCCCTGCACTCCCCTAGATCCGCCATTGCTATGGTTATCTCTCTATCACCATGAAAACAGAAAGCGTTGATTATCATCAGCATCATCTGTGATATCATGACCACCTGCTTTTCATCATCAACACCACCAGCACCATCGATCATCATCATATTCTTTATGGATGGATCGAAAAACACATTTATTATGTGTGTTTTACACCTGGACTGCCACTTCATTATACTACTTATCTTATAAAATACTTCCGCAGGACAAAACGTGTGTGGCATTACATTTAATTGAATTTGATTCGGTTTTCTTGTACTGTTTTTAATAATGTTTTCAATCAAATAATAATTCGCGCATGAAAAGGCGGAGTGTTTTGAGACGTGCACAAGATCATTTACTTTGAAGTAGCTCTCACATTAAGATGAATATTATCTGTTTTTACCATCAGGGTATTGTCCAACCATTAGCGGACACTGCGAAGACTATCACTTCCAACAACATACCTGATGAAATATGCAATTCATCTACAAGTACCAAGTCTGGTCAGTGTAAGAGAAAACTTCTTGAAAGCGCACCACAGCCGCCAGTCACCCCGTCTATCTATATATCATCTTCTCATAGTGTAAGGAGAGATTTTAAGCGACCTCGTAGGCTTGACACAGAAAGCCCTCATTGAGAGGCCTCCGTGTTAAAATAAATCGTATGAAATTGTAACAGTTGATCGGCAAGGGGCAATACCCAAGGATCCCATCATTTGTACATTTGTGCAGCTTTGGGGGCTGTTTGCGTTATACAGAGAGCCAACGATTAGATCCGGGGGGAGACTTGGTAAACGATCGGGGATGCTCGTCGTATCTTTTAGGGGTAAAACTCAGCGATTTGATCTCTTTTAGGTTTAAAAATATGAAATTTGCCAAATTCTCACTTTTTGGTACCTTTTAGGGGTTGAATAGCACTGAAACTCATGATTTCGGTATCTTTTAGAGATGAAAAATTTGTGAAGCCACGCCCTTTTGAAAAACGTCAGGTATCTTTTAGGGGTATTTTTGGAAAATTCCGACGAGCATCCACGATCGTTTATCCACGGAGTACCCGACCCCCGGGGGGAATAGATCTGTACAACGACATTAGGATTGAACGCCCTAGTTGACCAACGTCGTGTGGAGCAGAGTTTTTAAAAGTTGACTAGCAATCCATGGCTGGCAGATTGCCTAACATTAGAAGAGAATAGCAGACGCGTATCAAGACCTAAAGATAGACGGGTTTTCGGTTCATAATTGGTTACAGTTCCTGGACCGCGCAACCATAGCTCTTGATTATCCTTAAAGGGTCTAAACAAGACACCATTGTTAGAAAAGAGTATAAGTGTGTCGAATCTTTCCATATGCGTAGACGGTGCTTTAATTAAAAAAAACCCATAAAACCAGAAAAGGGCTAACATTTTTGTAATGCAGCACAAATCAAGTGCAAATCAATTGTAACGCTTTTGGAACTGTTGGGGATGAGTTTCCTGATGTTTTAGGCCATAAATCAAAAAAGACCAGATTATTATCAGTCGGTTTATCATGTCTTTGATTCTAGACAGTGAACGGATGTTGTCTGCCATTTTGATAAAGATTTCTATAATTTACGAAGAGCATTCCCCCAGGTAACACATAAAACAGACTGGTTCTAGTGCTATTATCCCCCATGCACCGTTAAGATGTCGCCGCAAACATGTAATTTATCAATATGTTACGTTTTTCAATAAAAAAATGAAAGGTTTTGTTTTATAGGTATTTGGTAAATTTTCGGTAATTAAAAGATTTTTTATATCAAAGATACAGCAAATTATATATATATAGATTACAAAAGAATATTTGATCGTGAATGTAGTATTGTAAAGAGAGAATATATTATATTTACTTAAATGAATAAAATGTTCTGTTTTAATTGATGTATTGTTTGCTTTTGGTAGTAAGTTATAAAATAAACTCCTTCAATTGAAGTAAATATCGAATATCAAATAGCCTTTGATGAACAATACATCCTTTTTTTCAATTTTCCAACTTCCGATGTTTTTCTCATTTGCGCCCTTTTTTGAACGAGCATTTCGGCGTTTTTTACATCAATTATTGTAAGAATTACCTAAAGAGAAATCGGTATTAAAAATATGGCGCGAAAATTAGCATATACTGCCCTTTCAAACAGCTGTAATGTGAGCTGCGTTGTGATTGGCTAACTCCATGTCGAGTTGATCCAAGATGGCCGATATAAGAAAAAGGATGATTTGTTGTGGAATCGACAGATGATGTAGTGTTTTCCTCTGACGAACCTCTGACCAAATTGAGATGATTTGCAAGAACGGAGTGCCTATAAAAGCTATGCCTAACATTCATGAGGGAGGTAAGCTGTTTTTTCATTGTAAAATGCTCGAAAATACATCCCTGCATCAACTTTGTTTATCGTGTGTCGCTCACTCTGCGTTCAAGATACTGTTTGAGTGAGCTTACTAGTTTAATATTCATTTTAAACACTTTTATCGTCAATACTAGATGCATTGCTTTTTGCTATGGAGCCAACTACTAGTCGAAGGCGGTAATATTTTGTAAAATGTGACTTCAATGTTCCGCAGTGAATTAGTTTGACGTGAACTAATGCTTTCAGTGAGTGTACGGTAACTAGTTCTTCTCTTTTCTGTCTTTTATAGCATTTATTGGGGACGCCAGGGAAGTCACTAAAGCACTTGAAAATGGACAGGTGAGTACGGTTAGATATGCTATTCTTTGACGAGTGTTGTAAATATTTTGAAAGCTGAAACTGAGAAAAAAACATCAAAATATCCTGGAAACGTTTTGTTATCGTGAAAGAATTTTTGTTTTTGTTATTTCTATTAAAATGATTTATTGTTGAACATTTGTGTTTGGTGTTATGTTTGAATAATTGTTCAAAATAAATGCTCTCTCTTCTTTTGTTTAAAGTAAAAAGTACTCGAGATGAATAAAAACAAGATAAGCGAAAAAATGAAATGTTGTCCTTTTTTATTAAAAAGAAAATCCGAGTGCATTCATCATTTGAAAACTGCCGATAATTCCTGTAATTAAAAGATAACCCCTTGAGTAAAAACGTCCAAACTATTTTGACAAAGTTTGTGTGCATTTAGTTTTTTTATCAAAATTTCTGCTCATTGCTATTTCCTTGAGTGATTAAAATCTGTATCCCTGCAGATTAAAGACTCTTTTTAGTGAAACATTCATCTTTGTCCATGATTGGTTGTATATTTTGCTTTATTTAAAGATTCATGAATCAAAATAATTTATTGCTGTTTAATATAGTCAAAATGACAGATGGTGTAATTAAAACCACTATACAAGCTAATAAAATACAGAGGGAAAAAAAAATTGGTCCACAAGAGATGCTTTTTACATTTTTTTTCCTGACAGCTATCTTGGGAAAATACAAAGTGACTTATTAAAAATAGATATGTATTCTTGAAAAAATTGTATAATTTCAATGGGAAGGAGTTTGCATGATAAAACTGCATGAAAATAGAAAAATATATATATAACAGGAAAAAAAAAAATCGTGATTCCCAAAATGGGTTTATTTTGGATTATGGTTGGGAAAGTGCTACAAAATCCAACATTAGGTTCAAATTTGGGATTCCCAAAATGGGTTTATTTTGTGTTATTGTTGGGAAAGTGCAACAAAAACCAAAATAAACCCATTCTGGGAATCACAAATGTTTTCCTGTGTAATTTTGGTCAACTGAATGGGCAAAGAGCAAGAAGTAGATTAACAATACAATTTGAAAAAAAAAACAAAAAAAAAAAACACCTGGTGTGAGATTAAATCCATGATATAATCTTGGAAAGATGGAACTGAAAGCTAAGCATTAATGAACTAATGCATTAAGATGTGTCAAAAATTAGTCAATTTAAATTAAAAATTCATGGCATTACTGAGATTAAAACTGAGAATATTGGATTATATAGTTGGGTAATCACCAAAATATTAATCCATTCTGAACATTGTTATAGTGCTTCATAACAATATTTGTTGTTTTGTCAAAATGAAGTGAAGATTTAAGTTTTATATCAAAATCTATAAAAAAATGTTTGATTTAAAAAAATCATTTTCAAAAATGGCTCAATTTTCGCATAAATATTTTATTTTTATCAAATAATGGATTTAATTAAAAAAAATCTAGATGTTTGCAATTTGTATAGTTTCACTGCCTTCAATATTCACTTCTCATATTTATACTTTTGCTCAATATTTTTCATGCAATTAATGCAAATATCAGAACTCAATTGCTCTTGATGGCAACTATTATCTCATTATGAGATATATTCTCTAGAAATTTCAATCCATTTTAGTCTATTATCAACTTTTTACTAAATGGTCATAATTGGTTCAATTATATGACTTGTACTCCATTTTAAAGTTATTTTATATATGAACCAATTTATATTGCCATATTTAGTTATATTTACCACTGCAGGTGCACTCCATATTTTTATGGAGTTCATCAGTGGGCTAGTATATAAAGGGTGGCGAATGGTCTTTCCAAGCCGACGAGCCCAAGGCTTCTTAATATTTTCACAAATTGAACCCAAGACTATACATTCTAGAATATTTTGAGATTTTGAGACTTGTTTTAAAAAAACTTTTCCAAGCCTCTGAGACCTTCAGTTTTCAAAAAATCTGAGAGACTCTGAGATGCTCATTTTAAGCCCCAAGATTTTAAATTTTGAGAGACCATTTGTCACCCCTTATATATGTGTGTACTGGCAAGTTTTTCCAATTTGGTCAACTGTTCATTTTCACTTTCATGTGAGAGAAATTGTTTGTAATTTTTAGATATTTTGAAAATGAACCAGTATTATGATTATCACTGACAACAACCATTTTAAATTCATATTTTCTGGTGTTAAACCTATTTATTTGAAACATTTTTTATTTTTATTTTTTTAATGTTGTAGAAATGTTTGTTTTCAACTTTATGATTTTACTTTTTGTAAATTGTTTTTCAATACATTAATTTCCTTATATTGGGTATCAGGATATTGATGCTAATAGTAAAGAAAATATTCACAACTACTCCAGCACAGCTGGCCATAAAATATTGTTCATACTTGGCATTTGGATGAAGTGCTGTTTATATCAAGTGCCATATATGTTCAAATCCTTTTTGCATATAAAGTAAATCTATTTTAACAAACGGATAATTTACTGTAGCAGCTTTGCTTAAGTCGAGGAAGTCATCAGGAGATTATTGTGTGCTTTCGTTTCAAAACAACAGGAAAAACATCTAGAGAAAACTGAAGATGTTTATGGGAAAATACATAACCTACACAAAATTATCCTCTAATGCAGATTTTATGTGGTTCACTACAAATGCAAGGCTTCTTTCTTTTGTTAGTAATACATCTACAGTAGAGGATGCTATAACATAATTTAATACTACAAAAAAATAAACTCAATTTTATTAGACAGTGAATTTTATTGTGAGAAAATTAAAACAGCTAAATTCATTGTATGATGACCTTCCATTTTAAAACTTTATTTGAAATTGAATCTTTCCTGAACCGTCACTCGATTTCATAGGGCAGAGATTGTCCTAACATGTTTTAATATTGGTTAATATGAAATATGAAACTCTGCACCTGAAATGATTGACATTCAACAAAAGAAATCAAAATGAAATGGCAGGTCACATTACAATAAATTTGGCTGTAAGTTCTCAAATGTAAATCAAGATAGATTTGTACCAGCACATCCAAAACTTGTTACTTTTATATTTGTAAGGACCCACAAGAACTTGATGAAACTGGTACTACAGCACTTCATAAAGCAGCAGCCAATGGACACCTTGAAGTATTAAAACTGTTGATAGAACAAGGTTGTGATGTAAACAAGACAGATATCACTGGTTGTTCATCACTTCATGCATCAGCAAGAAATGGTCACTTGTCTTGTGTGAAGTACTTGGTGGAAAATGGAGCTGATTCCAAGTTGAAATCTACCAAAGGCAATACTCCTGTGGTTGTTGCTAAAACCAATGCACAGCAGAAAGTAGCAGAGTTTCTTGCAATATGTGGTAAGTCTAAGTAAAACTTACATCGGTGGATGGCAGTGTAACTAAATATGTAAATTTATTGAGAGTGTGTGTAGCAGATAAGTTGTGAGCATGAAACAGCCATTAGGCCTCAATGATGGAAGATACTCAATGTCCTTTTAACAAAAAAAAAATGTATGCTAGTGCAACTAAGTAGCCATGGACAGCTGCTTTTGGTATTTTGTGCTGTGCTGGCAAGGCCAAAAGGAGGATGATGATGTTGTTGATAATGTTTCTGCCTTCCTGGACATTGTGTTGTGTTTTGAACACAGTCTTGTGAAAAATTCATTAAAAATATTATTAATTCACACCCCAACTATTATGATATCCCATTATTTATGCCAGCTGACAGGTTCTCATTGTAATGGTATCCTGTGAACTCGCCTACAGGCCGAATCACCACACTCTCTACAGGTCAAATCGGCACAACAAAAATATAAACTATTTCAAACTCTCCTACATGCAAAAAGTGGTTTTAAAGTTTTTTTTTCAGTTTTTACAACAACAAAATTGAAAGAAAGCTGCATGGTTTATGATTATTGAATTTTTCCAATCAAATGTCAGTCAGAATAATTTCGATAAATTCTGAATTCAGGCAATAAACAGAGTAATTTAGATAGATCTACTGTGTCAATACTGTGGGACTTGTTTTCAAATTCCCAATCAATCCAATTGTGATAAAGTAGTTAACATGAACTACCATTTTTTTCAATTAACTGTGTGAGCTATGCATTCACAGAGCACTATATTCAAAAGAAAAATCTACCAGTGTTTTTAACTTATCTGGCCCTAAATCTCACCTTTTACTTTTGCCCTTTTTACTTTCACATAAAAAAAATCATCTTTTAAAAACATCATAACATCTGGAAAAAAGTTGTATATTTTTTTCTGAATGAAAATGAGTTTATTATCAAAATACATTTACTTAAGATTGTAAACTAAATCTGATAAATGCATTATATAGGAAAGAAACCAATCAATAACAAAAATGCATTTGCAGAATATGATTGTCATTTTCTTTGTATTGACAAAGAATTGAATACCAGTACATTAATTTCTAGATTCCTGATATTGTAATTACCAGTATGTAATATTTTTAAACAGAGATAAAATATTTTTTAATTTGTTTTATTTTTAGACAGAGATAAATTTGCATGGGAAGTTCAATGACAAAAAGCAAGATGGCTGTTTGGCTCTTCATTGATGTACATCATAGTATTTTATCAAGCTGGATCTTCATGGCATCTCACAGAGTTTACAAAGATTTTGTCATCATTCAGTAATCATATGCTCCAAAACTGTTTTCTTTTTAGAAAATAGCTTTTGCACTGCCTATTTAATTGTGGCCATCTACAATTAAATAGGCAGTTCAAATAAAAAAGTCTTTTGTTATGGTAGTCGCCCAAGTGAGGCCCTTTGTCCTTTATATTGTCTGTTGTTTTATTAGCATTTCTCTTACATGTATCTAAAATAACAGTTATTTACATTAGTATGATCTAGATGTTACAGATTTATGTACTCATGAAACAGCATTCGCATGTCATTTTATAATAACTATGTAAATGATTATATGTTTTTGTTAGTTAATTGACAGTTTAAAATGCTGAGTTTGGCTTTATTATGCTGGGAAGATATTCTGTAAGGAAGCAAATTCTTTTGGAATTTGTGCAATTCTCACCACTAAGAGTGCCGGTAAATAATAATTATTAGAAAGAATAAATTATTATTTCTACATAGGTTAAACCTGTAGATTGTGTTCAGTAGAGGAACGATAGTTGTTATTTTTGAATTTACATTATTGACCTACATATATTTCAAGAATGAATCATCAGTATACTAGCTGCCTTTTATGGCAATGGTTGTAAAACTTCAAAATAATGCATATAGGATGTAAACATATTAGCTGATACTTCTGCTTATAGTACACAACACTTAATGTCTAACCGTTATCACCATTTAGTAGTAAATAGCACTATTTAAACAACACAATAGAGTGCACACACTAAAAGTGTGTATCATAAATACCACTAAATAGTGCTATTTTATGCTAACTCTATTGTTTTCTTTTGTTTAATTAGTGCTATTTACTACTTAATAGTGACAACTGTTGCACTCTTTTAGTGTGTGCACTCTTCCATAGAATTAGCATATTAAACATAGAACTATTAGTGGTATTTATGTTGCACACTTTTAGTGTTTGCACTCTAACATTGTAAATAAAAAGATACAATGATTATCTGAATAAAACTTATTGTCTTTGAAAGGTTGGGAGCTGGTCTTTGTCACAAACAACATCTGGCAGAATGGGCTTAAGAAATCAGTTTATTACATAAGATTTGTTTTTTAATTTTTTTATTATTAGCAGATGTGACTGACGTGGGGTTTTAACTTATTTATTGACCAATACCTAAGTTAAATAGTAACACAGATATAAATAGTAAAAAATAAGAAAAAACAACAACAACAACAACAAAAAAACAGAAGGAAATTATTAAATTAAGAGTGTAGATTTGTTTGGGTAGCAGGTATATGGATTTGTTGTGGTGTGATTTCTTTATTTCTACTGTGACCTGGATTGAGACCATACAACCCTCCGGGGATAAATGATCAGGGATGCTCATCAGAATTTTTCAAAAATACCCCTTAAAGATACCAGACATTTTTCAAAAGGGCTTCACAAATTTTTCATCACTAAAAGATACCAAAATCATGAGTTTCAGTGCTATTCAACCCCTAAAAGATACTAAAAAGTGAGAATTTAACAAAGTTCATATTTTTAAACCCTAAAAGAGACCAAACCGTCGATTTTGACCCCCAAAGATACGGCAAACATCCCCGATCATTTACCCTCAGAGTCCACCCCCCTGGGATGAATGTATAGCTGAATAAATAAAGGTTGTGGTACTTCCCAGTAACTGTAAAGAATGGTAAGTTATGAAAACTATTCTTACAAGGCTCAATTAAATTGTGAAATCCAATCTTTTATAAAATCTTCAAGTAGAGTTGTTTTCAAAAACCTGTGGAACAAAATGTAATAGTTTATAAATAAGGTGTAACAAAATGTAATACACCGAAAACCCAAAAGAAATTCAAAGAAATGTGAACAACAAAATGTAACAAGGTGTAATAAAGTGAATAGTGCACTAAAGTGTATTTCACAGGTTTTTGAAACCACTCTGTTTCAAGCCAGCAGCCAAGTGAATGATTTTGGTCTGTTCATGCATTCAGCCTCAGGGCAGATTTAGGGGTGGTGACAAGGGTGACTAGTCACCCCCTCTGACCAGTAAAATCTACTTTTTTGATGAAATTTGTTTTCAGTATAGTTTATACATTCAACTTTATGATTTCAGTCACCCCCTCCCCCTCAAAATTCCTGGATCCACCATTGAGGCTTGCATCCAACAAGCAACAATCTATGCACAATCTGCACTAGCACAAGCAAAATCTTGAGAATTTTTTTTTTTTTTTTTTTTGTAATCGTATTCTTATGATTTGCTATAACTACCATATTATAAAATCTTGTTGCCTCCTGATTAAATGCCTTCAGAAGCAAGGTAGACTGTCATATATACTCTATTACACACAATATCTTGTTTCTGTTTTGGGTTCCCTGTGTGACCCTTGTGGTTCACCCTCATCCACACATGCAAAAACTGTTAGTCATAACTAGTTTACATCCTCTTCCATTCCCCTTCAACAATCACAATCTTTAAAATAAATTCCATTGTCACTAATTTTTTTAAGAGCTTTATTCTTACCACTTAATTCTATCTGTTTCAGGTAACTTGGTAATGATATTTTTAGTTATAATATCAAGATTTCCAATTGAAAATTATTATCTAAAAGTCCTTATTATTTATAAAAGTATGCAAAGCGTATTTGTTGAGTTTTCTCACAGTAAAATGGGTTTAGTAATAGTTTTATAATCTTTCATTACATGTGATTTTGATATCTACTATTTTTTACAATAATTCTCTTATTTTTTTCTTGTTTTTAACAACATTGAATAATTTGTGATGTAACAGTAAATCTGTGGAACAATTAACTGTTTAGTACAAAATAGTGCTAAATAAACAATAGAAAATTGCATAAAACTGTACTAAATGGTATTTCACAGATTTATTCAGTGGCATTTTTTGTAAGGCTAACACAGCTGTCTAAATCTATAGTGTTCACTTTGCACAATAATCTTCAATAGATGGTTTGGTGTTTATAGTGAAAACACTAAATCCCTGAAACACTATTTACTCTTTAGTACAAAATAGTGCTAATCAAACAATAGAAAACAATCGAATTGACATAAAATTGATAACCATTCCTCTTTGCACTTTGTTAGTCTGCATTTTAACATGTTTATTTTGGGGTAGAATTTGGACTAAGTGTGCTGACACAACATGTGACTGTTTAAAAGGATACTATTGCAATGACAAGATGTATTTCAGTGAAAATGAACCCATCCACTAACAATGTACTTGTCTCAAATATTTGTCTGGATTCTTGTCAATTCTTTGTACAATCCAAGCTAATGGAGAACGCAAACAAAAAAAGAGCAGTAATACTAAATAGTACTATTGACATCAATCATTGAAATAATGCCTATGTTTCTTTGTTTAATACTAGATCAATAATCATTGCCAAAAAATATCTTGTATATTTAAAATATTTGTTTCATTGATGCTATGTTTCTTTGATGATAAATTATTTCTACTCCATAAATTCGTATTATTAAAGCAGTGCATTTTAATGACTGGGGTCAGTAACTGACAACTGTTCTACAAACTCAGAATAAAGCTATCCACTAGATCAAAGATATCCACTGTATAGATTTTTTTTTAGAATTTATCCACTAGATTAGGGATGCTTTATCCAGTGGATATATAGTGCCATTCCAGGCTTCACGTAATTGGCTTTTTCATATTACAATGTTTTGATTCATTATTGTAACATTACATTATTGTAAAGTGGATTACTACAAACCCAGGCACACAAATGTAAACTGCTATTTGGAGTTTATTTTCTCGTCAATCAAAACTCTAATAAGAATGAAAATTAACCAATCATGATTAAGTTTGAACAAACTAGGCCACTTTAGACAAAGGTCAAAAGCAGTTTGGAGGTTTGATTGATGGGAGCAAATACACCAAAGAAAACAGTAGCAGCTAAAGTGCAATAAACCAAAAACAGAAACTAAAATGTGGCTAATAAAGTGTCCATTTCAAAAATCTTTACTAACTATACTAAACTCCCATAAATAACGTTTCTGTGTGTCTTATGAACCCTTTTTCAAATGCACTCTCTGAAAACCTGGCAACACTGTGGCGTGCATTGTGACAAATGACACTTCTTTCTTCAGGTGACAATCCAATAATCATTTCCATGGCATCAGCATAACTCTTAACATCGCTAGATAAGAAACCTGTAGGTTTACCCTCCCATTCAATAACAATATCCATCTTTGGACCCCCTGAATCATGAGCAAGCATTATACACCCCCCTGCCATGCACTCAACAACACCAATGCCAAAATGTTCATTCCACATTGTATGTAGACCAATTGTGGCATTACCAATAAAACTCTTCAATTCATCAAATGAAACATTCAGAGCGAACTGCACATTAACTTTGATTCCTAAATCCTGAGCCAACTCTCGCAAGGCATCCACACGATCAGCATCACCTTGATCTCGACAGCTACCAATAAGAACAAGGTGATAGTTCTTTTGTTCTTTTTTGGGTTTACGCTGTAAGAATTCTGCAAATGACTTGATCTGTAAAGGATGATCTTTCTCTGGCCTAAACTGTGCTATTGAGATGATGTAGTGATGTTCATCATCTGTGTGAAGGTTGATTGGTATTTCCTGGAATGATCTGGTATCACAGGGTGGGTAGACAATGTCAGTTTTACTGTCATTTCCCCAGATCGATACAATATGATTGTATGTCCAGGTAGAATTGACCATTACCACATCAGAGCATCTCCCAGCAAGACCATAGACCAAAGCAAAAAGTTTATAATATATCAACTTAATGCTGCTAAGGACAAGGCTATTACTAATAAATGATGCGTTGTTATAACTTGCTGACTTGCGTCCAACAAGTGCAAGCATATCGGTGCTTATCGTAGGATAATGCACATAGCAACCGACCTGACAACCACCAATATACTTGAAGAGTGGCAAAGTAAAAGCATATCCCATGGTATCAATGTAAATATCAGGTACATAACTAGTTAACGCTTCCCAACCCAATATCAATGAACCAAGGCTTTGTCCGAGAAGAGTAAAAAATGGGTACATTCCTGCTTCAACCCATCGTCTTTTCTTCAAGTAAACAAATTCTACCGGTTGAGAAAGACTGATGTTGAATCGAGTACGAGCCTTGTCTAGTATTTCTGCACCATTGACATTCTGATCCCCTGTATAGACTAGGCATTTAACAAAGTTATATCTCTGTTGTATTGCTCGTATTCCTATCCATAGTACACGTTCTCCTCCTCCACCAGCATTGCAGTAAGGATGAAAGAAACCAACAACTACAGGTTTAATGTTGGATTGCTGAACATCGACGTGTCGAAGATGAGGCAAGAGATCACGAGTTTTTCTCTTGATATAAAGACGTAGCAGCAAAATCAACAGGTAAATTATTGAAATTACACTTAGAAGAACTAGTATTGTATAGGAAATCCAGTAGGTTAATCGTCTAAGACTTAAATCCGACATTCTTTTGTGGTGATTTTAGAAATTTGGTCCGAAAACCGGATGCAAAAGGAATACTTATGGTAGAAACCGCTGACTCCTATACCATCCTCAGCCCCTCTCGGACAATAATACACAGGAAATCCAAAGCAAATGGAGGTGTGTAGATAAAATCGTATCGATGAGTCTATTATATTGATTATTTTCATATGGGAATTGTGATGACGTATCGATTGTATAATTAAATCATTACGTAATGTTCGAGTAAAAAAACTAAATCAACTGTAATGGAATAATAGGTGGATCAATGTTATGTAAGTGAAAAAGGTTAAAAATAAGAACTTGGAATTTCGCCTTACTGGCCTCATTTTGGTGTTTTTGTTCATTTTCAAACGCTTATATCTTCCTAAAAATTCAATCTATTTTTCTCAAACGTTCACAAGCTATTATTACGGTGGATGTCTATTCTTTGATTAGTATGTTTTTTCTTACATCAGAAGATTGTCATAACTAGTTGTCTTACGTACATCGGGCGACGCGAAAATCTGTCAGGACCAACTATAATTTCTGCGCATGTCATTTCAGTCAGTTTAAAAACATATACATAGAAGGGACTATTAAAAGATCTATTCAGGATGGATTTGACAACACCCCATTCATTCCTTCCCTTGGATCAGTGTTGGATCTACCACTGAACAAGCTGATTAGGAACATTTCATGCACACCAGGGTCATTTATTGTAGCCACGCCTATTATGAATGGAGTATACATGAATCATAGACGTTAACAAAACCTTTTGAATTAAAAAGCAGAATTAAGGCTTGTCACACATTTCCCAGCTTTTTCTTTACACTTGTTATCAAATGATCGGATGCAATTAACTTTTGAGCACAGTTTCGCAAGAGCTAGTAACAATATAGCAATTCTACATCGAATGAGATTATCCCAGGTAGGATTGATAAAATATATTTCAAATACGTGACCAGGAAGTGTTCAACTTAATAATAAAAATTAAACGAAACATGGTCAGGAAGAGGCTGAAATCATATCTACGTACTACTTTTCACGAAAAGAATCAAGAATGATGCCCACTTTGAAAAGGCTACAGCAAGCTAAATAACTGTGTCACTGAAGTATATGAAGAAAATTATGGACAAAAAATGCACGATCGCATATCCTTAATTAAAAAAAAGCGCGAAATTAGTACTAACTATGGGTTATTTGAAACGGCCGGTCGCAATTCAATGAATTTGGCTGCAATCTCGCGAAAATTGCAGTGTATATAAGAGTGAAACACAGTCTTCAAAACATGTTATTTGAAGATCCCACATGCATGCATTTTAGAACTACTTTTGGTCTTCGCAAACTCTTGAGTGCCAGCTAGAGGTGGTATTCATCTCTGGCCGGTTCCGAGTATGTCCTTCTCGCATGAATAGTAGTGAAATTAGCAAGAACGCTATGGCATCCCTCTATACACGTGTCTCAATCACATCAGGAGGAGGTTTTGCGGATTGAAAGATTTGAAACACTTTTCAATACAATTGCAATCTCATTTTATGTGCTCCTTAACCAGTTCAGGCTATCTCCATGCCTCCTCCATCACTGAGTACTGTTTTAGTATCATTTCATATGTTCATTAACCTGTTATCTATGAATGATTTGATTCTACATTCAATTGTCATTGGAAGGCGGATATGATATCATTTGATAATGCATTTTACCACGTTTGGGATATTTGTTTTTATATATTTAGTCATTATATCACGGTTGATGAATGTTGTGTTTTGGATTGTGAAAAATTTTAAGATTTGTAATGAATTAAATAAACAAATATTTAACATCGGAAGTTTATTTTTATCCTTAAGATAGTTTTTTTTAACAACACACGTTTTGCATCAGCTAGTGTCAGTCTTTTCCATTTGTAATTTTGTTTTTCGTGCCATTATATAACTTATCATTGTAGACAGGAGTGTGCTACGACAAACAATTTCTACTCCATATTCAACTACGAAGATCCGGGCATTAGAAAGCCTCGGAATGGGGGCGAAAAAGTGTCTGTGTTTAGGGTTCGCATTTTTCAGAGGAAAAGATTACCTTCATATTTTTTTAGAAGCTGCAAGATAATTTTTGTCGGGATTCATCACCTGCAGGATATTTCTTCGGGAAAACTGACTTCCTATGCATGATTTTTTGGGGGAATTTTCTCTTCCATGCGTGTTAATTATTTTAATTGTTCATCCCTAATTACAGAGAGCTCAGGATAACATCATCTTTTCCTTTCACAACAATCCAAATCTTACTACTCAGACACACTTGGGCGCCCTACTAATTGGAGAAATTCAGATTCCCTCTCGAAAGCCAGACACGAGTACTCTGCTAATTATAGAGAGACAGAATCACAACCACAAGTCCAAAATGATATACGTAAAATCACCCTAAGCATGATAAATTTTAGAATTAGCTTTTGTGCAAAAGTCGAGTCAGAGTGTCTGCATATATGTTTATGTAGACACTCTGACGAAGGCTGAAGTTCCAGTCGAAAATTTAGTTTATTTTCACCTTTCTAGTGTTGAGAACAAAAGTATTTATTACTTATATAAATATACGAATATTCACAAGACAAATGCAG
Source organism: Diadumene lineata (assembly GCA_918843875.1). Taxonomy (NCBI): domain Eukaryota; kingdom Metazoa; phylum Cnidaria; class Anthozoa; order Actiniaria; family Diadumenidae; genus Diadumene; species Diadumene lineata. The sequence goes on along the minus strand of OU974070.1, from coordinate 21,266,004 downwards.
ATATACATGTCGAAAGACAAAATGCTTTTTTTCAAAGTTTGATTAAAGGGGGAGTAGCCGGGGACGAAAAAAGGGATCGTTTTGGGAATCTTTTAGTGCATTTCAAAAATAACGCAGCAAGACTGGGCTATACATATATAGGTTAGGATAGTTGCTAAATACACCTTCACTTTCCTATTTTGAATTGCAGTATGGTTCCCACAAACTATATTCTTTGATTCCATAAAGTCCCTGATTTCTAATTCCAGCTTCTCGAGTGGAGTGCATAAAAGGACAAATAATTCCATAAGATTTTAGTTAGACTGTTATCCTGCAAGATACTAATTCCTTAACAATAGCAAATTAAAATTAATGGAAAATAAGTATTCTCTCAAACGCCTGGTTGACAAGTTAGAGACTTCACATACAGACTTCTCAATTTTAAACCTTTCCGTATACTACTAGACTATGACTTACTACGACGGACTAGCCTCCGAATTAAATGTCAGTATCGTCACTATATACTTTATTGAAAATAGTTGAATTGGAAATTGATCTTTACGGTGTAACAACTTACAAAGCCTAGCTAAGAATCTGTGATGGGGAACTCACATGAGAAAGAATTGAGAATGATCGACAAATTCCGTTGCGATGGTTACTTTTGGTACCCTAAATGTTGTTTGAAAGTGTAAACATCTATTTGGACACGCCAAGTTTTACCAAATTGACTATGATTTTTACCCCGATTCAACGAGCGTACTAACTGGCCCAAAGAACCCCACCCCTCCCTCGGCTAAGAATGTTAGTGCGCTAGCGAACAATGGAGTCCGGTGCATTGCGATTTGAACAATCAAACACACAGACTGAAATATTACACTGAAAATTTTTTTCAATTAAAGATGATTTCACGTAATTTTTGAAAAGAATATCAGCTGATGTGATAGATTTTAATTGTTCTTTGAGTCAAAGGCATTCAACCCCAATATATGCTGCTAATAACAAAAAATGGGAGAAAATATGCCATTTGCAGGGTGAACAGGTGAATGTGCGATTTTTGAAATAGTGATTGTAAATATTTTCACAGATATATCTACCCAACGTTTACCGCAGTTTAAAATAGATCTTAATTTCTTAATCCCATCATCGATTATATAGTTAACAAAGAATGCGGGCCGTTTTTTCTTTGAACAAACGATGATTTTTATTTAGCTTGGAATTACCTAATTAATGTTTCCTTGTACACAACGGCCTGGAAATCACCGACACTACGATTTACGCATACTTCATACACACTTTTACTCTTTAGAATTCGTTCATATAGATGCCGCCGGAAAAAACTCGATTTTAATCTTAATTAAAAAAATCCAAAGACTTTGAGACTCTTCTGGGTTTTTCTGACTAATTTGTGTTCCCTTTCAAGAGAAATACTAGTTTGACATTTTGACGACATATTAAACACTTGGTAAAGATCAACAGATCAGTTTAATAATGTGATTACTATAAAGGTTGTATAAATGTTTACATGACTGCTAACTGAGGGACAACAAAGGCACCCTGATTAGCATCATGAATGGCATTTTACCAAAAAATAACGATAGAAAACTGACATACAAAAGAGAAGAAAAAAAGACAGCAGCACTTACGCACCATGATGAAGCTATTGATCAACGTGTTTACTTGTGAAAACAAGAGAAAATACAGTTTTATGTGACTACGTTTAGTTGACGTTCTTCCGGACATCAAAAAAATGGGGGAGGATAAAAGAATAGATTGCGTATAGAGAATATAAAGCGTTGCATCTAAGCTAGGACCATCCATAACTCTAGTTGACACTGGTGCGATACGAACACAATTCCAAGATGCGTACAAAACAACTAGCTTTCTTCGTAGGTTTATTGGTAACCTTAGTATTAGTACAAGAATCTCAATCAGTTATTACACATCTGATGAGCCAGAAGTATCGAAAACCAGATAGCAAGTCTGACAAGAGCAGATCACAGCAACAACAGCCACCCTTGGCACCAGAAGATTTAGACAGAGTACCTGCCGGGAGAAATCAATGGAAATACTCGGGGAAAAATGGCCCGTATCAGATCTATCAAAATTGACGACTAGGTAAGAGGGCTTTATAGTGTCAGCCAGTCTATCATAAACCCACACTAAATAATTACTAAATTGGAGCAAACGCTGGAAAACCATGAAATAATAACAAACTTAACATTTACAAATATTAGCTATTTAGTAACTATTTGTCAATAGCGTTCAACCAGAAAACAACACCCAAACAAAAGAAATAGTATTGTGTCAAATAGTTACAAAACAGCTACTATTGGTTAGTGTTTAGTTTGGTTTTATTTCATGGTTTTCCTGCGATTGCTCCTTATTGCAAAAAAAGCCCGGTATATGTATATGTTTTCCCCGTTGGGATTGCTATATTCAGCTGATGTTTATGAGAAAGTACAATTATGAAAATAGGTAAGGAAAAACAGTGTTTTGTCAAGATTTCAGTAATCTTCCTTCCCGTGACTTTGGCCAAATTTGCCGTCCCAATTTGGCCGGATGTGTTTTAAATATTTTAAAAAGATTGCACTGACTCGAGATCAATTAAACTATACTAATAAATAATGTGCGTTAATTTAAATTTGTGTTCAATTGTTTGTTGAAGTCTATAAAATTTATCCACTGCATAAATTGTGTATAGAACTTATTCGTCAGATGCGAATCTATCCGGTGAATATTACCGTCAATGTTTCGTGTAACCGTACTACAACGTGAAACACAATGAAGAAAAACGTTATATTAATATCCCATTTTATCTTGTAGGCATCTAAGCAAAGAACAACTTCTCTGTGTAGACGTGACATTTACTTGTGGCAAAACCATCACTGTAAATGGCCATTTATCATCCACGGAAATGTGCAATTGTCCTCGTCAACCCAAAGAAACTGCTGCTAAACAAATTGTACCTTGTGCTACTAACCGATTCCCTTGTAAAAAATATCAATTTGGTTACTGTCATAGTTTGTAAAATGCTGTTTGTTCTCAATAAATAACTCTTTGTACATCAACGTCGTAGTTGTTTTGATCAGTTGTTTCGTTGTACTTACTATACTATACGTCATTGTTTAAACCGTTGCAAAAAGGTACAAAATATTTTAGGGGAGAGGCAAAACATGATCTAAAACGCCCATCAGAGGTAACCCAATCTCGAGTATGGGTTACCGTGCGCCCATCAGCTCATAACATTCAACGCAGACATCCTCTCCACTTTGACACTTTACTATACCCTGGTCCCAGAGGCTCTCGTTCCTCTCACAACTCGTAGTTTACAACCCCCGCGATGCGGCGTATCGAGCTATAACCTTACACTTGCGCAGTGGAATGACAAAATATACAAGCGATATAAGTAAAGGATATAAACAGAATTAAAATAGTCAACATGAAATAATCACGAAAAAAAAACTAGATCACAAAACAACATGTTAAGCGAATCATCCGCTTTGATGTACTGGAATAAACGTCTTGGAACACTCTAGAAAAAGCGTCCAGCGATTGCTATTAAGCTACACATGCCCGCCGATTTGTTTTTAAGTGTTCTAAATGGAGAATTCATCTTTAATGTTTGACAATTAAACGCGGTGAAAAACAGAGGATAAGTCACCTGTATGCCAAACATCTCATCAGGCACCATTATACCGAACGCTTTATAACGGAAATTAAAACAACAGCCAAAATTAGCAGAGAATGTAGAAGACAATCAATTTGCCGATAAATATCGCGTGATGATTAAACTAAACCCACTCCATTCTATGGCGTTCAATTTCCGCCAAAATTCGACTTGCTCAATTCAACATTGTACTTCTTCTATTCGACCTTTTTTTATAATTGGACATTCAACTTTGTTGTTTCAAGAATCCAACATCCTTTGCTTCATAGTCCGACTTGCAAGTTTTCTGAATATTGTCGATGTTTCTGCAATCGAACTTTGTACTTTAACGAATTCAACATTCAACTTTCGAACAACAATCGAACATCCTTCCGCATGCCACTTTCGTCCAGTCAACGCGGGCTCAGAAAATACCAATTCCAACACTGTTGGGTAGGGGGACGGGAGAAAAAGGTAACTTTCCGTACCCCCGATGGATAGCTGTGGAACTCAAAGTCACATAAACCCTCCCCCAAAGCAACATTTTTTTGTCTTGTTCCACGTGATCTAGAAAAACAAGATGGCTGCACGGTGATTTCTTAATTCCCGTCAAAATTGTAGCTGGTAAGTATTTTTTTCTTTCTTTTTCTAAATAATCATTTCTATGATAAGCACGTGCTTTTCATGGTCAACTTTTGCTGTACATTCAGTACATTTTACGATCGCAATTAACAGCTACATTCACTATTTCACTAGAAAAACTCACCTTCAGTCTTTGGTTTTTCTCGCTGTAATGTCGAAAGGCGATCTGCCACTTTCAGAAGGGCACTGGATCTGACCTCGTTTAAGTCATCATCGGCAATGTTTCAATTCTCCGTAAGTGCAGCTTCCGACCCGAGGGAATGATCACGTGTTTTTGGATAAGACAAAAAAATGTTGCTTTGGGGGAGGGTTTATGTGACTTTGAGTTCCACAGCTATCCATCGGGGGTACGGAAAGTTACCTTTTTCTCCCGTCCCACTACCCAACAGTGTTGGAATTGGTATTTTCTGAGCCCGCGTTGACTGGACGAAAGTGGCATGCGGAAGGATGTTCGATTGCGAGAAAGTTGAATGTTGAATTCGTTAAAGTACAAAGTTCGATTGCAGAAACATCGACAATATTTAGAAAACTTGCAAGTCGGACTATGAAGCATAGGATGTTGGATTCTTGAAACAACAAAGTTGAATGTCCGATTATAAAAAAAGGTCGAATAGAAGAAGTACAATGTTGAATTGAGCAAGTCGAATTTTGGCGGAAATTGAACGCCATACCATTCATTGTGAAGATTTTCCAACCATTTAAATTGATGGTAGTTATTCTTAACAGTATCTATCAAAACATGGAGGTTTTCTTAAGTTTTCTATCAAATTGAAAAAAAAATCTTTATAAAGTTTTGAGACTGTTTCCAACAATGAGAACCGATAATAATACCATTCGTGGAATATCAACATCATTCTCTATCCAAATCACTCTCTATTCAAATCATTCTCTATCTAAATCGTTGGTAAACATAGAGACTAAAATAACCCGAGGACGGTGACTTTATCCAGATGGTAGCTTTGTTTATGGAGCATTATTTAGTACAAGAAATGGGAAGGCCAGAAAGCTGTGGAGAAGAGCAAACTCAATCCGTCTTTTATATACATTTCTACGACTACATGAACAAAATGACTGACAAACATTAACTTTGCAGAAAAAAACTTTATTTCGTTTAGAGCACTTAAAAAATGAAACTGTATGTAATTATGCCATTAAGAAAAACTCTTCTATTCTATTATTGTCTTCGATGGACTATACAAATGTCAAATATAATAATAACAACATTCTTTGTCTTGTTTTAAAATCTAAAATATGCGTATTGAGGGGATGGCACGTATTCGAATGTTTTCCCGTCGTTGAATATTTTTCCTGTTATTAGCTGTCGCTTTCATTACAACACTTCGGAATATATACAGTAATACACTTTTTCAACTAAACCCAAGTATAATTGCTGGTCTTCGTGACAACTGTCGATGATTTACCACTGTTGCAGTCCTTTTTTTTTTTGTTATTGCACGGAGTGCTGCAAATTGCATAATTCTAGTTCTAATGCAGTCGTTTCGTATTCTTTATTCAGTGTCGCGTTGTAGCAGTATGCCAGTTCCCTGCTAGTACATGTAGAGTCTTTTTTGTTTGTGCTTCATGACGATACAAACCGTCACAAAAGAGACAGACTCTGCAGGCAGCTAGGGAACAATACCACATAGTTGTGTTTTATTCTTGAGAAAACGTTTTGAACAAAAAGTGTTCAGACTTTTTCTGTAACTTCTTGTGACGCTTTTACAGGTTGTTTCAATAAAGAAGTTTGGTAAATCTCAGTCCTTTCAGTATTAGCCTTCCGCTGCACTCTGTTCTCGCCTTGACAGTTTTACACTAGGATTACGTCATCATTATCTTCGTTGATACATTTATCATCATCATCACTGTCTTCATCATCCAGAACCTTCTTTCTTTTCTTTGTTTTCTTAATGTCCTTTGTCTCATCATCGCGCTTTCTTTTCTTTGCTGGAGTGCCGTTTGTTTGTTTGCTTTCAAGCGATTCATTCTTTGTGGACTTCTTTGACATGTCATCATCATCATCACCATCATCATCACTGAGTTTACTAGTTTTCTTTTTGGTTTGCTTTTTAGCATTAACATCATCATCAGAATCACTAAGTTCTCTCATTTTCTTTGTGGTTTCCTCTTTAGTAACAATATTATCGTCATTGTCATCATCGCTGATTTTCAAAGTTTCCTTTCTTGCATCAGCATCATCATCATTGAAATCGAGTTGTAACTGACTCCCTTTCTTTTTGGAACGTTTTCCTTCATTATCATCATCGGAATCACTTTGTATGTTTATTTTCTTTCTACTTTGTTTTGCTGTGCTATCATCTGAGTCGCTATCCAGTTGAATGGACTTTTTCGCCCGCTTTGTTGTGTTATCCTGGTCATCATCACTTTCGTCACTATCTATGATTCCCTTGAGGTTCCCAAATATCTTTGCGCGATAAGAACGAGGAGAGGGAATGGTAACTGGTGCTGCGATGACCGGTTTGGAACATGCGCGTCTTGTACGGCCTCGACCTGAAAGATATAAATACAATGATGAAAATATAAATCGTTTTGGTGATATTGGTGAAAATGATGCCAACGACGATGGTCACGATGATCGTAATTGGAAGACATATATGAAACTTGTGAGAATAACGCAAGACATATAGGCTATTGACATCTTCAAAAGCCCAACATATAAAGAAGATGGCCCAGCATGGAGGCTTGTGGGACACCAAAGTCCTACAGCATCAGATGTCATAGCACCTATAACAACAGTGGAGTATACTAATGGCTATTCATGATGTTTATGGTAATTATGGTTTTAATGATCAGGACAAGAATGTTGGTGAAAACGATGTTTAATTTTACCCTGGGTAATAATATTTGAAGTATCTAGTTCAGCAATTTCATCTTCTTCTTCTTTCTTGCGTAGGTAAGCTTTACATTTTTCTAGAGTTATTCTTTCTAAAGTAGAAAACATAAAAATGGAAACACTTCATTTAACATAGTTTCTTTGATGTTCAGTTTGGGCTTCCTGTGTTATATTTAACACAGGAAGACTGGTTCGTTATCATATGCTTTAAAACTAACAAAGCTAAACGACAACAATGAAAAACAAACCTTTAATGCCTGTTGTTTCACGAATGACTTCCTCAAGTAATCGTTCCTTTGCCTTCATAGTTCGGCAGTCAACAAACAGTTTTACATAGTTCTTCCAGATTTTACAAGCTCTGGCATACTTCTTGAGGTTCTTTAACTTGACACTATCTTCTTTGGCAGACGAATCACGTCTTTTGCTGTCCTAAAAAAATTTTTAGAATGGTCATAAATAAAAAGCAGTTTTAACAATGACATTAGCAAATGCAATAATTACAATGCCTGTCACAACATGACAAAAGAACTGTAAGAAACCATTACCCTTTAAATGTGTACTTAACCATTTTAACCATGGGTGGCATGGTTGGCGGAGACGTGAGGGCACTGGCCTTTCACCACTGTGACCCCGGTTTGATCCCTGGATCGGTCGAGGTGATATGTGATTCCATGAGGGTTTTTCTCTGGTACCTCTGCTTTTCCTTCCTCATCAAAAATCAACATGTATGAAAAGATGTATTGTGATTGTCCACCACAATGTGGATGAGATGTGTAAAATATTTATTTATTCATTTATTTATTCATTCATTTATTTAAATCATGGTAAAAAAATCTGTACTTTAAAAAAACGATTGCATGACAGGGATATCCCAAGGCTTAACAAATAAGAATGTATATTATGATTAAATATCATGTCCTGATTGGGTAGGCTTTGGGATTTCCATGTCTAACAATCTTCAGAATGCATTATTTTCTTGCACAATGTGTTTGATTGGCAATAACATAATTGGTGAGTAAACCATTCAACCATAATTAATCATTAAAGACAAAAGACAAGACATAAGGATACCAAGAAGCAATAGCAAACATTACCATTTACCTTGGACTTTTTTGTTTTGCCTTTGACAGATTTTTTGTTTTCTTTATCATCAGATGAAGTTGAGTCAGAGTCTGAGTCACACTTTTCTTTCTTTTTTGTTATTGGCTTTTCTTCATCTGAATCAGATCCACTCTTGGAAGAAATCTCAATGGATTTCTTGTTTTTACTTTTTTCATTGTTGGAGTCAGATTCAACTGCAACTGCCTCTTGTTCTTCTTCTTCGTTGTTCTTATCACCATCATCATCACTATCATCATCTGAAGTTTTGGTTTTACTCTTTTTCTTTGTCTTTTGTGGACTGTTATCACTATCGTCATCTGCAGTTTGGGTCTTTTTCTTTGTTTTTGCTTTTTTAGAGCTCTTGTCATCACCATCAGACTGTGTAGCCTTTTGACTTATCTTCTGCTTTCTTGGACTACTGTCACTGTCATCATCTGAAGAAATTTTGAGGCTCTTGTCTTTTTGTTTTCTTTCATCACCATTTTCTTCATCACTCGATGCTGATTCTTCTTTGTATATAGCTTGTTTCTTTACTTGTCTTTTCTTGGCGAGTTTTCTACTCTTTTTTGATGGTTTGTCATCTTCTTCATCTGAAGACATCATTTCCTCATCAGAAAGTTTCTTTGATTTATCTTTTTTGTCTTCTTCATCAGTCGAAACTGTTCTTTGTCTTTTCTTTTTCTTGTTTGTTTTGACATGTTTCTCCTCTTCCTCTTCACTTGAAGCATCCACTTTTTTCTTTCTCTTAATTTGCTTTCTTTTCTTCACATCTTCTTCATCAGATGAAAGATTAATTTCTTCTGATGGCTTTTTCTTTCGAGCTTTACGTTGCTTTTTAGGACTCTCTTCTATGTCCTCTTTTTCTTCATCTGTGGATGTATCATCTCTTATTTTAACTTTCACATTCTTTGGGGTTTTGCTCTTCTTGTCTGGAGAAACTTTTGACTTTTGACTTTTCTTTTTACTTTTAATCTCACCATCATCATCATCATCAGATATTTCTACATCTTTACTTTTCTTTTGTGGTTTCTTTTTGCTGATTTTCCCTTCGTCCTCTGATGACACATCACCTTCCTGATTGTCTGTTTTAGTTTTTGCACTTTTCATTGGTGACTTTCTGGGTGATTTTCTTGGTGAGTTTGGTAATGATTTTTGAGGTGATTTCACTGGAGAACATACAGTAGATGATGTCTTGGTAGGTGAGGTTGATTCTGCAAGAAGTGAAAAGAAAACAATGAATGTTTAACAAGTAATGTTATTTATTATATTTTAAAAAGTCATACATTGCCCGATTTCATACCGAGAGTGCCTGGGGCTAGTTTCCTTTATATTAAATCAATCTACTATGAATGCCCACCTCAAACTTTATAAATTCCCAAAAGTTTTGCCAGGCTCCCATACATAACCTTCTAAATTTCAGTCTTTTGTATGACTTGTATCTCATTCAAATCTTACTCTATCAACACCAAACTTTGTCATTATAAGAAGAATGATGTGATCATTCAAAATACGGACTCATTCTTTCATTGGCAAAATGTAAGGGAAATTTGCCCCAGGCCTTGGTATGAAATCGGGCAATGACTGGGAATATTCCAAAACATAGCCATTCAGAATGCAATATTTAATTGACTGCTGAAAGACAGTCAGTGGTGGATCTAGGAGAGGAGTGCTGGGGATGTGCACCCCCCTGAAAGGCTTTCAAGCCCTTGTTTTCTCAATTTTTTTCAAAATTACTGGTACATATTTCAAGTTAAATAGGTAGTGCCCCCCTTCTGAAAATGATACACCCCCTCCTGACAACAATCCTGAATCCACACCTGACAGTTGTTAAACCATTTTGATGGCATCCAGGAGACTAGAGTGCAAATCTTGGTCGGGCAGCCATTCATTGTTTTAATAATATTGTTTATACATGCACTTGTAACAATTTCCTTCCATACCTTGAGAGGTGCTTGATTGTTCTTGTTGGTTTGAAAATGCAACAAATGCATTCTGTGTGATTGTTTTAAACTTTTTATAAAATCCATCTTCAACACTGTCTTCCCCAACGTTATCAACATACATTTTCCATAATGACTTCACTGAATGCTTTCTGAAAGTTAAATACCATGCACATTAGTGCCTGAAACTTCACAAAGCAACCAACCCTACCCCTCCCCTTGTCCACGATTATAAAATATAGTGAGAACAGGACTTTAGAACATCAAATATCAGTAAAAGACTGACTTTTGATAGTAATTTGATGAAAATTTGAAATTAATGCTTCTATAATCCAGTAACGCCATTATCAAAGGTAACCCTTCAAATGTAGAATTTAATAATTAAAATATATCAAAACCAATAATTCCGACCTTGATATCAGGAAAGCACGCTTTTAAAATATACATCAACAATGTATCACAAAAACATTTTAAATCATAAACACCGATCTGCGTTATTTAGAAATTCATACCCACCCTGCTTCATTACTCTGTGCAAAGATTTTGAATAAGAATCGCTCCACTTCTTTTTCGTCCATCGTTGATTTTGTTTGAACTTCGTGATTACAAAGATATCGTCTTTTTGAATCGTAAAAATACTTAACTTTCCTAGTGATTGACGCTTTACTGAATGCACGGAATGTTTATCTTGCTCATAAGACTTTTGATCGATATATTTGCATTAATCAACTCAATATAAAATCACCAGAGTGATACAATATTTTGATCGTTCGAAATAAGATAAATGGCGGGAAAATGTCCCATAAATCCCTTCGGTGTAAGAGCATGCGCACTTGTTATCAAATTCCAAAATGGCGGCGACCGAAGTGAGTACAATGTTCTGGTTTGAAAATTTTTAGAACGTTATTGTACCGTCGTTTGACGTAATTTTATGTATTTCTTGTGATTTGTTTTCAGGATTTAGTCAAACATTCTGTACATACACTGGTATTTCGTTCTCTGAAGCGAACACATGACTTTTTCTTGCATGACCACGCGCTCCCGTTGGCCAAGGATGAAACAAGGTAAAACGTGTTTAAATTCCAAATTCTTAGCTATTCTTCATATAGTGGTTTAACTAGGATTTCATTGTGGTATGTGAATTATCATTGTGTATAAATACTTATACAAAGTATGTGTTTTCACTAAGTTACATTCTATTGGCACCGGCAGTAGAATTACACTTCACGATCAGATGTGTGTGTGTATGTAAATATCTTTGTTTCAGGCTTAGTTTATTTCAATATTCTTTATTATTTTGCATTATGTTCAAGTCATGTTGTCTTTATAATTGCCTACAAATATAGAAACAGTCATATGTAAAAATAGACAAGTAATTTAAAAAGCCCAGTTTTTTTAACTTTGGACAAGCCAGAACAAGACATGAAAACAGTACCAGTATTTCAACCAGCTTTGTTCAAGTACCTCAAAACTTAATTGAATTAATCCTCATAGGCAAAATGCCAGCACTTTTAATTAATTTTCCTAAAATGTAGACAACCATTAAATTGTATAATGTACAAGAACTGGCTGCACAAAGCATGGAAAGTGCTATCCACTGGATAAATCCATAATCAGTGGATAAATTCTAAAGAAATTCTATGGATTGGACATGACTAAGCTCAAATTGACTGACCCGTGGATGGAACTCAGATAACATCTGTGAAAGGCCAGTGGTCTCACCATTTGGCCACCCATAACTTCTGGTTGTTATTTAAAGCCTTTTTTAAACATATCTCTTTTACCCTGAACAATTTAACACTAATCAAAGATAGAAAAGGAGAATGCACAGTAGGCAGGAGTTTGCACTGTTATTTCTGTCAGTGTAATCTCGTATATATTGTGCTACAGTAAATTGTTATCAAAGTAAAGGTTATTGGTGCTGTGCAATCCTTGGCAGCATTTCATTGTTTGCTCTGATACAACATCTTGTATCTTGGAATAAAATATGGTGATTACTTCTATTTTAGTTAATAGAATGTGTAGGTATCAGGGTTCAACAAAGCTGCCGGCTTCAGCCGGCAGTTTCAGCACCTTTTCCAGCGATTTTTTTAATCAAAAGTATCAAAAATATGTTTTAAAAAATGATTTTGTTAAAAAAAGTAGTGTTATGTTTATCTATGTTTTACCCTCACAAAAGAGCAGTATTTCTCACAGAAATTTCCAACTTGTAGAGAGCAAGCCCGCTGACTAAAAGGAATGCATACCCATTGCCTCATTTCCATGTTTGAGACCATTCTTCCCGTGCAGTGTTGTATTTACCTCTTAAAAAATAATTTTATAAACTTAAGGTTGTAGCCAGCAAAAAAAAGTACACAAATTGACAAAGCCTGTAAAATTAATCATTTTCTGAAAAATTATTTTGAACCCTGGGTATTTAAAAATCTATTCATTTTTTTCTAGTAAGACACATTTTGAAAATGTATTCAGAATAAAGATCAGCCTGAATATCAAACGTTTCAGTGTCATCTTAACTCAGTTATTAACTTAACTTGTATTTATCTACCATTGAAAAAGACAAAATAGTCAATTTGATAATATAGTTAATTCTGGTAGACCATAATTCCAAATTATTTTGTGTGAATTATTTTCACATGTATATAATGTATTATCTAATGCCTTTAATGGTTTTAATTTGTTTTAGTGAAAAAATCAAAATTGCATGTAAAGTTCATGATGAGTATTCAGCAGTCAAAGACCTGGTGGCAACAAAGGACAAAACAGAACAGAACAAACAACAAACAGAACACAAGTCAACAGAGTTAGCAACAATTCTACCCAATCCTCGTGCTACACCCAGCTCTCAAGGAAACAAATCAAAGGCTTTAGTAGCTATGGGTGATAGTGGGGGAACAAAACAACAACAATCTACAGCTATAATGCAGCAGCGAAAAGCACCATTATTGCCTAAGCCACAGTGGCATGCACCATGGAAATTAATGAGGGTTGGTATTATGAGAAATAAACAACTGTAAAGTAGCCTTTGTGTTAAATTTAATGTAGTAAAGCAAAATGAGCCAGGAGTAGTTTTTTGGCTCATTGTCTACAAGAGTTTTCTCTCTGAAAAATAGAAAAACTCTAGCCCTCAAAACGATGCTTGCATTGAGTATCCATGAGGATGCTAGTGATGATGATGACAGTCATTGTGTTGGTTGTGATGATGGTGACAGTCATTGTGTTGGTTGTGATGATGATGGCAGTCATTGTGTTGGTTGTGATGATGATGGCAGTCATTGTGTTGGTTGTGATGATGATGGCAGTCATTGTGTTGGTTGTGATGATGATGGCAGTCATTGTGTTGGTTGTGATGATGATGGCAGTCATTGTGTTGGTTGTGTTGATGATGGCAGTCATTGTGTTGGTTGTGATGATGATGGCAGTCATTGTGTTGGTTGTGATGATGATGACAGTCTTTGTATTGGTGGTGTTGATGATGGCAGTCATTGTGTTGGTTGTGTTGATGATGGCAGTCATTGTGTTGGTTGTGATGATGATGACAGTCTTTGTATTGGTGGTGTTGATGATGACAGTCTTTGTATTGGTGGTGTTGATGATGACAGTCATTGTGTTGGTTGTGTTGATGATGGCAGTCATTGTGTTGGTTGTGTTGATGATGACAGTCTTTGTATTGGTGGTGTTGATGATGATGGTGGTAACATTGATGACCATGATGATAACAGTGAAGATGAGATTAACATTATTTCTTGTTTAAAATGTATCTTACGTGTGCTCATGTATAAAGTGATTATTCTATTCTGTGATGTCACAGGTAATTAGTGGTCACACAGGATGGGTTCGGTCTGTTACAGTAGAACCAGGTAACCAATGGTTTGCTACAGGATCTGCGGACAGAACAATCAAAGTAAGCTATATCAATCACAGTATCACACTTCACAATTCCACATACCCACCAATAGTCCTTGATTTACCAAAAGCAAGTTTTAGGAAGGTCGGCAAGATCCACTGTGTTGACCTGCAAGCTTCTTGCTTTAATCACTAACATGCTGGGACCCAAGGGTCCCAAGTTGCAAGGCTTTATCTTTCTTGTGGTTTATATATTTATCAGGCTATTTGCACAGTAGGCAGGAGTTTGCACTGTTATTTCTGTCAGTGTAATCTCGTATATATTGTGCTACAGTAAATTGTTATCAAAGTAAAGGTTATTGGTGCTGTACAATCCTTGACAGTATTTCATTGTTTGCTCTGATACAATATTTGTTGTTAGAAATTTGTTCTGTTGGGCAACCAGTGAAACATTTTCTCCTTTCATTCATTTCTAAATTTACTCAGTCATTCATCAGTTATTTGTCTGTGTTCCTTATTTTCTTATTCATTTAATTAGGTATTCAACTTCTAAAGTGGCCATTTGCTCATTCTTTCTTTCATTTAACTTTTAAATAGTATATAATTATCTTTTTTCATTTTCCATTTATCTGCAATTAATTTATTTTCATTGGCTTATTATTAGTCATCATTACGGATAATATATTTATACTATTATTAAATGATAATATAATTATTTGTTTTATATTCATATTAAGATTTGGGAGCTAGCTAGTGGTAAACTAAAGCTGTCATTAACCGGTCACATCAGTACAGTGCGTGGTTTAGTCGTCAGTCCAAGGCATCCATATCTGTTCTCTTGTGGTGAAGATAAACAAGTGAAATGTTGGGATTTAGAATATAATAAGGTGTGCCTATTATTTATATTGCTACCGGTATTTGTGTTGCTTGGTTTTGATATTTAACTCTGAATATTTTGTTTCTTCTTTTAAAACTTTAACATTATTGATAACCCTAACCCAACCAAAATTAATAGAATTAGTATTTTAAAACTGATGCCAGTATCAATATTTTAAGAGTGATTTTTGTCAAAAGTATTAATGGATTTAATGCAATCTCATTTCCTATGGATGTGAATTTAATAAATGGTAAATATAATCTAGTGATAAGGTAACATGCCATTGGAAAAAGCTGAAATACCTACTGAAAATCACCTATGAAAACAGTACCAGCTTTGTTCAAGTACCTCAAACCTTAAGGTATTTGGAGACAGTTTCTCAAAAGGCCTACCGACCTAAGAAAACAACGGCAAAAGCCATCTTGCTTTTCTTATTTCTTAACAATATTTTGATACACAGTTGCTTAATAGTTCTGGAGGATATCTTGAGACTTTTGTGGCGATCAGTATTGATTTATGCAAATTATGAGGAAATCCTGGAAAACAGTTTTTTTAATTTATTTTCAAAAATTTGCTATAGAATCATGTCAAAATTCAGAAGCGTAATATTCAACATACTCCCTAACTGCAAAGTGATTTTAAAGAAATTTCAATTGAGAAATTTGAAGTTATGAAGCCGTTAACTTTGAACACGATTTTTGGTTATAATTAGCAATCACTTCCATGAAAATGATATTTGCCGTCACAGATTTTTTTAATGATCACCGATTTCAGGTCAGAAACTGTTTAAGATATGCTTAAGCCAGTTCTCTATACGATTTGGCAATAATCGCGTTTTTCACGAAGATAGGGGCTATAGATAAGAAGTATGTTTTTACCACATAACGCGGAACAATACCCAATCCGATTCAGAATCACTTTTCACAAAATTGACTCCAACAATTTTTCTAAAAATTTCTGCATAAAATATTGAATCCATTGCGGTGCAAATGTGCTAGGTTTTATTATTCTAGATACTCTAGGACGCGCGAGGAAAAATTAACAAAATTGGTTAATTTTTGTTGAATTCTTCATGTCACAAATGACGCGAAAAGCGACAAATGTTTTGAATCTGTCCTATTGTACTGTATAACAATAGTGGAATTAAAGGATTAAGTCTCCTGTGTCACGGATTCTCGTCACGCCAATTCTTCACGAAGAAATGGTTTATATATCAATTCTTCATTTATTTATTTATTTAATATTGATTTGACATACATTTTACAAACCACTTTATTTCGGAGTAAAGTGCATTGTCCAGTTTATCGATTAGCGTGACGAGAATCCGTGACACAGCAGACCTAATCCTTTAATTCCACTATTGTTATACACTACAATAGGACAGATTCAAAACATTTGTACGCTTTTCGAGTCATTTGTGACATGAAGAATTCAACAAAAACTAACCAATTTTGTTAATTTTTCCTCGCGCGTCCTAGAGTATCTAGAATAATAAAACCTAGCACATTTGCACCGCAATTGAGTCAATATTTTATGCAGAAATTTTTAGAAAAATTGTTGGAGTCAATTTTGTGAAAAGTGGCTCTGAATCGGATTGGGTATTGTTCCGCGTTATGTGGTAAAAACATACTTCTTATCTATAGCCCCTATCTTCGTGAAAAACGCGATTATTGCCAAATCGTATAGAGAACTGGCTTAAGCATATCTTAAACAATTTCTGACCTGAAATCGGTGATCATTAAAAAAATCTGTGACGGCAAATATCATTTTCATGGAAGTGATTGCTAATTGTAACCAAAAATCGTGTTCAAAGTTAACGGCTTCATAACTTCAAATTTCTCAATTGAAATTTCTTTAAAATCACTTTGCAGTTAGGGAGTATGTTGATATCCTCCAGAACTATTAAGCAACTGTGTATCTAAATATTGTTAAGAAATAAGAAAAGCAAGATGGCTTTTGCCGTTGTTTTCTTAGGTCGGTAGGCCTTGTGAGAAACTGTCTCCAAATACCTTAATTGAATTCTCATAGGCAAAATGCCAGCACTTTTAATTAATTTTCCTAAATGTAGACAACCATTAAATTTTGCATTGTATGGCGCAAGAACTAGTTGCACAAAGCCTGAAAAGTGCTATCCACTGGATAAATCCATAACCAGTGGATAAATTCTAAAGAAATTCTATGGAGTAGATCAAAGTTATGCAGTGGAAAACGTAAAGTGCAAATAACCTCCTGTTCAACCCTTTTTCTACATAATCATAAGGTATATTTCTAAGAGCATCAAGAATATACTCTTTCTATAGAGCAAGTATTAAACAGGGGGTTACTAGCACTTTAATCCAGGCTTTGTGTAGTCAGGCCCTGTAGTTTTTCAAGATGTTTTGTTTGCAATGTTTTTAGGTAATCAGACATTATCATGGCCATCTTAGTGCAGTACATGCTTTAGATGTGCACCCATCCATAGATGTCTTGGTATCTTGTGGTAGAGATGCAACAGCTAGGGTAAGTGCATCAGCACAAATAAATATTGGTCACTGACCCATAAAGTACACTTAATTTAGCAAATAAACTCCAGGGCATATCCAAAGAAATGAGGACATCAAAATTTCACTGTGGCAATATCTTCTATGATTCGAAATTTAACAATGACATTTATTCAGTCATAGTAAAGCCAAACATTTTGTAATGTGTTCTTTCCACTTTCAGCAAAGGGGGGTTGTGTACCTTTCTCTAAACTGCCCCTGACACGTTTTTCTTTAACATCAAATTATCTGCCAAAGAAAAACTTTGTCTTTTGAGCACTGGTAAAAAATAGAAAATTTCTGCAAGCAAAAATTCATGATATTTCTTCCTGCACCATAGCTACATATCTTTCAATCACTTGGATTCTTTAATTACACCCTAGTAATATTATTGTAGTCGAATACACTTGATAATACTAATTTGTGGAAGCCACTCTGGTCCACCATGCATTCAGTATTTCTTTTGATTACTGTCTTGTAGGTTTGGGATATGAGAACCAAGGCTTGTATACACACACTGGCAGGACATACAAACACTGTTGCTACCGTAAAGACACAGAATGTTGATCCACAAGTGAGTATTTTCCTTGTAGTTTTATGAAGTAGTAACAGTAAATACTGACTGATACATGTTGACTGATCAGTGAAGAGTGTCAGTGGAGCTGCCTCACCCATGATGCTTTGCGTGCCTCCAGTCTTTCATGTACAGGGCAGCCATTTTCAACGTCACTGAAAATAGTGTGGAAGAGGAAGGCAGTCGCTTTAAATTATTTAGTATAGTCTCACTTCTGCGAAAAGAATGAATTCAAAAGAGTTTCTTATTGGCTATTGGCTGATTTTTGGAGATATTTTGTAAATTTGTTTATTTATTATTGATATAATAAGAAATCTATGGTGAGATGTTAATACAATTTATTAAGGATAAACAGCTTGAGTTAATATTATGGCAATTATCAACATGATCATGACAGTGCACAATAAGGCAGGAGGGTATTTTGTATCTAATCTAGATTCCATCGTATATATTGTGCTATAACTTGCAGAGTCTCGGTTATTGGTATGTTATGATGATGTACTGATAATAAGCTCTGCTACATAACATTTGAAAATGTGATTGATGGTTTTGAACTGTTTTTTTTTTTTTTTTTTTTTTTTTTTTTGTGCACATGTTTCTTCACTTTAAAAAACATCCACTCTCTTTTTTATTAGCATTTTAGTGGGAATAAGTATTTAATGAATATGCTTTTTATAAGTTGCATAATAAATAAGACTTTTTTGGGTAATACAGGGTGATATTTTGCTCATTGCTTGCATTTATGTTCTCAAAGTATCCACCCATATTACATAAAAAAACATCTAATAAGATATATTTATTGGTAATGATATCACCTTTACTTGTAGATTATAACAGGTAGTCATGATTGTACAATACGACTATGGGATCTGGCTGCTGGCAAATCAAGTGTTACATTAACAAACCACAAGAAAAGTGTTAGAGCTGTAGTCCTTAACCCAAACAAGTAAGTCAGTAGTAGTCTCCCTTTGTTATGAAACATATTTGGAATTACTAAAGGAAGACAGTTTATGAAATGTTCAAGCTTGAAGAAGGACTCTAGTATGCTTGTATTTTCCTTTGGGTTAAAAATCAGATATTTATGGTATTTCTTAGCTAGTCCAGATAGACTTTAATGCTTTACAACACTTTTAGTATCACATAGGGGTCAACAAATGACCATTGCAGAAATTCCAATTATCAGAAAATATTGGTGTTAAGCTAATGTAGCTATTGATTGATTGGTTGGTTTTTTATTCTGGTTTGAGATCTGTTAGGAGTTCAAAAATTGACTCGCCATGCTCTTCTTGAAAAATGTCTAGTATCACTTGGGTATTTTTGAAAATTTCAAGCATAGCCAGTACTTCTACATTGCAAGTTTCCAAGCAAACAAAAGTCTCAATTCTACTTTTTTTTTTTGTAGTTTTACATTTGCAAGTGCATCACCTGATAACATTAAAGTCTGGAAATTCCCTGATGGTAACTTCCTACAGAACCTACAAGGACATAATACTATTATAAACTGCTTAGCTGTCAACTCTGATAATGTCTTGGTCTCTGGAGGTAAAAGATCTGTCATTAATAAAATGATGTTTGCAATTTTAATGACATGTGATGATACAATCTTGGACAAAAATACTGGACATTTCTAGTAAAATATTCACTTGAATTTTATATGTTTATTTAAACCCTTAAAATGATTTTGAGTTTTTTTTTTCATGTAAATCCCAAACGCTCCCTGCTCCAGCTACCTTATTCGTACTTATTTTCGCGGATACTTAATTTTGCGAAAATGGAACAGGCATATTTCGCGGGGCTTAAATTTCGCAATTTGGACCTAAAAATTTATTTAAGGGAATTAAAATTTCGCGAAATTTCTCAAAAAACGATCAGCATGGTTGGTCAACGGTTGGTTGTACAATTAGCATAATTATTTCAATTAATTCATTTTTTTTCGTGAAAAACAGTAATAGAGTTCATTATTATCTTTGTTCTTGAGCTGATACAATTTCTTCGAAGTGATCCTCAGGAGGAAGGGCTGTTTTACCTCTTACCACTCCAGCAATTGCATTTTTTCCTTGATTAAAAATATAGTAGGATATTATATTTCACGTAGTTAAATTTCGCGAGCACCTTTTTTCGCGGGTCTTAAATTTTGTGATTTTTTCAAAATTGCGAAAATTAAGCCCCGCGAAAATTAGTACGAATAAGGTAGTATGTGAATGAAAAATACCATTGACAGAGGGGAAGGAGGGAGGTTGAGGTACAATATTCATCTAAAACTTGCTAAATGTACCAAGTATTTTGATCAAGATTGTCATATAGTTGTGGTGTTGGAGTTACAAATCATAATGAAGTTGTATGGAACATGATGACTACACTCGATGACATCAGACATTTGTAATGCTCAAGATGAGGAAGAAATAATGGAGAAGAAATAAGGGATAATATTGTGATGAAATTGTTTATGGTTAATAGCAATATTGATGATGATTTTTCATGTTAGTTGTGTTGCTGAAACTGAGTAAAATGTAACTGTCATAGCATGTTAACTAAAAACTTAAAATTGTGCTTTTTTAATCAGTATTAGTTAATTTATTGTTGATATCTTTTCTTCTCAAAGGTGACAATGGTACAATGCATTTCTGGGATTGGAAGACAGGATATAATTTCCAGAGACTACAAGGTACAGCCCAGCCTGGTTCTCTGGACAGTGAATCTGGAATTTTTGCCATGACGTTTGACCAGAGTAGTAGTCGTCTAATAACCTGTGAAGCAGATAAAACTATCAAGATATACAAAGAAGATGATCAAGCTGTAAGTAAAAGACTTTCATGTTGAATTGTTGTATGCTCTCCAAAGAACTGAAGCTCATTATTATTTGTAAAATAATGACTGAGGACGCAGGTCACAACCATCCTTGATGATAGGCCTACACTAATACATACTAATAATTACTAACAACTAATAATCTGGATTATCATACTATGAAATATTAAAGATTGTAAAGTGCATTGAGACACTAGTGAAATGCACTATATAAGCACTCCATTACATTACATTATGTTGATATTTTTGATAACAGTTTGTTTTTGTTTGTTTTCCAGAGTGAAGAAACACACCCAATCAACTGGAAGCCAGAAATATTGAAACGAAAACGATACTAAATCATAATAACACTGCCCTGCATCATAATGAGCATGTAAAATATTGTAGAATACTTGAAGACAAACATACCCAAGAAAAACTGAGCTGTCAAAGTTTCTGTCAAATTTAAGACATAGGAATCCATGATATTTCATATTTTTATTTCTTCAGGCTTTGAACCTGCTGTTATTATGGGAATATGCAATCATCACAACTTAACCAGTCTAGGTCTTTTCCATTACTGCACTTTGCACATGTTTCCTTATTGTACATAACAGTCCTTTTTAATAAACAAAATTAATACTGATCAAAGCCTATATGATTTACAAGTTATGTAATACATGTCCATGGTACATTCCAGAAAATATAACAGAAGAATGTTTCATTGTAGCCTCCTCTGCAAATGAATTGTTTTCAACCTGTTTTTCCTTCTTTGGGATTCCTTTGCTGTTCTCTCAATGTTTTAATCCCATGATCCTCAATGGTCAATTGCAAAACACAAAGACCTTTCTAAAAGTTAGAAAGGAAAGCACTAGAAAGAGACACTTGCCAAGGAGGCTAGTTTTATTGGTGAAGAAATACCTTTTGTCAATAGACCACTTCTGAAATATCAAACTGAAGCTAGACCACAATGCATCTTTTTTATCAAACTCAGAAAAGGCCTATTAAATGTCTCATCTAAACAATTCATTGTTAAAACCATAGTTAATAGAGTGAAATGGTTTGGAAACTCTCTTGTTAGATGTTATTGTACACTTTTTTCAAGCATGACCATGCACAATCTTTTGTTGCACTATTGTTTTACCCTTGTTGGATAACTTTGAGTGAACAGATCAAAACTGTTCTTTTGGCTGCTCGCTCCAAATGCCTAATAATATTGATACAAACAAATTGAATAATCCTTACCATAATATCATATACAAAGTTTATGTCTACTTATTTCACAATTTGGAATGATCACAAATAAAAACCTGTGCGGGGTCAAGACCAGTTCAACTTCAAAACCAAACAAAGACATAAAACAATAGGCTTCCTAACCATTCTTTCTATTAACTATGTTAAAAGACATCTTTTGCAAGTAGAATAGAAATACATTCAATAGTACTTCCTAAATATTGACTTTTAAATGATTATCAGTCCATTTTTAATTAAACTGTTTGTGGTATTTTATCAATAAGATCTGGCAAATCCCCACAAAAACAAAGTGATATCAGAATGAAATATAAAAATTATAAAACAGAAGCAGATGAAAATTAAACCCTGTAAACTCCTGTAATTTATGGTAGTATCCCATGGCTGCTGTTCCTATATTCACAAGGGAATAAAAAAAATGAATATAAAAGAATTCTGAAAACCTTTTGTGGTATCGCTTAAAAATCCATGAAATGTTTAGAAACATTAAAGCTGTGTTTTACTTCACATTTTCCTCCGTTTTTCTCAAAATTGTTCAAGTACCTACTCAGTTATTTCAGTCTTTTTAGAGAAGTGTATCACTCCCCCCCCCCCCCAAAAAAAAAAAAAAAACTTTTCGAAAACATACCCTCTGTAAAATTTAATTTTTCAAAAATTGTGTTCTGTAGATCGACACGTGCAAATTTAAGTAGTCACGCAAAACGTAACTTCGTAGTCACGCAACACATTGCCAGGCTGCTAAGCTCTAGTCATCTTGTGTTGGAAGAACCTGGAAGTGGATACCAAGTACAATGGCGTGCTTGGTAACTTTACTCGGAGTCTCTCTTTGTACTCTTCTTACATATGCAGCCCTTCTACTACTCTTCTTGATAGTTATTGTAAGTTAAGTATAAAATTCTAGTGAAATTCTTCCGTTCCAACGAGAAATGTAATTGGCAAAATGCGTCTCACCGGTTTTGTTGATCTGTAGGGTTTAGTGATGATTCGACTTACAACTGTAGACCAAATACCAGAAATAAAACGTTTTGAAAGCGAGAAAAGCTACAAAGATCCGAACAAGAATAATGCCACGTATTTCTTTCCTTTCATGGAAGAAGAAGGATCCCTAGATCTGTCTATAGTGGTGCCTGCTTACAATGAAGAAGAAAGAAGTGAGTGAATTATATTCTCCATGGAAATCACATGACTTAAGTTTTGTCTGTCTTTTTTTCACTTTGAATCCGATGTTTATCTATTTGTTTCTTTAATGATACTTTCCATCATAAAGACAAATTACGAATTATTGTTTAAGTCTGGTCTTATTTATTGTTTTATTTAATATGTAAATATTTTAAAAGAATTTGATTTAAAAAGTGATGCAACATAATAAGCTATTGGGTTTCCCAAAGCATATATGCTTGCCATATTACTAGATGATCAATCTCACCAATATTAATCTTTGTTGTTAATGTTTTTTCAATACTGGGGATTTGAAATGAAATATTACTTAAAACTTGCAAAGCCTATTTCTGAGAGGAATAGAGAGTTATTAGCCAGCTCTTACAGCTCCTTAACAACCTAACAAAATATGGGTTTAAAACTACAAAACATTTTTATTTAACTCATTGGAAATGTTTACTTTTATTTAAAAGCTTGTAAAATTATAATGTTTTTTTTATGCAAAGTCAGCTGTTGATATCATTTCAGCCAATAATTGAACTGAAGGTGTCCACATGTTATTGCTTTTCATTTGTGTACATCATTATATTATATATATTTTTGAAAATGCAGTTTTCATATTATTCCAAAGAAGTAATGATTGGGATATAAAAATATAAAAAAGTTGATGTATTTACTTTTGTACAAAATTAGTTTTTCTTTATTTTTAATGAAGTTGGCATTCAGTTTTAGTGATTGACTGTCATGGTAATTAACTTGAAAATAATTATTAAAATGATGTTTGCTGTTGACAGTGTGTTCAGGGCCTAGTTGTTCAAAGCTCAAATTATACTTATATATTACAGTCAAAACACCTAAAGCGTGCCCACCAAAAGTTTATTATTGATTTCATTCTTTGAATCTTGATTTGATTATTCGATTTGAATATTCAATTTTGAAATCGACCAGTCTAACATTTGAGACAAGAAGTCACTGTTTGAAACAGAAAAAAAACTTTGCAAATCTTAAAACTGAAAGATTAAACTGTCTAGAAACTGTCACTGAAGTATTTCTTGACAAAAGAATGATTTTTTTTTGCTTATTTAGGATTTTTTATAATACGTTCCTTTGAATTTTTGTAGACTTGTTTTCAAATTTGATTACTGGAATCGAAAAATCAATTCAATCTTGAATAATTAATTCAATAATGAAGTTTTGGTGGGTGTAGTTGAGGTGTTCTGACTGTAACTATGCTCGAATATAGCTGAGAGTAAAACCTAGGAATAGTGCTAATCAAGCTTTGAACAACTAAGTCAAGGTGTTTGTCTATTTTATATAATATCTTAATTGACTATTTGTTTATTGTTTTAATAAAGATTAATAGAGTTAAGTGCTTACAGTACATAAATAAAAACACAAATTATTATATATCTTTAAATTTCAAAATATAATTAAAATTATTACTCATAACACATACCATTTAAATAATGTTAACCATGTCAGTACTTTAAGAAAAAATAGTCATGTGACAGGGGTTTGTATATTTGCTGTATTGTAAATTCTGATTGGATAATTTCTGGGATACGCCAGTCAATTTATATTTGTCAAAAACTAAATAAATACAGATTTGAATGGTCAAGCACACTCATCTTTTGGATAGAATTTTTAAAATGAGCTTTATATGAATTTATTTAGGACTGGTGTTTTCGACACATCTGTGTATCAGATCAAAGAGCATTTAACTAATGTAATAATTGTGTTATTTGGTTTATTTGTTTTGTTTGAGTGCCTTTCTTATTGGTGAGTAGTACTTGGAAAGTTCATTAACTTGAAGGTCTTCTCAATAACATTAATGTTTTTAGTTTTGGAAATATAGTGATAGTGAAATGCCTTAAATCAATTTAAGGTACTAATCTTTAAATTGATCATCTTTTAGCTAAGTTCAGGCAGCTGTCATTGCTCAACCAAAGTCAATTAGAAAGTGTTATCGTAGCTGTTTTGTATTCAAAAATTGTATCATGATAATGGCATCAAATCTGATAAAAACTAAACAAAACAATGTTTAGTAAGTGTGACCATGATATATGGTTAGTACTTTCATGATTGTAAAGAATCTCAAAAAAATAATGGAGAGATATCGCATGAAATATGTAAGAGAATGAGTGAATGAATATGAGTGGCTGATTGGGTGGTGAATTTAAAAAGGAATAAATGATACAATACAATACAATACAATACAATAAAGGTTTATTCAAGATGCAAATTAAAGGTGACAGTTACAAGATAAATTAAGCGTAGCAAAGCAATACAGAACATTAATAACAAAAGTGGCATCATGAAAAGGAAGTTAAGAGGTTAGCCCTATGTGAAAACTCCCTAAAAAACTACTAACAGATAAACGACTTTAAGCTAAGTGACATAAAACATGGATTGGATGGATGAGTGAATATATAAATGAATGTCCACTCAATTGCAAAAATGTTATAGTATACATGTAGTTTTTGGAAACAAGTGTGTAACTGAATAAATAAATGGATGGATGGATGAGTGAATGAATGAATGAATAAATTAATGGATGGATGAGTGAATGAATAAATGAATGAGGGGAACACCATGCAGGCTTTGTGCAACTAACTAATGTATTATTTTTCTTGTAATTGTCTCTTTTAGTGCCTATTATGCTTGATGAAACTCTGGAATATCTCAAGTCCAAGAAGGTACAGTTGCCAATGGTGATAATATTTTATTGTAGATGCAAACTATAGAGATGATTGTATCAAAATGGCAACTGTCTAAAGAAAGGGTATTAAGCACTCAAGCAGTTTTCTCTATATGACTTGAGCCAGAATTGAACCAAGGACATAGTGGTTAAATGCCAGTGCTAGGGTACCCAGTCATGAAATGTGTCACATAATTTTAATTTGTAGTTCCATAATCAAAATTAAATCTGTCCTTTGTTATTTACAGTTATTTATGTTTGATTACATCTTACAGACAAGTATGTTTTATGTAATCCATTTTTAACTATTGATTGTTTCAGAGATCTAATCCTTCATTCACTTATGAAATTATCATTGTTGATGATGGAAGCAAAGACAAAACTACAGAGGTGATGTATATATATGGTTTTGATTTGTATCTAATGTAAGCCTAAATTGAACCTTCAGTTATGTCACCACAAGAGTGAATATAATTATGTATACATGCAGTGTGTTGAGCAAATATGTTTGTTAAAGATACTCAATATATCCAACCCTTATAGAAGCAACCCTTCTGTTATTTTCTACCTACATTCAGAAAAGTTCTTCTTTTTTTCGGTCAAAACATTACTGACCCAGATGATTTCAAAGTGTAAGTGATGCTCACCATGATAATTTGTTTTACAATATGCATACTTGCAATTTCCTTGAGCCCTGTTCATTTGATAAATAAGATATTGTTTGACAGGTTGGTCTTCAATATGTTAAGAAATATGGCATCAGTCACATTAGAGTATTGACACTAGCAAGAAATAAAGGCAAAGGAGGTGCAGTCAGACTGGTGAGATATTATCAAACAAAAATAATACAAAAACAAATATGTCACTGAGATATTGTAATGGCAAGCTAGTCAGGTCATATCCCATAATCAATGGTAGAAATTGACATCCTCATTGCAGGCAGAACAATTCAGTAATATCCCTAATGCACAAGTTGTATTAAAAATGAATTAGTGGTCAAATCCAGATGTATAATTATTAATTGTTACAATTTTAAATACTGGTATCCAGGTAGCTCATGTCATTATTTTATGATACAGTTCTATGACAATCACCATTACTATTCCTATTGCTAAGTAAAAAAATGTGTAAATTAGTGAGTTGTTTTATTGGTTAGGGTGCATTATTTGTAGAGATAATTTACCTTTGTCATTTACCATTACTGCAGTGCAATAAAAAAGTCATTTATAAGAGCAATGAACTTTTAGTGATGATGATCGTTGTAACAATGATGATGATGATGATTAAATTGAGTGATATTGACAGGAAGACGTAAAAGAACATCAAGTAAACAAGTCACAACCATCCTCAGTGATAGGCCTATACTTAAATACATACTAATAACTAACTGCGAATCAATCTCATGTTTGTAAAATAAAATAAAAACAGATTACATACTATAAATATGAGAAATTGTGAAGAGCATTGAGAGTTTCAGTGAAATGAGATAAAATACGCTATGTAAGCATTATTAAATTACATTATAGTAATAGTCTTGTCTTTCCTTTCAGGGTGTTCTCAGTAGTAGAGGAAGAAAGATTCTAATGGTAGATGCTGATGGAGCTACTAAATTTGAAGACTTAGACAAACTTGATGAATTGTTAAATGATATCCAAAAATCAAAGGTGTGATATGATACTTGTATGTTGGGCTTCCTGTGGCATTTGTGGTTTCCATGGCAGCCAGGCTAAACTTACTTTAATGAAACTAAATTTCCTGATAAAACAATAACAATATAATGATGTTGTAATAATTTTATTCACTCTAATCATGAACACACAAGATATGTTTTACTATAACGTCAATGTTTCAACCAACATCACTGTCTGTTTGACCCATGAGGCTTATATCAACATATGTATTGCTATAAGGACAGACATTTTCATTTTGCATACATCCATCCATTCCCAATAAATCTATCCACTTAAACATCTATTTTATCAGTTTATGTATTCAAAGCAAACCCAACTGTATTTGTATATAACATGTTTACATCATAATTACACAGTGACTTTATTAATTTTGACATTCTTTCATACATTCACTCATTCATTTCATACTTGTAGAGTACAAAATCAGTGATTGTATGTGGTTCAAGAGCACATTTACAAGAAGAAGCAGTAGCACAAGTAAGTTCTTTATCAATCTGAAACCATAAGCAAAACACAAGTTCTAAATAAAAATCATATGATAAAGTGTGAACATAATGTAATTCATTAAGCTAAAGAAGGGTTCTCTTCTGATATTTGATAAATTGCAATAAATATGTTTAAATGATTTGTTTATTTTTCTATGCAGAGATCAGTTTTTAGGAATTTTCTGATGTATGGTTTTCATTTCTTGGTGTGGTTTCTTTGTGTTAAAGGAATAAAAGACACTCAGGTAATAAGCAGTGTATAGTACTGGTCACTCCTCCTGCATGGCCATAATAAATTGCTATTTATTTCTGAATTTATTTGAACATCTTGCATATTGAAGTGGTTTATATAACACAGACTGTGAATGAAATTTCTTTAGTGAATTCTACTCTCTCTTAGCATTCAAATAAGGTATATCTTAGAGTGTTTGATAAAATACAGCCAAGTTATTCAATGCAAAAGTTAGCCATTTAAGCATTCAGAAGGTTTCATGGAAAATCATGCACATTAAGTTTTTCACATTTCTAGGGTTTTAAATATCATTATTATTCAACAATTTCTTTTTTTGTTACTTTTCTCAAAATATGATGAATCGTGCTGTAAATTTCAACAAAACCATAAACCAGAACTATGTAAATGGGATATTCCTCAATTCACATGATTTTTTACAGTGCCCAGCCATAAGGCACAGTCAAGGTTTACCTTTTCGGTCTATGCTTAATGCAGAGTTTTTGCTAGCGCCCAGTCTCACCACACATTGCTGAGGAGACCACAGGAGGCACAGTCTCGCTAACGACGTCACATATGTAGCATTTTCAAGATGTCAAGGTGTAGTTGAAAATGAATTCTCGTTCAAAAAAACAAACAATCAAAACACTGACAAGCACACAAACTGTTCGACATTTGTACACTCGCACTAAGCGAAGACAATAGCGGAGCGCCGTCAGTTTCTAATGGAGTCGTTCTGCGATCACTCAAATGAAACACAAACCAATTCAAATGTTCAAATGAACTCCAAACAATAGCAGGATTCTTGTACCCAGACACTTCTCAGTTACACTGGGCACGGTAAGTTCTACATAGTAGCTCTAGTCAGTGATGAAATTGCTAACTTTCATGTTGAATAACTTGACTGTATTTTCTCAAACACTCTTAAGATATACTTCATTGGAAAGTTAAGAATGAGTACAATTCGCTAAAGAAATTTTAATTTAAAGGGCCATAACCACTTAAAGCCTGCATCACCTTTTGTGTGAGCTGTAACCCGTCCATTGATGGAAAAAATGTTTTTTTGTTTCATAGTGTGGTTTCAAACTGTTTACGAGACCTGCAGCATTTTTAACCTTCACAGCACTACATGTAGAGAGATGGTAAGAGATTAGTAAAGAAAAAGCTTAAAAGTTAGCATTGGTAGTACCTTCAGCTAGGAGTGAGCTGGTCTGGAAGCTGACAGAAAAAACATGTCACCCCCTCTTTGTCAGTGTTCCCAATAGATAGTTTTGTTATTATTTGAAAGTCTGCAAGATCCATTCTCTTGCAGCAAGTATTTAAAAGAACTCATAGTGAACTATTTCTCACACTTTTGTGCTCAGTGAAATGCATGAAAATTTCTCTTGAAATGATAATGATAATACATATTCTAAAAGGGTGAGCTGGTCAGCACAGCTGTTATCAAAGATTTCAAGTATTATCAGGGTTTTGTTCATGTTTCTTAGTAACTTTGAATTTGTTCATTCATTCATTCACTCTCTCATTCATTCATTCATTAATTATTTATTCATTCCTTATTCATTCATTATTCATTCATTCATTATTTATCCATTTATTCATTCATCATTCACTGTTCATTCATCCTTTCATTCATTTTATTCACTTAAGCATATAACTTTCTTCCTTAGGGCATTTGATGTAGAACTTCTTTATATTGCTCAAAGGTTAAATATTCATATAGCTGAAGTAGGGGTAAATTGGCAAGAAATAGATGGTAAGAATATAGATCATGTGTTCTGTGACTCCTACTTGATTTATACTGTAGTTTGTTGGGTTTCCTGTGTTTTTGGGGTATAGTCATGTTTGAATGCAAAATGTAATTTGTAGACAGTCCATGATGCTGGCCTTTTCAGTTTGACTTGATAAATGCTTTCAATAAATTATTGCTTCTTTGTGAATGATGTAAATGATTATTGATGTGATCAATTTAAGGAAAGGCAAAAAGAAAAAATATTAGAGTCCATTGTAATTCCTACCCAGCATCATTTGATTTATGAGTATTTTACCCTCAAAAAGATGCCCTTATCTATGTGGGATGACACTCCCTTCAAAGCATGACTCCTGCCAAAGATTAACTGTTCCCTATGAACCACTTTCCAAGGCAAGAATAACCCTCCCAGCAAAGGATTTCCCCCTTACAAAGATGTCACTCCCTCCAAGGCAAGGATGAACCTCCCAACAAAGGCTTACCCCCTTACAAAGACGTCACTCCCTCCAAGGCAAGGATGACACTCCCAACAAAAGATTGCCCCCTTACAAAGAGGACGCTCACTCAAAGGCAAGGATAACCCTCCCAACAAAGGTCGATTGCCCCCTTACAAAGACATCACTCCCTTCAAGGCAAGGATAACCCTCCCAACAAAGGATTGCCCCCTTGCAAAGAGGACATTACAAGGCAAGGATGACCCTCCCTACAATGGAAAGCCCTCTTACAAAGATGACACTCCCTCCAAGGCAAGGATGACCCTCCCAACAAAGGAAAGCCCCCTTACAAAGACGACATTACAAGGCAAGGATAACCCTCCCAACAAAGGATTGCCCCCTTGCAAAGAGGACATTACAAGGCAAGGATGACCCTCCCTACAATGGAAAGCCCCCTTACAAAGACATCACTCCCTTCAAGGCAAGGATAACCCATTCAACAAAGGGTTGCCCCCTTACAAAGACATCATTCCCTCCAAGGCAAGGATGACCCTCCCAACAAAGGATTGCCCCCTTACAAAGACATCATTCCCTCCAAGGCAAGGATAACCCTCCCAACAAAGGATTGCCCCCTTGCAAAGACTACATTACAAGGAAAGGATGACCCTCCTTACAATGAAAAGCCTCATAACAAAGATGACCATCCTTCCTTCCTTCAGATGGATGGGCTTATCTATTTATGCAGAATTTCTCCCTCGGGGAAAATAAAAGGGACCCTCCATGGTTTGGTAATACCCAGGAACATATTTTGGAACTCTAACTGCAATAATACTGATTGGCTAGAGACAAGATTCCTGAAATATTTCAATTTGGTTTTTTCTATTCACACTGTAAATGTCATTCTTGTCATGCAATTATTTTGTTCTGCTCATTTATTGATTTAACTGTTTCTTCTTAATTATGGTCATTCACAAAAGCATAATTAACTTTTTTCACATCATAAATTTAATTTTACCATTGTTTTTCAGAATGTCAAATCTTACTAGAGCTGTGTGGATATGTAGAAAACAAATATTTTTTTCCCACCAGGTTCTAAAATGATACCCATCTGGAGCTGGTTACAAATGGGACGTGACTTGCTACTTATTCGTCTACGATACCTGCTCAGTGCCTGGAGGATAGAGCCTGTTAAACTCAAGTCACAATGAACATTTATAATGACATCCTGATTACGATAATGGAGCCCACTTAAACTCACGATAAAATTAATGACTTCAGAAAAATATGAACCTTTCAAAATGTTGACTTTTGCTTTCACAACTCCCACAAATCGATCTATAAGTCAAATCTTTCCAATTTCTTTTCTGACATCTCAGCACTGGAACAGTTTTGGGACGTTTACTACTGAACAGTTTGAGTTTGTTTAAGCTTGCTCCATTGTATGATATTCAATTAATTATATAATTCTACGAGTTATGTTTAAAAAAAATCATTTCTTTTAATTTATCCTTCATTGTTGTTTTGCTAGTTTTACCGAATTCCTATAGTAATTTAAATTTAGAATTGAATATACTTTATGATGTTCATACCAGTAAATTATAAAGATAGTTGTAGAATGTTGGTCTCTTGTATAGAACGTGTGTTCATGCTATGACTACTCTTGTGAACAGAGAAATTATATAAATTAGTAGGTAAGCTTATTTTAATCCGAATTCAAATCAAATATGTGTTATTGTTTAGAGCAAACACAAGAAAACCGTGAAATAAAAAAAACATACTAAATGCTAACATATAGCACTCAACCAGAACACAATACCTGACAAAAGAAATAACAATGTTCTGGCTGAGTGCTAGTGACAAATAGTTACTAAATAGCTACTATTTGTTAGTATATAAATTGTTTTTATTTCATGATTTTCCTGTGTTTGCTCTATATGCAAACGAACAGTAACCTTAAACAACTATCCTTGCTACATCTATAACGTACTAACTATGCTAGCAACTAAAGAGTTTGAGCTGGACTGGTGTGTCCTGGGGTCTTTACGTGTTGCATGCTTACCTACCCTGGGTACCAGGGTTCTCAGCCCTTCGCGGCCTCTGCGGGTACCCAGGGTGATGCTTACCCTGCGCAAGAAAGACTTTTTTGAAGCATAATAACTGGATTACTTTTTCGACAAATGTTCACGTCAGGAATACAACATTTTGTTGGGACTGCACACAACCTAGCCTCTAACACAGGCGTTCTTAGAGACATTTTGTGATGAGCCTAAGAATGCCGAGAAGTTACACGCAACCTTGCTGCTTGGTGCGAAATGTCGGTTATTTCTGCATCACCTCTCGTGCTGTTGCTTGTTAGTCATTGTATGTTGCTTACAAGAGAATGACCGTCCATGCTGTTTTTTTTTTGTGTGTGTTTGCTCCATGACATATTGCATGTTGTTTTTTTTTTTTCAAAAACACATGCTCCATACCGCTGTTCCTAAATAAAATGATATATTACACGGCTTCGAGGCCAAGGCTGTGTAAAAAAAGAATTCGAAACTAGGCTATTATACGAAGCTCTATTAAATGACATCCATCTGGCTGATTTTGATAGTTGACTCAGTAAAAATGACTCAGTAAAAATAGACTGGTTAAACCATATTGGTAGTATTTTACTCGTTACATATTAATTAGTTGAAACACAGGTACGTGCTCGTTCTCCTCGTTTAATTAAGTCCATTGATGATTTAATTTTCTGTAAGATGCGATTCCAATTGACGTTTTTGACGTCTTAGCACTTCGCAGTGAGCATATTGTATGTTTATTACAAACATTATTTCAAATTCCACTAATTCAGTATCTCTAGTCTAGGTCGTATTCTAATGATATGTTATAATCACGGACATGAAGACTGATCGCGACGCACATGAATACCTTTTAGATTAATTGATACTATTTCTAGTCTGGAGCATGAGTCGATCGTATGTCACGAAATGCAGGGCTATCAACTGTTACGGATCATTAATATTGTAGTGGTTAAACATGATGTGAAATTGGCACAGAAACCCCACTTACATTGACAGCATCGAAAAAATCCCAATGATTAACTACGTGTGTTTTTAGTTTGAAATAGTTTATCAAAATCATGCATGGTATAGTAGATTTCTGCTCATGTGGTGTACATCTGTGGTCAATTCATATTTTCAACATCGACGTCCTTATTTATACGTAGCTGCATCTCAGACTGAGATACACTGGACATTATTGTCATTACTCATGAACAGAACCACTTCTGTTTTCAAAGTAACTGAGTCCATTTCATTTTTGTCAGGCAAGTACTCGTATGCCAACACTTTCAATCGGTTTATTTTGATGTCAGATTCAAATGACATGCATCTGACGTTTTTGGGAATGGGAATGTAAATGGCCGTTCCAGAAATTTCAACTACTGCTTCAATCTATCATGAAGAACAGATAAATTAGTAAAAAAGCTGAACGAGCAATTGTATTTCTTCATGAGTAGCATTTCGGTGAGTGGAGTGTAAAAGAAGGTCGGCTCATACATGTACTGAGTCCAGTTTGAGCATTTATTTATTTTAGTGCTCCATGTAGTTCGTTCAATTCGATACTTTGCTCTTTCAGTATTAATTGATGTGATTATATGTTTTTTGTTTGTCAAAATGTGCATTTGATTATGCTTTTGTCAATTTTAGGGAGAGCTGCCTTTGGGTTTAAAATTTTTCGGTTCCCCGGTTATGCACTTTTTTTTCGCGCCTAAGCGAAAAGCGGCCACATGTGCGCGCTTCTTTATCTGGGCCGTACCTCTTCAACGCAGACAAGCGTTCGATTGAAGTTTTCCACCGGATAACTGTGTCAACTGCATAAAACTTGTATATAATGTACGGGTTATGGAAATCCTGGAAAGTCATGGAAATGGGTAAATCCATGTATGGGTTCGTACTCTTTTGCAGTCCCTAATTCCATGACTTCTTTGATGACTTTTTCATAATTATACATGACAAATAATTATCATCACCACGGGCCGCCATTTTGTGTTGGACATGATAGTTTAACTATTGTAATCACAATGAAGATCTTATCGACCAAAATTGTATTTTTCACGTGGTTTTTGTTGTAACAACATTGCTCTGACTTGACGTACATTGGCCTGCTTTACTCCCGGGGCATTACTATTCATTGCAAACGTTTCAGAAAAACGGTTATTCCTACTCTATATGTTCTTCAGCGTAAAATTCTTGTCCCACTCTATGAAGCTGGTAGAAATATATATACATATATCCTTTAATTTGAATATGAATTCTAAATATGGCTGACGATTTGAAGTTCTTCATCTATGGCCGGTTCACATTTTCTAACTGAGAAACGGAAGAAATCAGTGAAATGATCTTCAAAATAAGTGGAGAAATACAACTGAATCCTTAAGTTTATAATTGCTTGTCCATAGGTTGTGATTTTGCTCATTTAGCTCATTCTATAAAGAAGGAATTCAGTAAATTAAGTCTGTGGTTTGTTTTATTTAATAAAGTGAACGGCCTAACGGCGCCATGTTCTCCGATTTAACTGATAGTAGCGTGCATTTGAGACTTATCTAGATCAAAAGATCAGACTTTTAGCTTGTTATACGTTAAACTACAACACGTAATTGTCAAAACTGATCTGCCTTTAGAATGATATGAAAAAGCAATGAACAATTAACTTCTGAGAGAGACAATTTTAGCTAAACTTACACAAACAGCCGGACTAACTGAGGGTTTGTGCTTTCAGTAAAAAAGTGAAAAACGAGTTGTGCAGCAAACCCGAGTGCAGTTCGAATTTTTTAATGAAGATTAAATGGTTCTTTTGCTCGATATCATGAAGTCTTCATAAAAGTAATTAAAGATAGGAATAAAGAAAAGTATGTACTAAATCATAATGAAAAAATCTGATGTGAAAGTATAAAACCAGTAATGAAACAATATAAAAAACACACACTGAACAATCACGAATTCAGTTCATGTTTCCAGTCGCAAAAATACAAAACTGGAAACAAGAAAATAAGATAAACAAGCACACAAATTAATAAATAAACACAAACAAAATGAGTGAATGGATAATCAATACTGAGTAAATATATAAATAAATCACTAGTATAATAAATAAGGGACAGACCATTAGATATTTGATGGGGGTTTGGGCAAATACCAAAAACAAATATCGAGCAAAGCCTTAAACAGAGGGAAAAAATATCGTGCACGGCAGATGTGCAAATAAAAAATATCGAGCAGAGAGGAAGAAAATATCCTGCACAACCATCACATGTGAAAAAAATATCCTGCACAAAAAAATTACCCCCACCCCCCCCCCCCCCCCCCCTCAAATATCTAATGGTCCGTCCCTAAATAACCGGTAAATACCATCTAATACTAAATATAAATAAACCAACAAAATCATGCCCACTGTAATCATGTGTACTGTCTATGAACTCATAGATTGACATTTGATCTAATTTATGAGAACATTCAAGCATACAATTACTTAATAAGTAACTATTTGAAGGAACTAGTTACTATTGTCTGACTCTTGTGAAAGTAAAATTGTGAAAAGTCTGAAATTAATTTGCGTAACAAAAACTGCATTAATTTTCAGATGCCCTGGATATAACCTTTTGATTTAATATTGGGAACAAACTCAGCTTAGGCAGCATCTCTTTTAATTTCGTCCCTCTTCCCCAAAATGAAACATAAATTCACTGACTTACTGAAAGCAAGATCAGAACACTTTTGCGGATACAAAGGGGGAGCAATCGGGGCCGGTCTCCTCCCCTTTATTGAGGAATGCTTGAATAATTTTCATAGATCATTTCTTTATTAACCAGTCACCCTTATTAGAATATATACCTGAGAGAAGAGAAGAGAAGAGAAGAGAAGAGAAGAGAAGAGAAGAGAAGAGAAGAGAAGAGAAGAGAAGAGAAGAGAAGAGAAGAGAAGAGAAGAGAAGAGAAGAGAAGAGAAGAGAAGAGAAGAGAAGAGAAGAGAAGAGAAGAGAAGAGAAGAGAAGAGAAGAGAAGAGAAGAGAAGAGAAGAGAAGAGAAGAGAAGAGAAGAGAAGAGAAGAGAAGAGAAGAGAAGAGAAGAGAAGAGAAGAGAAGAGAAGAGAAGAGAAGAGAAGAGAAGAGAAGAGAAGAGAAGAGAAGAGAAGAGAAGAGAAGAGAAGAGAAGAGAAGAGAAGAGAAGAGAAGAAGCACGGTCGTGACAGTAGAGTGGGGCGTAACTAAGATGGGTGTGTTTGGCCGATTCAGTTCAACAGTGCGTGGTCAATAGTTTATAATAACTATCTATTTCGTTTGCTATCACTTTTTCAAATATAACATAATCAGGAAGTAATCAAACAGGCAATAAAATAATAAAAATCCGACGGTATTCGGTTATTCTGAAAACCGCGATAGCAAAGTGAATTGATTATAGATCTATTTAGCAAGTCTGCACGTTTATCAAAGAAATATACTTTGCATTTGAAAAGGTCTAGATGGAAAATTTGTATATATATATTTTTTTTTCAGTGCATCTTTTTCACTTTTTTATTGTTCATAGGTGTGTCAAAATATATGTTACAATTAAAATCTTTTTAGCATTCGTGTTATCTTTCAGAATTTATTGTTTTTTATGCAATAGAAATATAAGAATATTGATCCTTTACAGTTCTCAGATCTTTCAACTAGGATATCATATTTCTGCTTAATCCCTGCATAATACAGAACTTCCTTTTGACTTCTTAATGGCGGTATGATTTCTACTTTCACAACGTCATTTTCAGTTTGATGGGTCATCAAATACTCAAATATTCCATGTTTTGTTAGTTACTTCCAATTGAAATCTCTGATCTGGCAATTTTCTTACATTTTTGACATATTATTTCTGTGGCTCAAGAATGTTTTCTTTTTGGCTGTGCTCATAGAGGCGCACTGAGCGGCTTGAACTTTGGCTGCTAGTCATTGGACGAGCTGTCACTTCACTAGACAGACCGTCGCCAGGAGTGTGACGTCAGTCAAGCTAAAAATTCAACATCACACAAGCTGAAAGGTTCCAAACAACTAACATATTGGTGGTTTTCTAGTTGTTTTTATCCAAGATCTGATTCACTTTCTAGTCTTCAAAATAGCTTGTTTCTTTCTTAAGTATTTAGAGGAAAACAAGCCACATCTTGAGGTGTTTTGTTTATGTGAGCGCCGTCCACAGCCATTTCGGCGCCTGTTGGACGAAGTCCTTTGCTCAGATTGCAAGAGCTCCTTTTCATCGCAAAACAGCTTGGATTTCTGACGTTCTGAGAACAGGAATCTGTTCTCCTACGATCAGTTATTCATTTATAGAATAACTGTAGTTTTCTAGCCTAGCAAAACTAGAAAATAGAGCTCCATTATGGCAAGTATGGCTTCTCTGTTTTCTTTCACACCGCCTGCCGTTAAGCGTCTTTTGGGTTGGAAACAAGGCGATGAAGAAGAAAAATGGGCTGAAAAAGCTATCGAATCGCTAGTAAAGAAACTGAAAAAGAAGAAAGGAGCACTAGAAGACTTAGAAAAAGCGCTTTCAAACCCTAATCAGCCATCAAAGTGTGTGACAATAGCACGAAGTTTAGACGGTCGACTGCAAGTCTCGCATCGTAAAGGCCTTCCTCATGTAATCTACTGTCGCGTTTGGCGATGGCCCGATTTACAGAGTCATCACGAGCTGAAACCACTAGAATGCTGCGAGTATGCTTTTGGTTTAAAGCAGAAAGAAGTTTGTATAAACCCTTATCACTACCGTCGAGTCGAAAGCCCGGGTAAGCTTGTGGAGTTTGACTACTTGTTCTGCGTGTTTTTGATAAGTCCGTGATTATTCTTAACCACTTTCTTGGCACCTTTGGTGTAAATGAACTTATTGTTTTATTTGAAATCTTTTTCATAGTTCTACCACCAGTTTTGGTGCCTAGACAAAGTGAATACGTTCGACCACCACCGCCACTACCGCCACCATTTCGCGCTGCCGAAGACCCACCGATGCCGTACAACGCTTCATTCCCGTTTGTAAATCGACCTCGACCGAGCACAGCCGAACAGTCGCCCCCTAACTCGTTTGAAATTTCAGGTAATAACTAATTTGGATTCCTTCAACATTTTTTGACGGAGTGGTGCTTTTGAAATACTTGGGTATTTCTAGTGAGACCAGGAATTTACTGCTGTTTAATCGTTTATTGTATTATCAATTCCTCCATTTAGGCCCCTAGATTCCTCTCTTTGATAACTGTGAGATAGAAAATGCCAATGTTTTGTTCACAACGCCTTCACAATGGATATTTATACAAAGTTGTCGGCTTTATAAGAAAGATTGAATTCCATCGGTTTAAAAAACACGTCTCTTCAACCGGAAACAACCTAAAAAAGTTCATCAGCATAGGTTTTTGATATTTCAAAACACCCATTCTTTGAGAGAGAATTTTTTGAAATGAATCAAATATTCTATCCTTTATTAGATTCGTGCTCTTCACCTGATATGTTTTGTTTTCATTTTAGAAATTATTTCCAGAAATTTGTGATTATTATTATATCTGTTTTGCCTAAGATGGTCGCGTACGCGTGGATGCGTGGGCCGTGCACACATCCGTAAATATTCTTTTCGATCTTTCGTCTAAACATTAGAACAATAGAATGATGTTATATTCTTGATTAAATAGTTTATTGGTTTGTTTGCTTGGGTGTGTCACATGCTTCAAACCTCATTCTTGCTCAGTTGGAACACCGTTAATGGAAATATTTACAGACGGTAATAACTAAAAGAGATATACATAATAATGGAAGAACGAATGGATGAATGAAAGAAAAAATAGGAAATAAAACAGATCAATGAAAAAAGAAAAATAAGAGGAAAGGAAAAGATAAAATGAAAAAAATATAAGAAAAAATCTTTAAATACCATTTTTTTTATTGAGATTGTTTAAGTAAATGATAATTAGAAGAGATGTGCTATTACATGCCAGACTGTACAAGGAAAAGATAAAATGAAAAAAATATAAGAAAAAATCTTTAAATACCATTTTTTTTATTGAGATTGTTTAAGTAAATGATAATTAGAAGAGGTGTGCTATTACACGCCAGACTGTACAATATTTCTCTTTGTTACTTCCAATATCAGCTAATTTACTACCAAATAGTCAGAATTGGTAATGCTTCCCAGCAGATCACAACCAACTGTTAGTCATTTAGTTCTCTTAACATGTCCACTATCTTGTTATGTGATCAGAGAACATTGTTATTTCTTTTTGTTGCTATAGTTTTTGAAAATTTCATTGATTCTCATGTGAAAAGGCAAGCATGTATTGCTTCTGGGGATAACAGGTGGAAAGTGCTGTAAAACTCTTGGCTTTTAAGTGTTTTTTCCTCATCTGTGAGGAGTACGGCTGTCACTGACTTATATAGGTCTTCTAGAATATTCATATACTCAATTATCCACTCAACTGTGTGAAGTTTCAGTGAAAGTTTTTTGGAGGTTATGTTTCAGTCTGTGTGGTTTGTGATTGTTATGTATACATTTATGCCATCACTTATTGACTACATAGTTGTTACTAACTTTTTCCCAGTTTTAATCCGGTCTGTCAGAGATGTAATTATTTTCTTTTCTCTAGGGTGTCATTAAGTTGAAGTTTTCTCATGTCTTTCATTACTATGATAATTTTTGACAAAATAGATAATTGCCTGTCAATTGTTTCCATTTTGTTTCAGACTATGTGAGTTATGACAATTTTCTGCCAATATGTTATCTGTGTTTTCATGTCACTGTAATGAAATTTTGCTTCTCATAAAACATTTTATTTGTGTTTCATTGAAATAATTTCAAATTATTTAAATAAATGTTTTTTTTTCACATATTTGATATTCCTTGATCTTTGATATTCTTTGAATCTGTTTAAAGTTTTACTATCAGATTTTTTTATTATTATTATTTTTTTTTTTGCAGTTTGCTAGATTTTAAATTGTGTCTCAGTTTCATTTAAAGTGCCACTTAGGTGAAGTTTGTCATATTTTGTCTGACACTGAAACGTCAGTATTGTCAATATTGATTACTTCCTTTTTTTCTGTTTCTAATTGTATGCATTTCTATTTTGTATTTCTGATTGAGGAGTGTACTATTCCAAAAAGATTTCATAATTATAACAAAATAGAATCCCTTATGCTGATATAATTTTCCTATCAGAAAGTATCACAATGGTAGAAGTTAGATTTCCTACTTTTTAAGAGTTGTGAAGGTATTCAATTAGCTCCCATTTCCTGTGTTCTCTGCATTTCATTGTCAAGCAGTGACTGTCTACCTGTCATTTTGCAGACAATTCATTATTTCGCCTGTATGTAATATGCTCTGCTCATTCTGCCCTTTTTTTAATGGCTTATTCATTCATTTTTTTCATATATTCATCTGTCCTTCCATCTGTTTATTTATGTATTATTAATACATGCAAGCTTTTATTCAAGTCATATACTATTATTGTGTTATATATTAAGGTGACATCTATATTTTTATCCTTTATTTTGATTTCTACATTTTGTTTTGAATTGTCATTTTTTGTCTTGTTTGTTGGTTTTGTTATTTGTTAATTGACATTTTAATAGTTCTCATGTGAATAGTTACTTTTCATATGCATTTGCTTCACATGTTGATCAATGATATTCTTTTCTATCAAAAAGATTAAATCAATTAAAGATTTTAAAACCATTGTCAATGTTGTACCATCTATATTTTTTGTTTGAAATTGATTGGGTGCAAGATATCTATCAAAGGTTAGCCAATCAAGTATGTTATTCAATAAAATGGTACATTCTGATTGGCTCAGCTTGGGTATAAACAGATTTAAATCGTACATTTATCATAAACTTGTCACAATGAAAATATTCCCTCATTATGTAATAATGTAAATCAATATTGATTTGAAGATGGCTAAGGTGGCATTTAACAAAAACTACCAGAATGCTTTGTAAATTCTCTTTCATATTCAAAGTTTTTAACACATTGGAGATTAACAGAACAATTAACACTAATTGTGCTATAAAAGAAAACATTGTGGTAGTAGTATTGAAATGATGGCATAATGCAAATCATCTATTAAACTGTTGAGACTGCAATCTTTGATTTGTTCAATTTCATTTTTTTAATAACTACTTTGTGATTGAGCAAACAGTAATATTATTTTGCTATAACTTTTTAATTCACAGCAAAGATGCTTATCATTTTATTATTGCAGAATATCAAAATATTCATATAAAAATGTTTTGAAAATTTAATAAATATTTGCAAAACTTAAGCAAAATAAACTCTAATAAAATTTGTGTGATGCATTGTTCTAGAATCAGGCACTGGTTACATGTCAGAAGATGGTGGTTCACCTCGTCCCGATACCATGGATGTTGACTCGTCACCAGGCCACATTACATCAGGTATATAAAACATTACATGCGTTTGTCAACAGTATATTTTGAATTTCCTTTTTGACTCCTGTCTGTGATAATGTAAAAAATATACACAGCTACAAACAACAGAAATAAAGTTCAGTAAATTACATGGTTTTAAGGCTGGAGTTTACAAAACAACAACTTTTGTTGATTGATTGATTATTGATTGATTGGTGATTGATTTTTTGCAGTGAGTAATTTGGTTTATAATGAGTTTAAGTTCTACTGTCAACATAATTTCTGTATTTTAAATTCATGACTTGTTTTAAACAAAATTGTTAAAGTGGAAATAATATTGAGAGTTTTAAGGTTACTTTTTATAACAATTCTTTTAAACTTGTTCACAAAAAAATTGAAATGAGCCTTATAATTTTTTTTCTATCTCATTTTTTTATGGAAAACATAATTGTCACTTTAATTTTAAATTTAGCTTCAGCCTCTATTGTCTGCATTTTATATATGTTATTAAAGCTCATGCTGTTCTGTTGATATGATGTTTTTCTATATTACCAACATGTTTTCTTGTGGTTTGTATTGATGTCTATGGTCGATAATTTCAGACTTTCTGTAATGACCGTCTTTATTACAATAAATTACTTCTTTCCATATTGTTCTAATCAAAGCAGCCTTTATTGTTATTGTTGTCTATCCCTCTCTATATATAACCACTAAAATATTTGGTTCAATACTGAATGCATTTTGGAATAAAAAGGTAGACTGACTATCAATATTATTGAAACATTGCATTCTTTCATACTATTTATTGTCAATCAGAAGTTACATGTTATTCAATGAAATAATGCATTCCAATTGGCCAAACTTAGGGATATCAAAGTGCAGATTTTAAAATGGCTATGTAGAGATTAAAACAACACACTGCTTATAATACAAAATGGATGATGACTATTTTGATTAAATTGCAATTACAATTTATTTTTATGTTGAATGTTAAAGGGAAGTCATCAGTAATAGGTCTTGTTTTTTTGTTATTCTGATATACATAATTACTTCTATACTAATGTTAGTTTGGTGAATGAACAATACCCCAGGCAGTGGGTAATTGTTGTGGTTTTGTCAGACAAGACATAGAGACTACAATACAGGAAACACAACTGCAAATATGTTAGTGATAAGGCTTGCTTTTTAGTGGGTGGAATTAATTACAATTCCTTCTGTAAATCTATCAGAAATATAAAGCACTATTATTATTACCATTATTTTTTATTTAAAAAAATCAATGATTTAAGTCATCCCAAATATTATGCAAAAGTAAAGTGATTTTAAAATTAAATAGCATAAACATACTTGTGTCTTCATGTAAATTTCAAGAGAACATTTATCATTGATATAAAGACCTAAACCCACTAAAATGTTTTGTTAATAACATTCAAAAAGATTTTTGAATTCTTTGTTGCCATATTGTACTTTCAAAGTACTAAAATATTCAAATTTTGAAAACCTAACAAAGGCCATATTTACTGTTTGTTTCTATTAGACAAACAGCCGTCACATGGAAGTACTCATATTAAACTGTAGCAGTTGTTATTAAGTTTTCTATTCAGTAATATCAATAGATTAACTGTTGCATGTAATAAAAATATACCAAAACATTCATTTCAAATAGTAACAAAAGAGATTCTAATTAAGAGATTTTCACAATATAAGCATTACATTTGATTAACGTGTAAGAAAGAACAACTGCAAAATGTCAGTTTTTTATTAATACATAGAAATTGTGTGTAACTGCAACTGTTAAAAATTGACATACAACAGACAATATATGATTATTATAATCAAGTTTGATTGTAAGGGTAACAGGATAAACAAAATATTTGCAGTTTGTTGAATAGAAATTACATAGGCATTGGGTTTTTCTAGACATTGAAGATATAAGTTAAGATTTTGTTTAATAAATAATTAGTGGCAAAAAAATTGTTGTGATGATAATAGTGCTCAGAGTTGGTAATATGGACATGTTCTATAGAGAAACAAAGCTTTAACCTTCTGTTCTTTGCTGTTTACTTATTAAAATCATGATTTTGGACATCTGGAGGTTGTAAAGTGTGGTGTGATAAGATTAACAATGATGAGATTTTTTATGTTGAGAGTTTATTGATTACTATAATAAGTACTTGTTTCTATTTAGTAGGCAGCATGGCCGAATGGTCAGAGCGTTGGTCATACAATCCAGTGGGCTAGGTTC
The DNA here is from genome assembly GCA_918843875.1 of Diadumene lineata. Classification (NCBI taxonomy): domain Eukaryota; kingdom Metazoa; phylum Cnidaria; class Anthozoa; order Actiniaria; family Diadumenidae; genus Diadumene; species Diadumene lineata. The sequence goes on along the minus strand of OU974070.1, from coordinate 21,221,889 downwards.
AACTCTTGCTCTGGTCACACATATTGTATTTTTTGGGTCCCAATTTGGTCAAAATATAATTGTTGTGAGCGTTTATATCTCATTGCCAGCATTATTATTATATTATCAGAACAGCACTTACATGGCTTATTTGAGTAGGAAACAAATTCCAACTTGCTGTTCGCTCTATCAATCTCTCTTTTAGATTTGAAAAATAACTAAAAATCAACAAGAACTTCAGTTTTGACCTGGCTCACCAAAATACTTAGTGACTTGTAAAAATACATAGGTGTATTAGATAGCTAGCCAAATAATAACCTATGTTAATTTTTTAATGATTTATTTGTTGATCCTGTCTTGTTGTTAATTCTTGCAGCTGATGTAATGGGTCACGTAACAGCTGTCAACTACCAAGAACCATTATCATGGTGTTCTATTGCTTACTACGAGTTAAACAATAGAGTTGGTGAACTATTCCATGCTAAAAGTACCAGTTTAATAGTTGATGGCTTCACTGACCCCAACACAACCAACTCAGAAAGGTTCTGTCTAGGTTTGCTGTCAAACGTGAACCGCAACTCTACCATAGAAAACACAAGACGACATATAGGCAAAGGCGTTCATTTATATTATGTTGGTGGTGAAGTGTATGCAGAGTGCTTAAGTGATTCAGCCATATTTGTGCAAAGTAGAAATTGTAATCACAGTCATGGATTTCATCCTACCACAGTGTGTAAAATCCCAAGTGGATGTACCCTTAAAATATTCAACAACCAGGAGTTTGCTCAGCTTCTTTCACAGTCTGTCAATTACGGTTTTGAAGCTGTATATGAGCTGACCAAAATGTGCTCCATTAGAATGAGCTTTGTAAAAGGCTGGGGTGCTGAGTACCATCGTCAGGATGTCACAAGTACTCCTTGCTGGATTGAAGTGCATTTGCATGGTCCCCTTCAGTGGCTGGATAAGGTTCTAAGTCAGATGGGATCACCCAGGAATCCCATTTCATCTGTCTCTTAAAAAAATAACTGCACTCATTGACTTTTCATGTATATTCCATGTGCAGAACATAGTTACAGTTACGATTACAAACATGTTTTTTGGTTAAAAGTTAGATTTGTTCTATTTGCTTTGTTGTGTAGACAACAATAGAAACGGTGATTAAAATTATGACAATAGATTGCTTGTAATAAAATGCATAATATTTTACTAACTGTAATTTTTATAAATGTAATTTCTTTTCTAGTGTAAAATGAACTTCTTCGTTGTACTACTATGTATTATAAACATGTTGGAGCTCTCTCTCTCTCTCTCAATCAAATCAAGTTGTGATGCATAATTTTCACATACTCCATGTACAGTAGTTCTAATAAAGTCTATACCAGTAATTTCTGCTTGATGTTCTTCAAAACCCTACCTTGCCATGTTTACATGTTTACATTTTAGACAGCTCTTTGTCACCCCCAACAAAAAAGGTATATTGTGTTTTATTGTAATTGACATCAATGAGACCAAATGTGTGGGCTTTGTGCACCCTTTGCTGAGAATTGGGAGTTTATATACCTTCAAGCCATTCTGTGTTGAAATAATAATAATATAATAATATTCTTTAAATGCAGCTATCGACTGAGTGATTCTTCATCTGCATTCTCTCACACTCGCTACCTCTACATTTATATTTCAACTGACACAACGCTACTCACGGTGTTGATTTTTGGTGGAGGGTGGAAAACCGGAGATCCTGGAGAAAAACCCTTGTGGCATGAGAGAGAAACAACACATTATAAACAAACTCAGTTCACATATCACCCAGACCGATCCAGGGATCGAACCCGGGTCGCAGTGGTGAAAGGCCAGCGCTCTCACCGCTCGGCCACCCATGACACCCTAAAAATGCAGTGATTTGGTAATGGTACACCCCTCATACACTATTTTCACTTATGAAACAAATCTGAAGTCTAGCCTGGTGGGTACTCCCTTCAGATCTGGGTAAAGGGTGTTCAGCTGGGATCCTGTAGGGGTTACACTGTGACAAATAACATTTATTTACTAACTTTATGTGACTTCTGTGAATATATAAATTCATACACACATGCTGCTTGTATCTTTTTTTTAAAGTCGATCTTATTCCTGCCAATTTCCTGAATACAAAATTATTCCTTTCATTTTTTGGGCCCTGAGTATGACAGGAAATTTGGATTATATTGGGAAAAAAGTAGAATTGGATACCCTGTTCATGACACCAAGGTTGAAAAACTATACCCTGTTCAGTGGATCATCCCCGTATAGTTGATATATAAAACCTTGATAATAATGAAATTTTTACATAGTCGAAACAATTAGATTGTATTATTACTAGAAACTCTAGTTTCGTGCATTACTTTTGGAATGAGTCTAGTTTCATTCAGATTCCCAAACAGAATTTGTGTAAAATTTCTCATTAACTTCTCATTTTTCCCAAATGATATTTTCGAAGTTTTGAATTTTTAAACTTTGGAACATTTAATATTCACAATGTGGAAAAGCACATTCAAGAAGTATATTTATACGTCTTTTGTTGTGGTGTATGCTACTCTTGGTGGGATCCCTGTGTGGTGCTTTGTTTTTCGTATTCTAAAGTGTAAAAAAAACATTAAAGAAATATTCATGTAAGTGAGATAATGCAAGAAGAGAAAAAAAAATGTGAAAAGAAATGTGTTGGGGAGAAAAAAAAGGTATCTTCCTCTCCCCGGCGGGGAATCGAACCCCGGTCTCCCGCGTGACAGGCGGGGATACTCACCACTATACTACCGAGGAAGTACACATTATGCATTGGTAATTTTGTCTATTTTAAAGCCAATCAGAAAGTATTATTTCAATACTTGTTCCCAGTTTTCTCGCCGATATTTTTTTTACAAACTTTTCAAGATGGCCGCAGATTTCAAGTAAGTGAAGCGACAACATTTTATGATAAATTCCTCTTTGGTTCTATTACACTAAGCGTAAAAAATACTGTTATTTACAGAACAGCTGAACCTGTAGAGTATTACAGACAATTTTTGGTGAGTCTATTTCAATTTGTGTGGAACTTTGGTTTGTTTTGATATTATAAAACAAATTTAATTTGTTGCACGAGGGTTCACTCAGAATGGAAGATGGAAGAGGTTAATATGGGAATTTGGATTTGCCTTTTCTGAAGGCTGGGGATTGTTTTTTTTTTTTTTTTTTTCATTGAGATTATAATGCCAGAAGACGAAATGTTCAAACGATATTTTGTTTGCACTACGTAGATTGGAATTTTTGTTAAGCATTGGGGTTTGGATAAAAATTACGCTGGGATTGTGCACGTGCCAAAAAGTTTGCAAAAACTCTAATCATGTAAAATCTTAATGTAGTGTGAAAGAACTGCTTTATTTTTTAGGGCTTCTTTATTTTATTAATTCTCAGAAAGAAAACATTAGACCAGATGGTAGAGGATTTGAAGAGTTTAGAGAAACTACTTTGAATGTTGGTCAGTATTAAAATTAGAGTATCTACGATGAGCTGACATTTAAAAAATATATATATATAGTATCATAATCATTTCCCTACACAGTCATCTTGTTGTTGTGAGCACAATCATGGATAACAACTGATCACAGCTTTGCCGTCAGAATCATAGACTACTGGTTCCAAATCAGAAACCTGAGCATATCTATCAATCACAAGATTACAGGCCATGGATTTAGGATCACAGACCACTGGATTAGGATCAAAAACTAGCTGGGAATCAGGATCACAGACAACAGGGTTGGGATCACTTGTGGATAGCACCACAAGGACAGAACCTGTCTCTTTCTAATATAATATGTCAGTGATTTACCAGGGTGACTTACCCATTCTAATATATATGCTGATGATACTAACATCACATACTAAAAAGTATTGTTGATGAAAACCATATAAATAATGTATAAAATAGCACTATTTAGTGGTATTTATGTTGCACACTGAATGTGCACTCTATTATAGGCTCTCGGGAGAACATTTTTTAGTGATGAAATTCAGACTGTAAAATAATTAAGTTGTTATCCTGATCATTTCAGCTCTCCATGATATTATTATGATATTGATATTATTTTGGTAATTATAGGGTCAATATCCAGTGCAGAGGGATCAGCTCTGATAAAGTTGGGAAATACAACTGTTGTATGTGGAGTGAAAGCTGTAAGTGAAAATTCTCATTTCTTCCAGAGTGAATATGCTCTGTAACTAACCACAACCTTGAATTACAGATTAAGTTAATGTGCATTAATTCCTAGTAGGAGTAGGTGCACAAAGCCTCAATAGTGCTATCCTACAGATAAAAAAACACCTTTCCTGCAGATAAATCCTCATGTACAGCAGATAACTTCTTAACAGGTTTTATGCAAACATAGACCAATCTTTCAGATTGTATCACAATATGTTGAGAAAAATTAACATTTCAGTTATGGCAGTCTTCATTTTCCTCAGTGTAGCTGGAACATTACTTTTTTCCAACATGTCGTGCTTCAATCCAAAAAATCTGTCTATGTTATCATATGAAACACAAAACCATCAAGACTACTATACAAGTTCTATGCAGTTGATAATTTCATGCACCTAGCCCCATCTATTATTTGAGAAGTTCCAAAGAAGGAACATACCCATATATAAATGATGTCAAGGAGTAGCCACCCATCTGGAAATGAATTCGCCGATATCAATACTCACGGTTTTCCTGGGCTCTAAACTCAATCACAAAGCTAGACTCTTCCTCAGTCTCTCGCTCCGTCGCTACGCTCTCCGCATAGAGACTGTTACACCAGAATAGTAGCGAGTCTTTGATTGGCCGTTAGAATCTGATTCGTAATTGAATTCCCATTGGTCGTATGCAAATCACAAAATTTATAAACAATGACAACGTTGAGCAGTGGAATTCAACAATTGTCGCTGGCAGTATAACGGTCATTTTTGGTTCATTTTTTAAATTATAGCTTCTTGGCTTACAAATGAACATGCATGGTATTTATTGAGATTCTCAGGAAGTATTTTTTGTCCTGTAAAGTCTTTCTTTGACTTTTAGAGCTCCAAACTTTGCTTACAAATGGAGCGCAAACTTCGAACCTGATCACTTATAAAACACGTAGGTAAAACGTCTCGAAATCAATCTTTATTTAACTATTGGTTGTGAATAAAATGCCTGTACATATTGAGCTTAATATTTCGTGAAATGTGTTGATTGAATCGTAATTCGAGCTTACACGACTGAAATCAAAGGAATTTTGACTTTGGCGGCTTGTACAGTAGCCTGTGGGCCCTGCCCTGGTCTGTGTTTTTGTTCTATGTGTTCTTGTTCAAATTTGTTACTAATGTTTCACAAAGCATCCCGGGTCCCACATTTGTGGGACCTATAATCCTTTGCGAGATTCTAGTGTAACAGTCTCTATGCGGAGAGCGTAGCGACGGAGTGAGAGACTGAGGAAGAGTCTATCGCAAAGCATGCATGGATTGTTTGGCTGGACAGTGTCAAGATGGCGTCAAAAGAAACTACAGAGCTGCGAATAAAATACTTTCGAAAATAGCGAATTTTTGACTGAAAATGACATTCCATGTACCTTTCTTTTAGTGGATGATATAGAACGATGTAGTGACATCTAGTTGGAGTAACAGTGGCCGTAATTATGGTCACTATATGGACGTTTATGCTCCCCGATCGATCGATTATATATATAAAGCGCAGCCTGTTTGGTTCCATTAAATTTCGCTCCTCTGCACGTCAAACAACGCTTCAACTGAATGGCACTACATCTTTCTATATCTCTCTTTGATAGAGAACTACATGGAATGTCTTTTTTATTCAAAAATTCGCTATCTTCGAAAGTATTTGATTCGCAGCTCGGTAGTTGTTTTTGACACCATCTTAACTCTGTCCAGTCAAACAATCCATGCATGCTTTGCGGTTGAGTTTCGAACCCAGGAAAACCATGAGTATTGATATCGGCGAATTGCTCTTACATAAAGTAAGAGATCGATGGCCTATAGTCTGTCTAACCAATGATTTTTACCATGAATGAATCAATGAATAAACTAGCCAACCAACTAATTAAACAACTAATCGATCAATCAATCAATCAATCCTGGTTATTCCATTAATCAATCAATCTATCTATCAACCTTCGTTACTATTTTCATCTTACATATTGCATAAATTTATAAACATTTGATTATTCTTTCACATTATATTAATTTTTGATGGTCCAGTGTAAGATTAGCAGCTGGTAATAACACCACCTTTTTCAATTTAGGAACTTGCAGAACCCAAAGTAGAAACCCCAAATCAAGGATATATAGGTATGTTTACCATGGTATCATGGTATTTGTAATGTCTGCAACATCTCCACAGTGTTTTTGAGTATTGGTATACATACTATAAAACACCAATGAGGAAATGATTAAAATCAAAGTAATATGTTTTAAGTGCAATTTCAACCAAAGTCAGCTTAATATAGTTTACCAATACCGGTAATCAGAAATTGAGAACTCCAACAGATGATTCCAAATTAACTTCATTATTTATTCATGTATTTACTGTGCTATATCCTTTCTTAAGATTAATAAAATTAATAAAGAGGTAAAAACTAGTAAAAAATACTAGGCAGGACTGTGTCGGTGTTTCTAGAGAAACAGTTGTAAATGTAATGATAAGTTGGACACCGTAGAATGATGGTAGAGAAAACTGATGTTTTGGACATTAGTCCTTCGCCAGAGTCTGGTATTACTCTGACAAAGGACTAACGTCCAAAACGTCAGTTCTCTCTACCATCATTCTACGGTGTCCAACTTATCATTACATTTACAATTAAAATTAATAAAGTTGAGTAACTTATTGCAATCATCTGGGTTATTACAGTTTGGCTTTTCCTAATGTGGTTTCTGTTAGATTTTTCTGATTGGATTCTAATCCTGAGGTGGCTGGGTATGAACCAGTTCATTTACAAAGCATGGCCAAGTGACCAGAGCAGGAATTGAACTTGAAGACTGTGTATCTATAAAGTTGTTTTTGCATGAGTTGGGAATGGATACAGCACTGCTAAAATATGGCAGATGATATCAATAAATAAATCAATAAAATCTATTTAATATATTTATGATCATGATATATAAAATAACATTATTTAAATGTGATACCGTACCTTTTCCCATTGATAGTGAATCAACTAGTAATTATCCTAATGACAAAATGTTTCCAGTTCCCAATATAGATTTACCACCATTATGCTCACCACACTTTAGGCCAGGACCACCTAGTGAACAGGCTCAGATATTGAACCAATTCTTTGCTGATATTATTTTGAAGTGAGTAATGCTGAAACGTTAAGGTCGTTTGTTCAATTTTTGTCAATGAATTTGTTAAATGCCCATACAGGTGTTTAGTTTGAGGGACTGATAGATAGCAAAATGTGAAGACAATTTGGGCCACTGACTTTGTTGAGAAGATATTATTTTTCAAAGTTGATGCATGTGGTTCTTTTCAATAACATGCAAAATGTGACTCAAAATGTAGTTTATACCTCTTCCTCACCATGTATTTCAGATATATTTGTATAAACCTTTTTTTTAAACATGTAAACATATTAATAATTATAAAAAAAATACAAAATCTCTGATGATGATGTAAATTGAATTTTGAAGCATTTGAGTGCATGCACACTTGTGTGCAAAATGGATGTGTGCAAATGCACAATCGCATGGCGTTAACATACTACTTTCAATGTTTTCAGTTCTCAGTTGATAGACTTGACCGATCTATGTATAATTGAATCAAAGGTAGGTAAAAATGATGTCATTAAAAGAAGGAATTTTTATTCATTTGTTTAGAATTCATTCATTTATTATTCATTCATTCATTAATCATCAATATTTGACTGGAAAATCCAATTCTGAAAATAGTCACAATACCCTCTAAGCAAGCAATAATGTAATGTCTCAACCAATTGGATGGTGAGTTTAATGTCTGTACTTGAGAAAGGAATAAGATTGTGGGCTCAAGTATTAAACAAAAGGGTACCCCTCCCTTCTCTCCTAACCTCTCTTGTACCTCGTCATTGCATTATAACATCTTCAAATGATATATCTTTTCAGTTGGTATGGGTATTATATGTTGATATGGTGTGCTTGGATTATGATGGCAATGTCATCGATGCATGTATGATAGCAATGATAGCTGCATTAAAGAATTGTAAGTATCACTGTTTCTCTGTCCAACAGAATATATGTATTTCTTTCTAAATATTGTGGGGCTTTTCCTTTCTAGCTAGACTATATAGCATTACAATAAATGAAGACACAGAAACACCAGAGCCATCCAAAACAAGAGATGTTGCATTATCACTGAAAGCAGAACCAGTTGCTGCTACTTTTGGTATTTTTGATGAGTAAGTTAAATGTCCATTACAGTGCTCGAGTTAGACAGGGAGTGTCAAGGCATTAATGGCCAGGATGCACACTAGATAAAATAAAATGGAAAGCAATGGATATAAATGAGACATGTTTTACTTAAGCTACAGGAGTGCATACAAATCAGAGACCACACCATGTTTTCAAGTGCAGCTGAAATTGCAAATGAAAAGCCCCACCAACCCCTCCCCTTCTGCAGTCCATGACACTGTACAAACTCAGAACCAGCCTGGAATAACTTGTATATAGGCATCAGCATTTTGACAGTGTAATCAGGGCATACATGGTGTTTGTTTTTGTGATCTATGATTGACAATTTTGATTGTTCATGATCCCATAACATACAAAATTATTCTTGAGATTCATGATAATTATTATTACAACACATCTTGTGATTTGATAAAAGTTAAAAAAGTGTTTGATATTCCTTAATCCTCAAGTTCCTCTGTGATTTTACTTAAATCAACACCTAATCTTTTATGATTCAGGAAAAAGGCATTCATTTCCTGTTATTAGGGATTTTTCAGTTTAATTTTTTGTGTTTATGCCACATGTTTATGCCCCCTATACCCCCAAGCTGTATAATGGTATCAACTATGTGTATTTTTAGAAAATGACCATTGACCCTGAAGATGGTCAAAAGCTTTTTTTTTCAAAAATAAACTTAGTTCATGTCATATATTATCATTGATAACATTAAATTAGTTTGTTATTCATTGCAATTCTCTACTTTGACATCCCATAATACTTTCCATTTTTTTGGGGTAATTATTGTCATTGAAATCATTTGATGTATTTGAATAACAATTGATTATTGTTATTGTGAAAGTGATGAATTGTTTATATTCAAAAGCTTTTTTTTCCAGTACCCACGTGTATGCTGACCCAACAGATGAAGAAGAAACCTTGTCTACTGGAACAGTAACTATTGTGGTGACAAGGGATAAAAAACTTGTTTCTGTTCATAAACCTGGTAAGTTATTCTGTTTATTAATCTGGTATGTTGTTTGAATACTAAGAAAGAATACATAAAATAAAAAAATGTTGATTTATTTTAAAATTATTTTATATATCTTAAATAAATAAGCCAATTGTTTACAAAACAAATTTGTTAAACAGAAGAGCCCTTCATTACCTTAGTTAGTACACACACACACACACACTTTTTAGCGCTGAAGAATAGAAATACAAATAATCCAAATAATAATTATCCTCAAATTAAAGTTTTCATTTTTTTAATATGGATGCATATCGTGCATGTCTTGTTCTTTGTGACCTGAGAAAAAATGATTTATCATTGGGCTGTCAGCCCCTCCCCCTTACATACTCCGCAGAATCTGGTCTGACTGGCAATATGATGAAAATTATTGCGTAATGTTCTGTTCAGTAATAAACTATTCAAATCTGTACCCTTAAAAAACTAGATAGTCTCATCAGAATAGATTTCATGTATTAGGATTGAAACTCTCATGTACACTCCTTATTGTATAAAAGAGGCCAATAAATAATAATTTACTGATTGCCTATTGACATAACTGTGTGAGCTAGGGCTTCCCTGTTGAATCATGCTAAACCTTGAAAATTGTATATTACAGTGAGGGCACTCGAACCGTGAACACTTGTCTTTATTTAGCTTTTTATTTTCTGAGCTTTCTACTGCTTCAAATTATCTGAAAAAGTAGGACTGAACTCAAATGCACTGAGCTATCAAAATGAAAATGTTTTCAAATAGATTCACTCGAAGGATGCATGTTTAAAAAAGTGTCAAAAAAGCACAAAGTGTTCACGGTTCAAGTGTCTTCACTGTAAAGTTCACATTGCTAAAACTAAATTCTGACTTTGGGATATACTGCCAGTACTTGAAACATTCTTTTTCCAAAGCATAGTTTTAAATGATCAAGTACAGTAACAGGGGGACATAAAAGAACTGAGGACACAGGTCACAACTATCATCAGTGATAGGCTTACACTAATACAATACTAATTACAAACTACTAATAAACCTCATGCTTTTTAACCAGGGTTACATAATGTTAGTATTCTAGAGACTCTAAAGCACATTTTAGACCAGGTGAAATGCTTGATAGTGATAAGAACTCTCTACCTTTTTTTAGGTGGCTCTATTATGAGTGAAGATAAAATTCAACAATGTTACAAACAAGCTGTAAAAAGATCAAAAGAAGTATATGATTTGATAGAAACAGCATGTACACCAATAGACAGATGAAACAAGAATGTCAAAGTGTAATAACTGCTTCTGACACATAGTAATCAGATTGAGTACAAGTGAAGCAAGAGCAAGCAGTTGGGGGGGGACTCTGGGGATAAATGAAAAATACCCTTAAAAGATACCGGATGTTTTTCAAAAGGGTGTGGCTTCACAAGTATTTCATCCCTAAAAGATACCAAAATCATGAGTTTCAGTGGCTTTCAACCCCTATAAGATATTAAAAAGTGAGATTTTAGCAAATTTCATATTTTTAAACCCTAAAAGATACCAAATCATTGATTTTTTAACCCTAAAAGCTACGACAAGCATCCCAAACTTTTTCCCTTGGAGTCCCCCCCCCCCTCCAGGAGCAGACCACTATTTTCATATCACAAAAAAATGCTGATAAAAATATGAGAATGATCATTCAATTGCTACTGTTATGCTTTGAATGGACTGTAGAAAAAAAAAGCTTATATACTAATACCCAATCATTTTCAGTTGTGACATCTCCATTTTGACTATAACCATTCTGTCCTACATCTTTTAAAAATAACAATGTGAAGTAAACCTTTCTTAACAATAAAAATAGAGCATTTCATGCTGACAGCCAACCTTGTCCCTAGGGCCACTCTGTTCGCTTTTTTTTTTTCAAAATTGCAGTCACTCACACATTGATCCTGGTACTGGCTGGTTTGACATGTGACTGTCGGCCATAGTGAATTGTTTGGTCACATCTTGGAGATTTTGATCATGTGTCAAACCAGGGTGAGCGACCACCATTTTGAAAAAAGAGGAAGCAGAGTGGCCCTGGGGACGAGGTTGGCTGACAGCCTGACAAAAATGTATGTTGAAAGCAATTTTCAAAATTTTGTGGATTGCCGACTATTTTTATGCCTGTAGACACACTCTACTTCAAGCTTGAAGTTCAAATACTTCATTGTACTGCATTTGCATTACTCTTTACATCTGAATTTTCTGATGTCACACATACAGAACACAACAGAAAGCAAAGCATGACTTTCAGTTTTTGTTCACTTCTGGGTTTCCTTTGGAATCTGATTAAGTAAGACTGGAAACAGAATTTTTAAGGGAGGAAAGACCCATCTCAAAGGCTAAGTTTTCCTCCTAATGATTCTTTCATAGTCAGAGTTTATCTTGCCTGCAAAAGAGTATTCATTCTAAATTTTGACTTGGCCTCTTCTCTTTTGAATTTCAAAATGTCAGCTGTGTGGTCAATAGGGAAGACTAATGACAAGCAGCTATATAGTAGTGTACACAATTAAAACACAATGTTGATGTACAATAATTTAAAAGTATTTTCATATTTGTTGCCACATTTAGTGATAATAAAAATGATAGTCTTGGATTCTTTTAATACGAGTGTATGCAAATACAACATATACTAATACAAAAAAAAGTACTGTTCATTTATGTTTTTGTTAAAAGTTTCTAATGGCTATATACTAAATACTGTACATCATCCCTTGGATAATAAAATATTTGTATTTTAAAATTGATTTTATGCTCAGTTTGCATATTAAATATTTTACAAGGTATTGTTCAACGCAGATCTATTGTAAGGTGTTGCTGTTACGCCGCAAAATGTAATATCAACGCAAAATGTAATAACTTTTGCCACAAAATGTAATAACTGCTCTAACGCAAAATGTAATAACTTTTGACGCAAAACGTAATAACTCTGTTTAACGCAAAATGTAATAACATCAGTAAGGTAAACAAAATGTTTTAGAAATGAGAAAAAAAACATGATATATAGGTTGGGCGGCTAGTATAGAAAACACAATGACAGAATGGCATCAAACAGACTGCACATGTCACAAAATTAAACCCATTCACTTTGTCATCCAGTAGAATCAACAGATAAATGATAGGTGCATTATTTTATTAACGGATACTGGCAAATATTACACAAGAGCGCGCCCATGGTCAATAAAATCATTATCTGAGGACTTCTTCACTACACAATTAAATAATAATATTAAACTATTAGCAGACGCGTACAGCCCCGATAATAATTTTGTTTGTTTATTTATTTGTTTTTTAAATTTTTTTCTGTCCATCCGTGCATCTGTCGCTCATTCGCTCCGTCCATCCAGTCCAAACGTGCAAGCAATTGTAAACTTACAATGTCAAAAACATAGTAGTAAAGCAAAGAATTTACATTTTTATATTTCAAAGCAAGATGTTATTGTTTTTATAACAAGTTTTAAATGTTATGTAGGGCGCGGCGAATCCGGCGATATATAGTGTCGTTGATGGACTGAGCACCCAAAAAGACATCAGTAGTAGTAACTTATCATTCACGAAAAAATCATCCAAGAAGACTTTACTAGGCGCCATCCAATGCCAATCCATTCACATCCAATCCAATCTCATCCCATGCCAATCCATTCACATCCAATCCAATCTCATCTGATGCTATCAACTCACATCCAATCCAATCTCATCCCATCCAATTCATTTACATCTTAATATAAAGTCATTATTCTATTCTAGTCCGTCTTTGTCTATTAAGTGAACATTGACTTAGATCCAGCTGCAAGTTTCTGATGTTATTACATTTTGCGTCAAAAGTTATTACATTTTGCGTTAAACAGAGTTATTATGTTTTGTGTCAAAAGTTATTACATTTTGCGTTAGAGCAGTTATTACATTTTGTGGCAAAAGTTATTACATTTTGCGTTGATATTACATTTTGCGGCAAAAGTTATTACATTTTGCGTTGTTATTACATTTTGTGTGAGTTATTACATTTTGTGGCGTAACAGTTGCTCATAAATGTAGAGGTAAAAACTAGCAAAAAAAATACTAGTTGCTCATGAATGTTTGATAAAGGTTTTGTCCTTTGTCACTGCATGAACTAAACCAATTTGTACTTCTTTGCATTGCATATCATTGGCACTGGCATTTGGTGATTTACCAGGCATATTTGACTTATATGTATTTCCTAGATTTTGTTGGCAATGTACAGTAACATTTCCATATATACTGTAGTCTTTGTCATAATCTCTTGTATTCTGCTTGTTGTGGACTAGCAGGACTTTCTGCTACTCATTCTGAAAGCCCATGACATTTGTTTTTTGTCTTTGCCTGTCGTGTGATCTTTCCAGGTGATGTGCTGTGTTCATCTTTTGTCGGTGGTAGATTAACAGCTCTGTTCTTAATTAATCTTTTTATTACTTCCGTGTCTCCATTTATTTATTCTGTGATCTCCGTCTCTGTCCAGGTGACTTGCTTGGTGTTTTGCCAGTTGAATGTCCTTGCTGGATGGCACCTTGTGTTGTTTTAACCTGGACCTGTTGTTGTTGTTGTAATACTTGTTGTTGTGGCACAGCCTGTGCCTGGATTTGTATAGTTTGACTTGGTAATTGTGACTGGATAATGGTTTGTTGAGAGCCTTTCAACTGCGTTTGTCCTGGAATTAGATGGAACAGAACACCCTGTTGTTCAGTTGATTTTAAAGTGTATATATCTGTATGATAATATAGAAGATAATATAGCAATGAGCCACAGAAGGCCAGTTTCTGCTCAATGGAACTGAGTTATCCCAATGGCTCTTCTTTAAGGGTAAATTGCATGGACAGTTGCAGCTTATATGTTTGTGTCCATTTGGGATTAAGATACAAAAGCCTTCGTCCTTTCGGCCAGGACTAAATATATTCAATGTAATAGGCCTCAAATTGGGGTCATGGACCTTGTATATATATCTATTGATAATGGAGCTTTGTGTGGGCTGAAGGAGCACCATAATTAATAAAATATGGTAAACCAACAAGTTCCCCTCAAATCGACCACAGGAAGCCCGGAATTCAAAAATATGTACAAGCCTGAAAATATCCATGTAATAAACCCCTATTTTTTTTGCACCTCGTATACATCTATTGATATTAATATTCAGTGACTGACCTTGTTGCTGTATCTGTGCTGCCTGTTGTGAGAACTGTACAGGTATTCGAACCTGGAACTGTTGCTGTCCAGGTGGTAGCTGGACTAGTGGCTGGATATTCTGGGTACTCTGTCTCACATTGGTACCAAGGGCTAAAGGAAAAAAAAACCACTTGTTTGATAATGACAATACTTTTAAGAGCCCTAATGAAAATCACAATGAGTGGGCTACTTCATTAAAGGTTGAAGATAATTATTGATCAACATATTTTCTAATTTTGACAGTCCATTTGAAATAAATTTGGATTTAATAGTAAAATTGCACATTTTCTAGTGAGTCGGATTTGTTAATGAGACTAAAGTGACAGGATGGTACTATAACCATATCCTACTTTCTTTTTTAAAATAAAAATGAATGAAAACAAAATAAAATGAAAATATACAAGGTGAAATGTGGATGTCAAAAAAAGTTTAAGTCAGGATAAAAATCAAAAACAATGATGAAATTTAAGGTGAAAGAGAATGAAATCTAGATGAAACTAATAGAAAGAAACTTGAAACTGGTATACTGTGAATACTTACCCAAAGTCCTTCCAGCTGTAGCAATAGTTCTTTGTTGTTGCCCTTGTGGATGCTGAGGTAATATTGGTCTTGCGTTAATAGCAACTGCAGCCAATCCTGAGGGGGGCGATAGGGCATTGTTTGGTAGGATGGGTGTCGGTTGCCCTGCAAGTGTTGTCTGTGGAGATGTTTTTGCTTGTAGCTGTGCATTAATAGTTGCAACTCCACCTACTGTTGCTATTTGTGATATTGGAACTGGAAGCTACAACAAACAACGTAACATGAATTATGAAATGCCTGTTGTATGTCTATGTGCTGTGCCTACAAGTATATTTTGCTCTAATGGTCTTGAAAAAAAACTACTTGGTACTACAGCAACATATTTACATACTCCCATCACAATCCCCTTGCCCAGTTCCAGTGTTGATATTAGAAATGGTGATTGTTCCAGCAGGATGAAAATAGTCATATCCCAATTTTGATTTGCCATTATTTGGTAAAATTGAGCAGGCCTAGAAAATACAAATAACTTCCCTGGCAACTAGATATACTTTTGTCAAATCTTGGGATTACATTTAGTATTATCTTGTGTTTTATGTAGTAAATTGGTGATAATTTGAAGGTAATACCAAATATAATACCAAGATTTTATTTTAAAAGTACATTGATTTGGTAAGTTATTTCCTTTGCCTGCTCCATTTACCAATGGCAGTTTCCCTGCTGGTAGAGTATCTCTCATTGGTGATTTCTGACGAGAAAAATCAAAGACTCATATTGAGAAGCTATGTTTGATATGGCGCCATCCACAACTGTGGATGAACAAAACCAGTTTGATATCTGGTTTGACTGGAAATAAGATGATTAACTGCCCAATAAGGTAGCATTGCTTACATACACTCTGGCTGTTTTGATACCGAAGAGTTTGTGTGATAACAAGAACCTTGAGTCTGTAGAGTCTCTCTTTTTTCTCGCCAGGAATTACAAATTAGAGAGATTCTGCTAGAAGGGGAAGTTTTGGTAATCTCACCGTAAATGTTGTTGTTACTTGTCTAGGCTGTGAAAGCTGTCCTTGTTGGGCCTGTAAAGTAGTACCCTAGTAAAATAGTAAGCTTGTTTAGTAAATAGTATTTCTGACATGTCTTCAAAGTATGGTTTGCATCATCAACATGACTGAAAGGCTTCTGTTTGAAAAAATAATTCTAATTTTGTTTCTGCACATCAATATTTCTTCGAGTTTGTAATAATTTTGCTATTATCAATAACCCATGAAACAAAGTATTATTACAGAAATGTTAATCTGTGTAAGATGGTACGATAAAGCATAATACACCAAAAACATACATAAAAAAATAAATAAAGAAAATGTGCACAGTTGATAAAGTAGTAAACTGCTAAAGCATAATTTATCGCTTATGAGAAAAGCACTCTTTGAGCATTCTATTTCAAATTAATTGATGTGTGACACTTTGTACTAGCTGCATTGTTGGTGCAGTGAAATAGATGTTTCATATAGTTATAATGTGTATTTCTGTTCAGTCACCTGTAGCAGAGTGAGTGGTGTTGGTGGTGCTGGCTGGATAGGTTGCCCTGCTGATTTGATACCAGTGGCAATAAACTGTCCAGGTATATTACCATGAGCTATTGTAGGTGTACCACTGGCTACTGCCACAGTCACATTAGTAGGAAGACTTACACTTACCCCACCATTACCTACAGGCTGAGAAAATTGAAGTTTAATTAATAGATTAATAAAAGGTTACATTGGATATACTACAGATTTGATACAATGACAGTTACTCAGCAGAAAGGTAGTTTTAATAGTTAAAACTATTAACTTAAACTAAATGAATACATGAGAAAACATTGTGAAGAAAAAACTGCTTCAAAAGTTTAATTTATCACAAATAAACAAATGAACTTGTTTGGTGTGACGACATTGTTTAATCGAAACATCACTCTTACTGGCTTCTCTATTTTTAGATCTATGTTATGTTTTTTTGTTAGATATATGTGTTTAGAGCAGCAGATGCTAAAATTACAACATAAAAATGACAACTTATTTAATATAAACAGTACCTGTATATAAGTACCCATTACCCCAGCATATTGACCAGTAGGAGTTACTGATGTCTGGGGTACATTAGTATCTGCAGTTGCCTGGGAATGCCGTCTTGATGAGGAATGCTGTAATTTTGTGGTGTTTGCATTGTTTGCAGTCTTGCCGCCAGATCCTGAAAAATGTTATTAGTTTGTTTGATGTTTATGGTATTATGCAGCCATGAAAAAGTACCTACAAGATTTGTTAAAAACATGGAGTGGACTCTGCTTCAATTGTATAATTCTTCACATCAATAATTCACTCTAAGCTACATTATACAGTCATTTACAATAAATTGAAAACTGAAGAGGGCCAAAAATATAGCCTTGAGGAACACAGTGTCAATTTCATGTTTCTGTTGCCAAACAGTAACTATTATAAATGACATAGCCTTGATGATCACCATGTCATTCATAAGCTATTTGTGACATACAGTGGCTATTCTACTTGACTAACCTCTTTTACCAGATGAAGGTGTAGTCTTTGTGTTGTAAAGTGTATTTGAGGATGCTACATTTACTGCTATCCCAGTCTGTGTAACACCAATGGAGTTAGCTTGCTGTTGCTGTTGATGCTGCTGTTGAAATGCTGCTAGTTTCTGCCCATAAGTCTGAAGTGATGAGAGATTCGAACTCACAGAAACTGCAGCTGAATTGGACTGCAGAGAAGAACTTCCACTTACACTAGCATCTGTTTCACTGGTGTCACTTGTGTTCGCATCAATATGCAGTGCGTTCTGAGTAGACTGTGATTGACCCTGATTGCTTTCAGAATTTTGTTGAGTTGCATTTTGGACTGATTGTTGACTTGGTATGTAGTTACAGATTTTGACAGATTTTCGGCCTTCTTCAGTGTACAAGTCTTTGAATTGCTGTAAATACCTACATTAATACAAAGCAATTATGTATATACCAATGCACGAAAAATGAGCTGGTGGTTTATCAACCTACAGGTTATCTTGGACTGTTTCAAGGCAGAGGTGATTTTATTGGTGAATTTTAATTATTTATTAAAATGTCTGGTAAGAACTACAACAATGGCCAAATGAATATAGAAAATGAGCATTGTTACACTGGTACATACTTTTGTGCATTGAGTTTACTTCCCAAAAAGAACTGGCATGCTCTTCCACTTCCACTCTCTCTTCTATTCGATGCACTATTTCCATTGTTTGACATGTCCTCTTCAAGGTAAAGTTCCCCCAAGTATTGTAAATCTGTTGGTCTGCGTTGTATTGTGACTTTGCAGTAGTAGTTTCGATTGTTGGTCTTTTCTCCTTCCAGTGTAATTTCTTGGACTTTCTCAGGGACATTGTCATTGCTGAGCTTGGGACGTTCAATCATTTTAGCATACAAGTCAACCTGAACAAATACAATGTTGAGAAAGGTGACAATCAACCTCAAACCATAACCACAGGCTTCTTCTACAGGGCTCAGAGTCTAATGTGAAATTAAGTATGAAATTAAAATACATAAAATCATATAAGGTAAACTTTACATCTAGTCTTGATGGCACTGGTAAGGCCAATGGCTTTTGCCTCCATGTGTCAGTTGTTTGTGGAGTTTTTGTCAGACGTAGGTTAACAGGAGGTTGGGGCTTCTTATAACGACCAAGAAAGTCAATCAGCTGCAGGTTTGATGGAGATGGGTTGGTTGATGCTACAGCTGTTCTTTTCTGGAATGCCTGGCTATAGCTCTTCAGACTTCTGAAATGACAAATTAGTTTTACTTCATGACCACAGCAAATGTTAACAGTATGCTTGATTCTCTCATTCATTTCATTATTTTTTTGCAATTTAGTTGTTTGTACATTCATCCATCCATAAATTCATCCGTTCACTCATCCACTTTATATTCAATCGTTTTTTTCATTTACTTGTTCATTTGTTTATTCATCAATTTAATCAGACATGTATTTAGTCAAATCTCATTTATCTAATTGTCCAAGTTGCATAACTTGATTTAACAGGAGATCTATTTATTGTTTAATATTATAATACCATATTGTGGTATATTGAGTTGAATGCATATCATAAATTTCAATACTGGTAGTTGCCTGGAGCTGTTGTGTTTTTTTTTTTTTTGTGTGTGTTTTTTTTTTTTTTTTGTGTGTTTTTTTTTTTGTGTGTTTTTTTATTTTATTTTATTGTATATACTGGTTTATCCATACTGCAATTTACATGAAGGAGACGTCTCAACCAAGATACTCTCTGCACAACTCAGTTATTGTTAGAGACCATTCATTATTTATGGGAGAGGGGGGACTTTATATTTCTATTTAGGGTCCTAAAAAACAGGTGCCTTTGTTGATTAATCACCCCCTCCCCCACAAATAATGAATGGTCCCTTAACATATGAAAACAATATACAAATTTATGGCCGAAAACATGGCCTCTCCAAAGATATGATAGACAAGAGGTATGCAAAGCATTGTGGTTGAGATGGCTCCTTTAAGAAATCATAATACTTTTTTAGTGCATGACAGTTAAACTTCTTCTGGTTGAACTGTAACTGGTTAGCAACAAGACCAACTTGTGGTGAAGGGTCCAAGCATAGTGGTCCTTCTGTTGCTACTAGCAACTGAGCTTCTAGAGCAAGCTTATCATCTTGCGTCCATGTTGAATCAGCCATGAGGGCATTGACATCGCTAACTAGTGTCTAAATAGAGAAAATGTAGAATATAAGGTGAAATATTATGAAATTGTTTTAATATCATAAAAAGCAGTCTTGTTGAAAAGAAACCACTGAAATAATAAGCTACCTAAAGCTTTACACATGGCAACAGATAGTTTTCATTTACAGAATTTTCAGGTAAGACTCAACAGCTCAAGACAAACAACATGTTATAAATTATGTGGCTTTAGCCAATTCATATATGGTGGTACACTTTAAATTATTCTATTCATTTCATTTTTTTATTATTATTTATTATAGTTTCTTGTTTCATTTCAATGATCATTATAGCATTTTGTTTAGTTCCATTTCACCAATTATAGAAAGACATTTTGGCTCGTTAAAGCAGGAAATTTTCAATATTATTTTAAGGTTCCTGGCCCTTAATCGCATAAGACTTGCAGCACCTGTGATGTTGCTATAGCAATTGAGCAGCATTTGGCCACAGGCACAGCTTCATGATTTCTTAAGCAGACAGGGATCTTAAAAAAAACATTTGTTGCCACCATTCTGGCTGTATCAAATATCTTTTTCAACAGTCTCAGAAATACATGGACACAGTTCAGGTACACATACTTTATTATCAAAACATTTCTTTCATTTCCATAATCATATTTTTTGACATATACCTGAAAGGTTGGTTTAAGAAGAACATAACTACTTTCATAGCTTGATGGAGATGCTGTTTGTCTGTAATCTCTAACTTCAACTATTACACATCCACTATAGAATAGATTCACCTAAAAAGCATAGACTTTTAGAAAATACTTATAAAATATTTCCAATGTTTTTAGAGAGGGGGTACATGACTCCCTATAGTTTTAACGTAATGAAACATGGAAGGTGTATAAACAATATTTTAATCAAGTAAGACACCATAAAGTTGAGCAATAGACTGTTTGATGTGACCGCTGTATATCAACTATTGCAAAATGATGTTTCTTGATATTATTCTTTTTTTGTCTACTCACCAAGAAAATACTAATTTTCTATCCCCAAAAAATAAACAGGAAGCCCAAAAGTAACATCCCACTTATTATTATTATTATTATTATTATTATTATTATTATTATTATTATTATTATTATTATTATTATTATTGTTATTGTTATTGTTATTATTATTATTATTTTTTTTTTTTTTCAGCCAAGAATATTATGGACAGGAAGCCCAATCAACAGAGTATTACAAGTAGCTCAACACCTCTGACAGTTGTTGAATTTAATTTCAAAAACTCATTAATAATTCAGAGAATGTAGTCCTATCCGTGGTCCAATTTTGGTCACATGCATGAGGTTTTATACCCATAAAATACTCTCATTTGTATTCAATGAATCTTTATATAAAGACTCTAGAGCCTTTATATAAAGGTACATTGAATAGTAATGAGATTACTTTGCATGCTACAAAGCAACCAAAATGGTCCAAGGAATTGAACCTGTTATTTGAGAAAGTTTCTTCCCCTTGAACTCTGAAGGACCAGACTCAGAAATTCTGTGCATGATCAGAATGACCACCAGTCAATTTTATAACTTTTTTCGCTTATTTTTCAAAAATGTATTTGAAATATTTGGTTTTATAAGTGTTTGGGTTTTTGAAGTCATATAAATAACTTGCAGTACGTGTTTTGTATCAAGTATAACAACTCTTGCTGCCCTCGAGTTTTTATACTTGATAAAACACTGCTGCTCATTTTTATATAGTACATAAAGTTGATAATGAAGTAAAAAGTAGGTAGAGGTGTAAAATCAAAACTGATGCAGCTTTAGAAAAACTTTGTAATACATAAACATGCATTAATAAGATCTTTACTTTTTCCCTATAAGTCCACAATTTATTTATAGTTTACATATATTTCATAGTTATACTTCTTTTAAAAATACTTTTAAGCTAAGAAGAGGCTAAAGGGGAAATTATTCTCATGTTGAGTGAAACATGAAAATCACATTTCTTTCATGATTGTGATGAGCAGTCATGTCAGGATTACATGCATAGGAAGCCTGACATTATGAGGTATCTCAGCAGAGTTGAACTGCTTAACTCCTTAATATCAATAGAAAAAATTGAAAATGTCATGATGAGAAAGAAACGTACTTGAGATTTTTCTAGAACATCAATAAGGATTGGTGGAAGCTGGTGAAATAAT
The DNA here is from genome assembly GCA_918843875.1 of Diadumene lineata. Classification (NCBI taxonomy): domain Eukaryota; kingdom Metazoa; phylum Cnidaria; class Anthozoa; order Actiniaria; family Diadumenidae; genus Diadumene; species Diadumene lineata. Next base: position 21,199,879 of record OU974070.1, on the reverse strand, counting down.
AGCAACAATAAAACTTGTAAGTATAAAGTATAAAACAAGAGTTAGTATACAAAGTTACAGAAAGCAGACAATTTTTGAGGCTATTACAGTGAGTACACTCGAACTGTGAACACCTTGTGCTTTTTTGACACTTTTTGTAACATACATCCTTTGAGAGAATCAATTTTTCATTTTGATAACTCAGTGCATTTGAGTTCAGTCCTAGTAGAACATAGAAAGCTCAGAAGATAAAAAGCTAAATAAAGACAAGTGTTCATGGTTGGAGTATCCTCACTGTAATAATGAAATTGGAATGTTATTTTCATGGCAATATGGTTCTGATTTGAAAGAGGCTGTAAGGATTGGGTTTCCTACTCTATATCTTGATTCAGTATCTTCTTTTTACCTTACCCTCCCCTCCCTAACATCAATCTTTCACAATTATCAATTGTCAATTGTACATTAATTGTTCTTCTCCCCTCTGACAGCACTGAATGATTGATCACTATAATTATGAAGTTGTGAAAGATTTCTGCCACTAAAAGATTTATTTCTAATTTCTATGACACCTGATAACTGATTTACAGTTGATCCTTCTTAACATCTATCAGCCCTGATAAAATCTACTTAAATAATAGTTCAATTAAATGAGTATATTTAATACCTCTTGAGTATCCAGATAATCCAGAAATTCAGACTCCTAGTTCATCAAGGTAATAGATAGTTAATTGATTATAGTCTAAAAAGACAATCTATGACTCCTGTCAGACTCTCAAATAATTATCACATCAAACAATTCCTGGGTTGTGTTGCATTACATATCAAAACATCAAATTACTCATTGCCTAAACATTATATCCATATTAACTTAAATACAATGCAAGGTGACACATTAAAAAAAAAATGAAACATTTGGGGGTTTGGTGGAAGACGGTAATATCAAATATCCATTAGTGTCTGGTATTATAATAAAGCCACATTGCAAATAAGCTGTGACCACATGTGGATATTTTTTATCTCATAATTTAATTAGAATTTCTGACTCTTTCACTGATTATTGAAATTAAATATCAACTTTAATCATCAACCTTTAATTTGCACCTTTCCTTTTTGTGTGCAAATTATGAATTCAAAAAATGGAATGTGATGCTTTTGAACATTCATGCCACAGAAATAATGAACAGAAGCTGGTTGTTCTTAAACTTTACGGACATGCTGCTGCAATATTTGTTATGGGGGGAGGGGGGGAGGGGAGTTTAAGGGTCAGTTTTGGATTTTTTTAAATTTTTATTTATCTTTTTTTTTTTCGGGGGGGGGGGGGGGGGGGGGAATTCATAAACAATTTTGGATTTTATGCAAGGAGGCCCATTTAATTTCTTTTACTTGCAAAATTTCTTGGCTGCCCAGGGGATCAAAAGTAAAGACTACCATAATAATCACTTGTCAAACTATTACTCTACCCCACCCCTCTAACCTACTAGCAGAGCCAATATTTGAAGTGACCAGGTGATCCTCTAATTTTTAGTTTCTGACTCTTCTTTTGTGTCAGTTGAAAAAAGGAAAGGAAAATATTATTGTATTACAAAGTGAGCACTTTCAGTTAGAAAATGTAAATCAAATATTAAACAATCTATGCAGGATTCATGTCATTTGTACCTCGTAGGGGAGTTTGATAGTTTCAGATTCTGAAAAGAAGAGAAAAGAAAACATTGTCAATTTATTATAGTGATTAATAAAGTAAAATGTGATTAGTGAAAAGGAAAGAATGAACAAATGAAAAAGAAAAAAATCAGCAAAATGTAAAGATAACTATTAAAACATTATTAACGTAAGAAAGAATGAAATGATACTCAATTGAACTATAGAAATAATTTTGCTCTCTGACAGACAAAACATATCAGAAAAAAAAAACAAATAAAATGGAAGGGAAAATGAACAGAATGAGAGATAAATATAAAATTATGAAAGACAAATGCTTTTTCTGTGATAACTGACATTATTTACTTACCAGTTCCATTTTTTCCTTTCAGCATCAGTGAATATCCCTCATTGTTAGTGTACAAGTTGACCACAAGGGTGGAGAGATTATCTTGAAGAACAACTTTCTCTAACAAATTTACGCCATGACAAAACCTCTGAAAAAAAATGTAATATAGTTTCAACAACAATAATTTATCAATTTGATAAACCACAAATATAAATTGAGCTATTTTCAATTGCATCACTTCCATATAGTTAACTTGTATATTTACATGTTAATCAGAGAAGGATTCCAGGAAACCATAAACAAAATGTTTGATAATAATTTTTAAGTGGAGTTCCTTCTCATACAATCAATATCATCAAATGTCCATGAAATTCATGTCCAGCAAATATGGCTTCACAACACAGTTGGTAGAGCATTGAACTAAAAACTCAAAGGTCATAAAGTATGAATCTCATTTAAGGCCATGGAATATTTTCAAGATGCTTTTTTCAGACAGTAATTATTGCTTTTGAAAAACAAAAATGCTAGTGGTGATTATATGTTTTTTAAATGAGTAAGCTGAATATGTGTTAATTTGTAAATGCCTGAATTAAAATAAACTTCAACATAAATACACTTAATAATCTAATACAAATTATTTTTCTAAAATGGAAAAAAATTCTAGTAAACATTTAAATTGGTATTGTTTTTTATGAGTTTGCATGTCTCTAAAACCAACACACTACAAGTTTATCTTTAAGAGGAAAGAATACCGTCTAAAGGTGGAGTCTAATGATACTTGTCTTAAGGAGCATTTAAATCTTGTACAGATATCCACATGCTATCTAGGTAATTTATTTTTACTGAAAGTTGGATTTGAATAGCCAAGGGAACTTTAAAACCACTATACACCTTTTAGATGAACAACTAATTATTAATAATTGAGCTTGTGGAAAATACTTTCATTGGATTTTGAATAGGATACTCACAAACATGCCAAACAACAATTTAAAACCAGTAAACACGTTTGAGATTAACAAAAAGATTAGAGCTTGCATTTGGTAATATCTATATAATTTATATATGTTAAATATACCACTTACCACAAAATGGTTTTAGGAATTGCAGAGGGGAGGGGTTAAATCATTTTTATCATTTTTATTTCCATCTAAGTTGTTCACCACTCACTGAGGATGCACAATCACAAAATCAGAAAAAACTAAACTATCAACTTTCAGTATTCTGGTCCGATATTACTCTAGAGCTTTCAAAGCTCCAAGATGAACAATGTTACCTTGCTGACTCTGAATTTCGACTGCTGAACTTTGGCTATTTTCGCCACAAAATGACAGGAATACTGTACATACTTTTTGCTATTTATTATTATTTTTGTCTTATTGCTTTGGGTGGTCTGCATACTGCCAGATTCTTATAAGACTACTAATAATATTATAATGGACAGAAAATTTGCATGTTTGGTTCTGATCAAAAGTTTCAATGGACGGATTGTCTAATTGTTTTCCAATGTTGTTATTCTATCCCATCTTTAGTCTATCTTTTCTTTATTCATGGTAAATAAATATACAATGCAGAAATAGGTTGTGTCTCTCCATACCTTGTCCCTTGGTGCTCCTTCATAGGATTCAATGTAACAGTCAAGCAGTCTGTTATCAAGTGATTGCCTTTAAAATAATCATTACAAAAAATCACATGGAGTCAGATGTATGGCAACTATATTGGAAAAGCTAATCTCAATGCTTCAGAGGAGACAAGAGATTAACAATCAAGAATGAACTTATATGAAGCTTAGTCATGCAACAATATTTCAGATGATGTCATATGATAGATCAGTGAATCATATCGAGCAATATTGATTAGTAATTAGCGATTAGTAATAAAAGTGTAGCTTAGTTTGATTGTAGCAAATTGAACATTGAATCGAACTCATTTTAAAGCCATTAAAATTGATTTTAGAAATGATGAGGCTAGCAAGTCTAAATTGTTAAACTGACACTCCAATTATTTTACATTGTACATACAAATGCCGATTTCATTTAATGTCTGTTTTTTTTTTGTGTGTGTGTGCATTTATTAATTTATTTATCCCTATATTCATCATTTTTTTTTCATTTGTCCATTTCTTTAATTTCTAATTATTATTTGCAAATCACTCCCTTGTAACGTGCTATCTTCCTTGACAGTTCTCTGCAAACAGAGAAACTTGACAACACTATTTGTTTATAGAGTAAATGCAGGAAAACCATGAAATAAAAAAAAACTAAATACTAACAAATAGTAGCTATTTAGGGTCTGATTAAATATGAGCCACCCTGCTTTAGCAGTCTGGGTTTTTTGTTGTTGTTGTTTTTACGCTCTGATAGCTTGAACACAAACCAGCTTGCTAATCTGGGCTGGCTCACTTCATATAAACAGCCCCTTAAGCCTGATTTCCATATAATCAAAAATGATCGAGAATGGTTGCAAATGATTGAGAAAAATCGATTATATGGAAACCAAAGTTTTTCAATCCTTTGAACCGTTTTGATCCCATTAACTGTTTTGATCCTATGAACTGTTTTGATCCTATGAACTGTTTTGATCCAGTTTGATTCATTTCGATCATCTATGCATGGTTATATGGAAACACTTTTTTCGATTGTACGATCGGAATGTTTCAATCGAAACCATGCTTTAGTAACTAGTTCTCACTATCACTCATGAACCAGAACTTTACTAGTTCTTTTGTCTGGGTATTGTGTTTTTATTTTGTTTGTATTTGTTTTTATTTCATGGGTTTCCTGCATTTGCTCTAGCATAGAAAGAACATTGTCATAACAATTATATAATTTTATTATATTAGAATGTTAAAGCTGTAAACAAGTGTTCCAAAACACAAACCATTTTCCAGTACTTGGTCTTTTTCTCTTTAATGCTCTTTTGCAGGCCAGATTAATGACATCCTAGGAACACAATGCATGACATTAAGTTTTTTTTTTTTACTCTGATAGAAAAAAAAATATGGAAGCTCCTTTCTTCATAGATTTTAATTTCAATAGGCAATTTGCATTATAGGGCAGAGCTAAGTATTTTACACATGTTATAGGATTTGGTCAAAATCTATTGAAATTTTAGGACTGTGATAGGTTCAGTGACCTGACCCCCCTCCCCCAGTATCATTCAGAAGTAATTGGTCTAAAACATATAACTTGGCATTATCAAGTACACAAGGATGAATACCAACAATCAAAGCATAAAATTCCAGTAACAAATGAACATGAAATGAATTTGCTTTTTTTCTAATGAAACCTGAGTAGTACACGACTTCTTGGAAATTAACTACTTATTGAAATTAATGACAATTTCACCCAAAGAAATTCGACCACATTTGAGAGTGTACTTGAGGTAATGGACGACAATCAATTCAAATCAATTTCCAATGGATCAATCAACAATCATATTTTTTTTCATTTTCCTACCAGATTTTCAGGTTTTTACGTCAATTTTGAAATTAACAACATGGTCATAAAACATGCAAATGTTGACAACTAAGGAGTTTGCGTTTTTTATATGGAAATGTCATACTCGAATTATCGCGATTCTTTTAAAATTTAATATAGGTAAGAAATCAAAGCGTGTGGTCCATGGTTTCAAAGGGCGCAAAAATTTATCTGCTTGTTTGATTGTCAGCATTGGTTTATATCAAGCAAGATGACTTGTGAACAAACCGCGTATAAAAGACCATGTTAAGCGCACAAATGTTTGTAGTAAATAGTTATATCCTTTTACCTGAATATTAGTATCTGTATCCTGCCCCAACATCTGAGAAAGTTAAAAAGAAAGGAAGAAATTCACCTATAGAATACCGCCATTGACCGCGAACAACAACATTACAGGAACCAGTCCAGCTCGAATATGAAAAACACAGGTACTCCACATCATGCGGAGAAATTTTTAACGAAATTGCCATTTTGCTCATTTTTTAAAAATAATATTCAATAAATTTTAAAATATGGTGTGTTAGAAATAGAATTAAGTATTTGAGTATTACAGTATTTTTTCTATAACAACAAATGATCTGAGTGTCTGAGAAGAAATTTATAAGTATATAAAAAAGAAAGAAAGGGCGAAGGATATGAAGAAAATGAAAACATAAGTTTCACTGAGATTCCTATATTCATATTTTATTATATAAAATTGGTAGTTGAAAATAAAGGAAAATAAAAGCTTTTAGCAACAACTATACAAACATTGAATCTTCAGTCGGATGTAATATTTAGTTTTTTGGAAAGTCGCTGGACAACGTGTCTCCCATGGCCCACCCAAGTAAATAGGCAACGACAATTAATTGAAATGAGAACAAAAATGCCGCTCTTTCATATCGAAAATGTTGTAAGCATTATATTACTAAATTGTGGGGATAATGCGTGATATCAGCTGTAAAATAAAGCTAACAAGAAGTAACTCAGGTTTTATGTCTCCACAAATTGAGAAAAAAAGGTAGAAATAAAAAAAAGTGATAATCCATTATTTATATAGCGCCAATTCGGGATTTGGTCTGCAGGCTTTTAGCGGCAAAATTGAGATTGAACTACAGCCAATGAAAATGGAAAAACTTGAAGCAATTTGTAAGAAAAATATTAAAAAAACACGTTGTAATAGCCCACTTTTCAACAACGGTACTGAAAATTTTCAAATGAATTGTGACAAGGAATTTATTTTATAGTACAGTAAAGTAAGCCCTTTAAGTTTCAACAGCCATTAATTATTGTCTTTGTAAATTGTTTAGCTACGTTAAATAATACATCGGCAATTTTCCTATTCTCTCAAAAAAATTCTGTATCTGTATGCAATTTTTGATCTGTATATTCCCAATATAATTGCCCGAAAAAGTGCACGCAGGGAATAAGATGTAAGCGCGCGCGTCAAACCGTGCACATATAGCTTTGGCTCAAAACTTCTTTGTGTAAATTGTTGTTCTAGTCTTTACAAACTCAAATGTTGTGTATTGCTTTGCTTATTGTGATTGTTTGTCAATTTTAATTGGAAAAAGCCGCGAAATTTTACAACTTAATTTCACATTTTTAGTGCATTTGTTTTTTCAAAAAGCACATAGATCGAAACTGACCTGACTGATATATTTTGCAAGAAACAAAGTTTTTATTTTACCCATTTTACCAATGTTTTTATCGTGTTATTGTTTAGTTTTAACTGCTCTAGGAAAATACTGTCATTCATTTCAATCGAAAACAGAATGATCCACTTGAGATTCTATACGTTGGATCCTTTGGGCTCCCGTTCATGTCGCCATCATTTCCTACACTCACTGAACATCTCCTACTAATTGGTCACTGATCCTGCCATTTATATTACAAAACACAACGCATTCATCGCAACTTTCTTTTCAAAATAGTAAATCGATCATTGTGATCTATAGGCTTAACCAAGAGATGAGTTTGAAAACTAGGCTAGGTGTCTTTTCAAATTTGAAGTGTATGCCCGAAAGCGAAAAATGCAAACTAATCCTCAATAATTGCTTATGAAAATAACTGCCATCCATCTAATTGAAAACTTGGTGCCAAACTTTCTGATCCAGTGTTTCACTTATTCACAAATATAAGTTCAAACTGGTGGAATATTAATCTATTTTGAGGGTAAAAATACTTTTTTCTGTGGCATGACATTTGGCAGTTTTGAGGTAGTAGCGCTTGAATGGTTAGAATTCGTTGCTAAAACCTTTCATTTGTTTTGCAAACGCTGCCGTTTCCGGAAGAAAAGAAAGTAAAAGAGACAGTCGTCGGCAGTCTTTAGGGTACACTTCAAACAACTCCACGCTGAATCAAGGACTACTTGAAAAAGGAAAAAATCATTACGCGTACGGATAAGGTCGGTCATTCGCTGCCATCAATACCCAAGGTTACCATCGGTTTCGTTTCTTTCCTTCCACAAAATTGGCGCCAAAAACTAAAGCTCCCAAGATGTCTGACGACTTTTTATGACTCATCATCTCAGTTTCAGTAATTTGATCAAAATTAGCAAACGAGACTCACTAGATGATGTTCATTATTTAAGAAGTAGTATTAGCACGCAGCGAGCTGTCGACAAGGATCGAAGACTAGATACAACATGACTAATTATTATGACATAAGAGGCTTCAACATTATTGTGCCTCAAAACCACATTTTAATTAATGACCAATTCGGAACTTCAAATAACACCATCGTTTTAGAGCTTTTTTAGAACTTTTGACGCTACAAAGAGCGAACAAATTTACCAGTGTGCAGCTGTGTTTACGGGAGTCCTGTGTCTCATCACAGGTGAAATGAAGTAAAGTGCGCGTCGCTCTTGGCTAAAAAATGCCGAATTAACTTTGTTCTACGTAGAACTAGATAAAAAACATCGTTTTAATATATGAAAAAACATATTTAACGCTAGCTTTTTCCAACTAGTGGCGTTCTTGTATGTTTAGTATAGAAAACTGCAAAAGATTTGAATATCATTCATTTCGGTGCGTTATTTTTTCATCACAATAGACAAAGAAACGTTACCTTCTGCAAAATATTCGATAACTAAGCTTTGTGCAACTATCTTCCGACAAAAAAATATTTTCAATTCTTCCATTCTTAAGGAAGATAAAACGAATTAAATCTATGGATTATTTTTTATTTATAGTAGTAATGAATACGTAAATATATGGCATGGCCGCCTAAGAATATTAAGTTTGCCATTTCAGGGTTTTCTACATTTCGTGACCTTGCGGTATAGACGCACGAGCGTCTGATTTTCTTTTTGATGTATCTATTTCTCAAACGTTCCTTCTTATCTTTCCTTGGCGATTTAATTACTCTTTTTTTTTCTTTTTCTAGTCATTGCTCTTTCGCTATTGTTTCTCTTGTACTATTTTTTTCTTCCTTTGCATTTGCTTTCTTTTATGACTTCCCCTCCTTCTATGTTAGTTTTCTTCTTGAAATGTTTCTTCATGGGCTCTTTCTTCTTCTCATTCTTTCTCCTTTTTCCTTTCCATTTGCTAAGATCGACCTTAAGATCTGAAACATTTTTCTTCCTCACTTTTGGCTTCCATTTTCCAATCCAATATAGTTTGAATTTGTTATGGCGCCGATAAAGCACTATCTTTCAAGGTAACAATGAAAAGGAAAGTTTGTTCAAATCAGGGCCATTTAAAAGCATCATGCCGAGATGTTCATCAAAGTGAGAAAAACTAATACTGAGCGCCCTGCGGTTGAGCTGAGCGCTGCGCACATTACAAATCACGCTACACATGATGACGATATTTTTACAAACTAAATTTTGAGTGGCGTTTTTACAAAAAAAAAATCAGATTGTTTTCGTTAATGGCTTGTACTTTTCATTTTTTTTTTTCTTTTTTTTTTTACTTTAAGATCAGAAATCTGAAATTGTGAACTTCTAACTACATTTTTAAAATTGCTATTTAGATTGCTTCATTGGTCTCAGGCAAAAAATAAAGCGTGCACAAACTTTTTCAAACACTTTCGTATTTTTCCACTGCATTTATAGATTTTTAGAAAACGTCAGTGACTTTTCTACTATGAATACAGTACCCGCGCAGAGGTGGTATCTCCTCAAAGTGCTCGAAAATCTTCCATTTTTATCCACGTTCTTTTTAAATTCTATTTATATACTTATTTACCTACCCATGTCGCCACTGGAGCGAACACAAGCCAACTATATTTAGCTCATGCCTAAAAATGAGTATTTTTTAATATCAAAAACTGTTTTGCCAAGTAGGCACCAGCGTCCTTTATATAGAATTAATGATATTTCGATAGTGTAAAACATATGCAAAGATATCAAAATGAAAGTTCGTATTGATGACATACAACAACCGCTACCAGACAGTTGGCTATATGTCGGCCAGAAAGCGAGGGTGACGATTTTGCCAGTCCTGTGGCTATCGGCTAATAATTACTCACGTCGTCGTAAACAATCTTCCGTGGCATGCTATAGTTTTCAGTTTTCATTTCAAAGGGGTTTAAAGATGATTAAGGCGAGACTTTAGTCGGTAATCTGTAATTGTTTTTGAGTAATGATTTCTTGAGCTAATCCTTACGCGCAATCTAAAACGTGCGAAGTTTTTTGCTATGATATGATATCGGAATAACTAGGGGCTTTCTCCGGCAAAAACAACCAAGAAGACTTATTATTTACGATAACATTTAATTTAACAACTGGTATATTTACATGGCTAAATTATAACAGGAACACACAACTTTTCGGTGATAAAAACTACAGATCTCGCGCGCGTCACTTCCCAAAATGCCAAACCATCACCCTTCACCCAACATCCTGAACAAATCGTGAGGGAAATACAAGAACCCGGAGGAAATAAAACTCGTTGAATTTGATGAAATGACAACTGTAGTATTTCAAGAGCTCAGATAACTTGGCGCCGGTGAAAGAATAGTTAATCGACCCCGAAGATCTAAAAATGGTCGACGGCATACCCCAGTTTTGGCTCACCTCACCAAAGGGCTCCAGTGAATTATTTAGCTCTTTAAGTAAGTTTACGTTGACAAGGTAAACTAGAAGACACGCACACAAAAGAATTTAAGTGCTGCACGCTTGAAACATACTGTTAAAGAGTAAAAGTTTTTCGATGGAAATTACGCTCAATTAGACACCATTTACAAGTGTCGCCAAGCTACAAACATGGGCTTATCGAAAATAGCATCTTTCGTGTTCAGCATATTTTAGGGAGAACGTCAAGTCAACAAGCATTAGATAAATCCTGGTAGGACCTTTTGTTTGCTTGCCTATCGTATAACCTCGGGAGCCCATGTTAAACAACATTTTCGATGAGCGAATCAACGGGAACCTGGGGTTTAGCGAAACAAAGAGACAAAAATTTCAATGTGGGGAGGGGTGCAAGGGAGAATTTGAATTGACATACAACCTCTTAAAAGTGACAATATATATTGATCAAAAAGTGTCAAATTTTGAAGAAAATGTAATAAAATAGAAGAAGAAGTAAGTAATATTTTATTTTGAGCATTTTCAAGGGAAACATACATTTTTTAAGGAAAGAATAGTACAAAAAGTACTTACCCTCCCCTAGTGAGTCAGAAGAAAACAGGAGGAACGCCAAAAGAATCGTATAGTAAGTTGCCCGTAAGTCTAGACAGAGCGCCCTGCGATGGCGTTTGAGTTAGGATGAAGTCTTTATATTTTGGCCATATCTCTGGTGCTTAAGCATGGGAAATTATCCGGGAACGAAGCGAGAGCAAGTAGAAGTAAGCCCCGAAATGCTTGTGTGTCGTCTTAAGCGAGCTGCTTACAAAGGATCCAAGAAAGACTTACGTGAACTGATAAAAGCGGGCGCCCCAATTGATGGCTGTCATAAGTACGGCAAAACTGCTTTGCACGAAGCTGTAAGGCACGGACAGTATAGATGTGTAGAAATACTGTTAAAGCATAATGCTAACGTGAATATTGCTACTTATGATGGCTTGACTCCGATTCACGAAGCCGCCGAGCAAGGATATGTTGATTGTTTAGCTGCTTTGCTTGAACAAGGAGCTCACGTAAACGCTTCAACTCGAAGCAACTGGACTGCTTTACATTACGCCGCTCGCAATGGCCATATAGATTGTTTAGAATTACTATTGAAACATGGAGCTAACGTAAATGCTACTGCAAATGGTGGTTGGAGGCCTTTACATGTAGCTGTTCGACATGGACATACGACTTGTGTTCAACTACTTCTACAGTATAAAGCTGAAGTGGACCCGCCGCTTGTGCCTGCTTGGAGGGTAGGTTATTACACATTTACTCGCTGTATTTGTTGCTTTTACTTATGTGTAGTGTTACTTTAAAACCACTATAGTTGTATACAGTAGTACGGTGTGTTTTGGCCGATATTTGTATGTATTTGTTTAGTGTTGGCATGCTGACTTTGTATGTGCTGTGCTGATCGCAGTTGGGGGGAACTGCTAGAGACTAAAAGAACTACTTTCAATCTCACAGTCAAATCCTGTACTACTGAAAAAAAAATCAACCGAAATACTCCGGTGGCCCTCGAATGTGTTTTGATTGTGTTTGAACATTAATCGAGGTTTGTTTTGGCGAGAGAAGAAAGAGCTTTCGTTCACATCACGGAACACTTTTCAAGCAAGAGAACCTCGGGGTTGTATCTTCTTTTTTTCTAATCTAGTAATCCCATAATATCAATTGTAGTTTTCCCGAGTTATGTTTACGTTGTAAAAGGTTGTTTGCACACTGTGAGATGGTAGTTTTCTTACATTTTGGCCGCCGCAGCACGCCAGGGCATAGCCACGAGGCCATCTACTAAGATAGTTTAAGAGATCGAAAATATGGTACTACTCTCACAGTTTACCCCCACAGGGATTCTCGATTAAGTCTTGATCTTTTCATACAGTTTACATACAGGGATGTGTTAACCTTCACGAGTTTCGATACCTTTTTGGGTTTTAAATTAATATTTCTAATCGTCTAGACTTTCGATCGAGAGCTTTGCTTCTATCCCAGGGTTTCGAGACCATTCGAAGAACTTCGAACGTCAAAGAACACTCGAATTGTTATCATGCGTCGAATAGAACGTCTGATCATTCTAACTATCATCTTCTAATTTGTCTCTGATTTATTCAAAACACAGAAAAAAATACCGAGAAATTGCTTTGGGTTCTTGTATGTATATTAGGGGGGTTTACAAATGTATAAACTTTCAGTGGCTGTGAAAGATATGTAGACATCGTGATAACCTATCACAACACATCGAATAAAATTCAATATTTAGTGTTTGTCAAGCAACTTAGTATTCCTTTTGAAGGTTTGCGTTAGCTCAAGTAGCACTTTTCTTCGTTTTCTTATATTTTTCCTTGGCTTATTCCAGCTGTCAAGAAGATGATTAATGACTTTATAGCGGTCAAACATTGACTAGTGAAAGATTTTTTAGAGCCATTTGATGCAGTTCTTGTTAGCTCACTAGATTAACCGGTCGCTTGTACAATATCGGATCATCAAAATTCACAAATGAGAACCCAAAATGATCGGATCTTTTCTGTCATCAAATGTATAGTCTATTATTATTCCAAACAATCCAAAGCTTTTCAACATTAAATTTTGTCAACACTATTGAGGCAAATCAAATTAGATAGTTCGAGTTGTTACTTGGATATTGATGTCTACTTAGTAAGCTTCTAAGCCTCTCTAAAACTCAAACAACAACCAAGTTAAAGAAAATATGGGTGGTATCACAATTCTAGATGATTATCTAGGCTATCCATTGTGAAGTCATTTGGACTTTCATATCATATGATTCTCTAGTTATCATCCATAGCAAGGGCTCACGCCACCCTTGATATATAATACCATACACACTTCTATATCCCTGCAATACAACTAGAACAAAACTAGTAGAACCTTAAGACACAAATGCCCAGTACACGGCTTGCTAAGCATGGTGTACAAGTAATGTGTCAAGCGGGTTCACTAAACTAGAGTGTTCATGCTTGGGTAACAGTATATGTCTTCAATAATTTGCCCTTAGGTGATGTATGATGTTGAAACAAACTTGGTCATGTATGCCTCATTTTAGATGAAAAACTATTCATCATTAGTAAACATTTTGTTGCTTTATTGACGAACCAATCAAAGTGTATTGATTCTTTTGAGAGATTTGACAATTCATGCTCTTGTAGTGAAGTTCTTTTTGGAGTGAATCTATCTACATATGTGATTGTGATTTGTATTGTAGTGTAGATAGTGTGATTTGAGTGACATCTGGCCTACGATCAGACCTTAAGAACCCTTTATTTTTAATATGGAAGCTGACTTTCAATAGCATTGAATTTTCCCTAATTGAAACATGGTTCTTGGTAAATGTTAGACTTTGTGTTCCTAGCTAACATCATGTTGAATTATTTTAGTTTTTAATCACTATTCCTTATCATTAGTAATTTGTAAAACAATATTGATGCCACTAGTGTTGTCCAAAATATCAATCTTTAATACACATTTTGGGTTTTAAAACTGTGTAACTTCTTATAAATTGTCTGAAATGTGTAACTTTTTGTACATTGTACAGAAGTGTATTTTTATTTAACTAATAGGTTGATTGCTTAATGGCTTCAAATCATTTCCTTCACGTCTATGCAATATCCTTAAGGAATGATTATTGTAAGTCATTTGAATAACTACCCTAAACATTCTTACTTTCGCAGATTGAGAAAATCTTTAGTGTTGACAGTTGAAGTAGTGTTCTTACATCAAACACAGACTAATGAATAGCTTTCTTTATCTTGAATCCTTTGTGTTCATATATGCACTTGTCTTTGGTACTATACCTTACTATTGTAAATCAGTTTGATATATAATACATAACTCTTAATGAAACCTAACCTTTAGCCTTTGATATTATATTATTAATATTGATCTAAAAAATACCTGATACTTTTGTCTTTTTACTAGAAAACGCATGACATAAACATTAGTAATTAATTTTACCAAAGTGTGATCATGCAGTGTTTTAGATTACAAGTTATCTAATATGTAATAAATATTGTTGGTGAGGTTGATTTCTTGGGTTATATTGTAAGTTTATAGAGTGATTTCTTAGGTATTGTATTCTGTATTTCTTTCCCTCTGGGAACCATCACCTGCTGATAAAACCATTGTATATACAAAATGGAGTTTGTTTGGACATATTTATCATACTGTGAAGTATCCAATGTTTCTTGATTATCTCAGTAGTTTTACACTTAGGCACCAATAGTTCTTGTGGTGAGAAACGTTTTTAACAATTTTCTGTGGATGTTTATTGCTTCTTGTTGTGCATGATGGAATAATTCTTGCTCAGCTGTGATGGAATTAGTCTAAGCTGGTTTGTCATTTTAATTTTCAATTGTAGTCCCTGTGTATGCAATTCACAGCAGTTTGGAGTCAGGTAGACTTCTCTTTGTGACAGTAGAATAACAAATCTTTTTTCATCACAATCATTTCTCTGATTATTATGATGTTTTCTTTTGATTAAGAAAACAAAAGTATGTGTAACAATATTATATTTATTGTGTACAAGCAATTGTTGTGAAAAATATAAAATTATTTCATGATTTCACATAATAATTTAATGTGAAAAAATTAATACATCTCTTCCAGTCTTTCGTTGAAGTTGTAGCATTTGACAAAATTGTACAAAATATTATATAATGGGGCTTCCTTAACAAAAGAATAATTATTTCCCCACAGAATTTTCATGCATTTAGGATTTTGTTTACATATAAATAAATTACAAAAAAAAAACATAATTGCAGGCCTGCCTCAATAACCTTTTCTGAAAGATGCTATTGAAATGAAAGTTGTGAAAAAAATGTGTTTACCAGTATTGTGTCCAAAAAAGGATTTTAAAAAACCTACTGGCATTTAGTAGACATGACTCCCAACCAGTCCAGTCTGAAATCTTATCCTTCCTAATATAATCATCATTATACCATTGAAATCTGTACTATTTAAAATAAATTGTGTGAGAGATATATCCCAGGGCTGACGCAAAAAGAACATTTCATTCAAAGAAATAAAAAAATCTGATTGGCAGAACATTGGTACAGTATATCTCTGTTTCCTAGCTCTTTTCAAAAGTACAGATATGAATGATCAAATACAGATTTCAATGGTACAATGTTAATCTTGATAATACAAAACCAGACAAGAAAAATGGGTATAAGTTATTTTTGTCAGTACTGTGTATTCTATTTTACATTTACTGTGTTTTGTCTTATCCATTTCAATAATCAAGGTAATATTAATCAAGTAATATCTCTTTTTATTCCTCAACGTACTGTTATAACTGATGATGTGTCCATTAACTGTACTAAAAGAGGAACCAATATAGACATCAGTTTGTACCTGCATATGAAACACCAATGGATCAATAGTTTATATGATCAACATGATTAGATTGGGCAATAATATTTTGTTTTGTTTTGTCTGTTTTGAATAATGTACTTTTTGCATTCTCGATGAGTGATGTTGTTATATTAAACTCTAGAATAATGGACTCCGCTCACTGATTTATTGATTTTTTTTCCTGAAACTTATTGAAATATTCCATTCAAGAACAAATGTACTTCTACTTACCTACCTTTGTAAACTGTACCAACTTACCCACCTACCCAACCAACCAACCAACCTACTTACTTACATACATATGTACGTACGTACCTACCCACCTTCCTACGTATCTACCCAAATGGCATACCTATCCAACTGGCCCACCTACCTAACTTGCTAGCTAGCTACCCACCTACCTGGCTGCCTACCTACCCACCAGCCTACCTACCTACCCAACTGGCCTACCTAGCTTGCTTAGTTACTTACCCAGACAGTTCAATGACCACCCCATCAATCTAGCTTTCCACCTAACTATCTAGATATCTACTCACCTAAAAAAGGTTTTGCTTTATAAAACAGGTATTTTACAACTTATTGTTTCAAGAAATGATGATATTACTGAACTCACTCATTGATTCTTATTGAAAATATTGTTTGTTTTTATCACTTTTCTTAGTAGATAACCCTAGCCTTCTTGTTTAATATCCATTTTCACAAGTGTGTGTTGAATGTTAGAAGCTAACCAATATTTTTCACAACTTAAGTGATAAATTTGCACTTCAGATTGATTAGTTACAGCAGTCTGTGTGTCTGTTTGTAGATCTATGTAACACTGTAAAATATCAGCTTGGCTGGACATGATACTCAAAATTTTGGCTTTGATTTAAGTTGTTGTGATTGTAAACATAAAAACTATTGTGTTTTAGTGTGTTTATTATTAGTATTAGATTAACTTGACTGATTGTTTTCCAAGAGGTGTCATTGCTGTGTATTTGGATTTCCTGAGTAAAAATAGTTGTTGTTTCTGTTATGATGGTCCTGGTGTTAAATCTAGTAAAATAACAGATTGTTGATGATAAATAGACTATTTAGTTTGTAATTTAATCGATAAAAGTAATCTTGAAGTTTTTAATATGATAACTCTGATTCTTTTGGTCATTTGGAAGTTTCTTACACATTTGTTATGGCTTTGAAGAAGGTACATGAAAGCCATTGAATACACAATGTAGCTCTGTGCAACATAGTGCAACATAGTTTCCAGTAAAATGAATGAAGGAAGATATGAATGAATGGATGAATTGATTGATTGATTGATTGATTGTCTGTTTGATTGATGATTGATTGATTAATTGATTAACTGATGAATGATTATTGCCTATTGCATTATGACATCACTTCGAAACAATCTATATACTGCACAGGATCATGGTCATTGGAGGAATTTAAATCACAAACGAAACTGCAAGTCCGCTTAAGCTGGGATCTAATCAATGTGCACCACTGTAATGATAATAATAGGGTATTTGATTCATTTAAAAAAACAAATGTCATGTTTGATAAATAATTGAGGAATTAATTAAATGTTGAAATAGTTAAAAAGTTAACTTAAAGGAAGAGAGTTTTTATGTTAGCGTTTCTACCATGGTCATGTGTGGCCGTATAGGTTTAACCCCTGGGAGAGCAATGACCTATTGTATGTTGATATCCATTTTGACCTTGTCTTACCACCACCCACTGAGACCATGACTAACATCTTGTTCTTGCAGCACATATTTACTCACATTTTGCATAATAATAGCCAAACATTGACAGTGGACCTATAGACTCTTGAGGGGGGAGGGGGCTAGGGAGGGGGATATAGAGGTTCTGGCAATATTTCTCAATGTTTTTTATAGCACCAGGGGTTGTAGTTCTGGTTGATTTGCATGATTTTTTGATTTAGTTCAATAGAAAAAATGCTGAACATTCAACCTTTTCTTAAGGTAGTTCGGGACCCTTGCTACTGCGCATCCTGCTCGCGCATGTGAAATCAAATAAAATTTCTCGTGCGGTTAAAAAGACATTTTGCGGTAGAGCCAAAATATGGTCATTCTTGAACTTTTTGTTAAAAAATAACATCATATCATTGCATACGGGCCTCAAAAGCATCTAGTACCCATTCCCTCGCGTCCAAAACATTGAAATCGTCTTATTTTCCGTGCGTTTTTTGTTTATAGCTCTAAAATTAGCACGGTGACACCCGATTATTTTTCCATTTTAATATTTGGCATAAACCCAGCTTTGAAATTTTGAAATAAAAAATACATGGTCTTCGAGACCAAAACATTGTAATTTTGACTTTTTGGGGGTAAAGTGTACAAAAAATTAACGAAGCTCTTCATTTAAATCTCCATAAAATATCTCAGTCGATGTCTTTTCCAAGGAATAAATTTATGAGAGCTATAGCGAAGGGAGCATTTTGTCAGACTCTTATAGCAGATTTGTAAAAAACTTTCAAATTTGTTCGCAAGAACATTACTTTCAACAAATTTGATGTTACTTCTTTTAGTTGAAATGGGGCAAAAATGGGCCTTTTACCACCCCCCACAGTTCCAAAACAAGCGCGGTGACCCCTATTTTTTATTTCATTTTTGTTTTTCATATGTGTCAGTCCTTATGTAGAAAAAGTTTTAAAAAATTCTATCGGCGGGAAGTGTGGATCCTGAACTACCTTAAAGTGAATGGAAAAGGAGGTCTACATTGTATGTTTGCAAACTCCTGATCTGAAGGATGTTTCTGTTTAATGAGAACTTATTTTCATAGTTTCACCAATGATTTTAATATCAGTTTGTTGTGTTCAATGTCTTGGTCTATTTGCAGCTATAAAATCACTTGAATACATACAGACTTTACCGTAATGATCTAAAATGACCGCATACTAGAATCAATCATGTAATTGTGGTTTAACATGGGGCTCATATATAACCATGTTTTCTTTAGATGGCTTTTGAGATCATCATATCCATTAACAAATCAATGGACACATGTAATTAGAGTGATGATAGTCTCTTCGGTTGAATGTTGATTTGTATGTGGGGATTTGATGTATTGCAGCTTGACAAAGAGAACAATATTTCTTCAGTTGATTCATATTAGATGACACTAAAGATAACGTTCTGTATTATGTCGCCCATTACCTTTTGGTCCTAGATAATAGCAGTATTTTGCCCTCATTGATCCAAAACCAGTGAAGTGTTTTTGTAAATAGTGTTAGTAGTACCAAATTAAAGTGCAATACACTGCATTATGAAATTTATTAACAATTTGTGGCCCTAGAACAATACAAATTCACAACTGTGAAAACATCTTAATTAAGATCTGACATTGTATCAATTACATCAAGTGTAATTCTCCTGAGCAAATAGTTTTATTGAAAATGAAGTGTATTGAAGTGTAATAAAGTGTAATAAAGTGTATTAAAATGTATTAAAGTGTATTAAAATGTATTAAAGCATATTAAAGTGTAATAAAGTGTAAAAATAAATGTGATAATAAAAAATGCGTGTTCACATGTTTTTTAAGACCACACTAAAATTAGTTATATTGGGTGGGTGAGTTAATAATTGTTGTTGTGCTGTTACTGTAATATATTTTTGTTTGTTGTGGTATGTACCCCTGACCTATTCCTATTCTATTTATTACAAATTCAGCATTTGAAATTGAAAACATGTAATTAAGATATATTTTGTGTTTCTCAGGTTCTTCAAGTTCCTCTTCACCATGCAGCAGAATATGGTCATTTAGCTTGTCTAGAAGCTTTGTTAAGACAAGGAGCTGATGTAAACTCTGCAACGTCTGAAGGGTGGACAGCTTTACACTCAGCAGCTGTATATGGCCATACGCCATGTGTAGAAGCTTTGATCAGGTATGCATGTTACAATTAGAATTTTGGTAGTTTTGGCAGGCATGTTTACATTTTGCCTCATTTGCATAAATTGAATTTTAAGCTTTACTGAAGATGACTTTTTAAGCAATAATAGACTAATACTGCACCAGATCCAGTAATATGTAAAAAATTTGAGAGCAATTGCTTGTTACAATTATTTATTTACAATTTTACTTTGAAGCAATTTATGGTAAATGTATGTGTGTTTCCATCTGGTTGCCAACTAGTGATACATTTCTTATGAAATTTGGAGATTTTGAAAGCTAATTTGTCAAAAACTATTGACTGACTAACCCTCAAATTTTCAGTTATTTATAAATTTCATGAATTCTTGTCATGATAAGGTCTTTTTTATTGTAGCTTGAAATTAATTTTTCGATGTAAACAAACTATGTCATAACGCACCCACCTGTTAAAAGACAGAAAATGCTCATTGCGTTAGGTAAATTTGAGACACTGGTAGAGTGTTACACAATACATTTATGTATTATATTTTAATGGTGTAGAACTTATATTTTTACCACTGACAACTGTTTCATTAGAAACACAGATGCAGCTCACACTAGTTTTATCACTAGTTACCTATTATTATTAGAATAAATATGTTATGAGTAATAATAAACAGTAGAATTGTGTTACAGTAGGACAATAACATGACATTTGGAGGGCATATTGTTTATTTGTGGCCCAGGTAGTGTCGTTTGCACCCAAGCAGAGCGATATCAATATCCTAAATCAAAATTTATAACTTTTAAAATCGCTGCAAAAACTTTTTGTTTCATCTCCAGTGAGCCGAAGCGCTACCAGTATCGTCCACCGCCTGCACATTTTCAAGAGGGCAGTTTGACATTTGACCTTCTGCATTGATTATAGTAATAATCAATACATAGTAATTTAGATCCCATTAGATTAAATTGTAAAATAGCAACACAACATTAAACCAGCTTGGTTGTCTTTAATACAGTTGGCACAAGTATAAAGCGCAAGTGTGTGCCCTCACTGTGAAGTAGTACAACATAAGCATAGCAAGAATATAAGGTTTTGATCATTATGCTTGTCCTGATATGCTTATGGGATGGTAGTGGTTATGGCATTGGACGTCAGGTCCGCTAGCCTGGGTTTGTATCCCAGACCGGGTGATCATGTGTCCTTAGGCAAAATACTTTCCTCTCTTAGCACCTCTCCCCATCCAGGTGTATAAATGGGTTCTTGCTTTTGCTGGGGGTAAATATAGTCATAGTACCTACTCCTTGGTAGTCCAGTGCTGTCTGAAAGAACTTTGGATGTTAAACATAGACATTTACATTTTTTACTTTATACACATAAAGGTGTATGTTTGATCTGTTAATACTTGTGTTTATGTGCTACTGATGACCAGGCTTAGTGATTGGCCAATAGATTAGCCAATTAGAATGCAACATTTAATTAACTGGCACATTAGATAGAACACTTTCAGTAACAGTGAAGTTGTGTAGAATATACTGACACTATTTGTAATTTTCAGATACGGTGCTGATGTGAATGCAAAAACTATATGTGTAACACAAGGAACTTCATACAATGATACTCCTATACATCTAGCAGCGTGGCATCATCATGTTAATGTCATTAAAAGACTTGTCCAGGCTAATGCCAACTTATGGATTCAAAACTGTCTTGGTCTAACACCTGAGAGGTTTATCACAAGAGACATTCGGTTACGGGAATGGCTGGAAAATGTCCAGAAACAACCTCGTTCACTACAACTACAGTGTTCAGCAAGAGTTCGAACTTTACTCTTACCAGACAAGACAAAAAATGCATTGAAACTACCTCTCCCGCCACATTTGCTAAGACTTGTGTTATTTGAGCAGGATTTAAAACTACTATAGCAGCTGATCTATGAAAACAGCAATCACTTTGGTATTGATTGGATCACTATTTTTGATGGCATCTGATTTCTGTTGCTGGAATAGATAATCAAGGAATTGAAACTAAAGGAAAGTGTTATCTGGAATCTGTTATTTATGAGCCCCTGACTTGATGTGCAGTATATTCTGGATAATCAAGGGGATCATGATATATATTATTAAGCCCATCTCCATGACTACAGAAAATTTAAGGTGATTTTAGTTTTACACATTTTATGCCGGTTTAAAGTAATCAATATAATGCTAACTTTTACCCAGAAGAATGAAAATACTGTAATCAACTGAATAGATATTTTTTACAGCGAGGACACTTGATCCACTACACTTGTCTTTATTTAGCTTTTGATTTTCTGAGCTTTCTACTGCTTCATATTCTGAACTGAACTCAAGTGCACTGAGGTATCAAAATGAAAATGTTTTCAAAACGATTCACTCAAAGGATGCATTAAGCATGTAAGTTTCAAAAAGGCACAAAGTGTCCATGGTTCTAGTGTTCTCACTGTAACCATTTTCAACGTATGCATTATTTACTTCAGCTCTTACTGCCTAAGTTTAGTGCCTTTCTTTGTGAATATATTAATTTCACACGTTTGTCTTTATACGATGCTTACTGTGTGGCTTATTTATGTGGTAGATAGAAAAATCAGACAGAGAAAATTAGACTAAACACTTTCACAGAGACGCAATCTCAAATGGCTTGGCTTTCAGATACTTAAATAATATTATCTTCGTAATTTATGACACACCTTTAAGTAATTTTCTGTGAATTTAAATTTTCCCCTTTCCAACAACCATGATCTTTATTGTGTTTAATTCATAGCTTGATGGGGCAAATTGACAGTTTGGTGGATTAGCTAAGATTTAAAGGATTTCTAGTTCAACCATTTTCCTATAACTATTTACATCCAAAATTTTTATTTCGGTACTGCAAAGTGCCGAGAAGTAGAGCATCCTTAAAAACCTTTTTTAGGTGTATTTTAATTCAATTAGATCTCCAGAAATGTTTATTAGTTAATCCTTTGCAGTGAATCCGGCCAGTGAGCTGAAGGCTGGGCCCAGAGATTTCGATTTCTTTCTTTGCGTTTCCTCTACATGTTTTTTCCTTATTTTTATTATTTTTGTTTTTTAATTGTTTTGCTAAGTGTATTCCTTATTCGTATTCTTACATTTTTCGTTTTTCCATTTCAATGTATTTTTCATGTTTTTCTCGCTGCGTCCCCGTTATTCTGATTTGTTTGGATGAAATCGAGTAAGACTGAAGGGGAAGCAAAGAGAGAAGAATCTCATGAGTCGGCCAAGTAATCAAGGGTGCTCCATCTTACTTTCCAATCAAATGAAAGGTTTTAGAATAATGTACATTATAGTGTCTTAGTAGACATGAGTCGTACAATGAAGGTATTTGATTTATGAACACCTCTTACTTGATAATAATGTTCAGAACTCAAAGATTTTCACTGTTACAGTCTTGCTAGTTCAACCGGGACCATGCCTTGTTTATCAGCTAATTAATGCCTTTGTTATTTGATTGATTGATGAAGACAAAAAATACAGTCTTTGTTATAAAATTAAAGCGCAAACCTGATTGGCTTGTAAACGCGATGTAGTCCCGGTTGCATTAACAGCACTAGTTTTAATTTCATAAAACACGGTACATATCAATCCCTGCTAGCAGAGGTAAGGTTTTCTCTCTAATCTTCTACGTACTAGAAAAAAAGTAAAAAGGCGAGGAGATAAAAGGGTGGACGAAAACACGGAATGAAGAATGAACGAGTAAGTGAATGAATAAGAGAAAGATAATTAAGAAAGGAAAATCTCCCAAAGTGAGCGCAAACAAGCGAGGCAACACACACTAAAAAAATGCTTGAGACAGTGGTGGTCCCAGAAATATTTCAGGGAGTGTTCCATATAACAATACGTAATTTTTTTGACATTGGAAGATTTACTCTTTACAAGAAGAAACTCGTAACTAGGGGGATAACCCCCAAATCTGCCTCAAGGAGGACTTACTATCCACAATGTCTAGTTTTGTAGAAGACTTTGAAAAGATCTTATTTGCTAGCAGGGAACTAAATACCACAAGTGCAAGTGTTGGTTACAGTGAGGTTGTAATCATAGTATTTCATACTTTAAAGAAGAATGTTTCAAATACATTTATAGAATTTAAACAAAATATTATAACCGAAAATCATTGGACACATGTAGTATACGTGTGTTGATAATATTGATATCGTATGGCATGAATGGCAGAAGGACATTTAAAGCTATAGACAATTAGGAGATTGTATTTTACAGTTCATGTAAATAGACTTCGAGTGAATGAACTACACTCGAACAATACTATCAAAATGATAAATACTAACAGTAAAACATTCTGTATATCTTGTTTGTTTATTTGTTTTTAATTGTTTGTTTGTTTGTTTTTAATTGTTTGTTTGTTTGTTTTTTGTTTTGTTTGTTTGTTTGTTTGTTTATTTGTTTTTAATTGTTTGTTTGTTTGTTTGTTTTTAATTGTTTGTTTGTTTTTGTTTGTTTGTTGCTCTTGTTTCTTCGCTTGCAAAGATGTCACTCGGCTCCGCCCATGGCGTGGAATGTCGCTTTAAACTCCTCCTATGAGAAAGGTTTCTTATTTTCATGAGAAAGTGTACAAGTGTTATCGCAAAATGACAAAATCAATGAATCAAAAACATTGGAATCCAATTAAGCGGAATAGAAATTGAGTATTTATGTACAAAAAGAAGGGGAAAAATGCGGAACGAACAGAAGAAAAGGTTGAAAATGGAACAAACTTAGCGTTATTTATCAAGTTCTATAGGCAATTCATATCACAAGTTAATCAATCACCGATCAATATTACGAATTAAAGTTTCTGTATTAAAATACTATATGAGCGTTATTTTGTAAACATAAAAGCTTTTAGCTTCTGCTTTGGATAGAAATACAATACCAATAAAGCATATTTAATAAGGATAGACATAACATAACACCAAACACCGGATTAAGATTGCCACAAGCACTTTTAGTTATCGAAGTCATTAGTAAGCGAACAATAGCAACATGTATAAAGAAAAAAACTCGGTTTAATTCCAAAAAACCTGCTTCATATTGAACTGCTCGTTATCGCTCACTTGGTTCATCTTCACTTGATCACTTCAGTCATAAAGAGCAATATAAATTCACGTTCCGCGTTATTAAAGTACTTAACAAATTGAAAGCACAACTCTAAGATCAATCTGTAAACAACTAGGATTGTTCAAGAAGAGCGACCAAACGTGAAACAAGTCATCAACAACTAGTCAGACAAGCGCCAAGATGGCGGAATCGTGGTTATCAGAATCAAACTTCACGTCATTAGTGTTTATCAACTGACACTGAATGATTCAGCAAAAACAACAATTTCGTTCAAACTTTAATGTGATTCATCGTACGATTTATCAGTTAAAAGATGTGTTGTTTTTTCAGTTATGTTATTATCAGATTTGTTTAAGATTTGTTTCAGACAACGAATTCGGGAAGACTAAGTTGCGACGTGAAAATATCTTACTTTAATACACTGAAATACCACAAGCTTAAACACCATGAAATTATGTTTCCTGTTTTACTATCCGTTTTTACTTTCATTTGTCATTTATTAGTATTTTTTATTTTAACGTGTTCTTTTTTGCGTTTGTCGCTGATGATACTTGCAAGGGAGGAACAGGAATCCCTTGAGCACTTTGACAAAGAAAGTCATGCAGTTTCGTTTTGTAAAAGTAATAAATACATATATGCTCATGAAAAACAGAGACTAGACAATAACAGACCTAGAATAAAACAATGTGTGTGTTTTACAATAGCCCCTCCGGCCTTAGGTTTTCTGACGTTTTCTTTCAGTCAACTTTGCAGCCGATTTTGTTTCCTACACTTTCGACTCACAAAAGGCAAACTGCGGCCATTATAGCATCATGGTTAAGTACAAGAGCTAAAGAAGGAAATAACAATATATGTAATATCTTTGATATCATAAATATCGTTTAAAGGTGTTTCTGACATGGTATGGTTTGTCTGTTTATCTCTGAACGCAGCCTCAACATCCGGCCATTTTCTCGCATTTGACTGCTGGCTATTTCGATAAAGACCTTTTATAGTGGCAGTAAAGTTGTTGTTAGTATATTGTTAATGGCTATTCGTGGCTGTTATTTATTTTTGGCTGGTGATAAGTAAGTGGCATTTAGAGGATAGAAAACCACAGCCATTTCCGAGATTCGCCCACTGGCCTACCGCCTTGAATATTAGGAAAATAGAAATTGCAGGTAGACTACGATAATATCCAAATACAGTGTTGTGGCAGGACTACGTGTGAAAAGGACACCACACCCCCTCCCCCCAAGTCACATAGTGTTTCACATGACATTCACTTGAAAACCATTTTCCACAAATATTGCACGTGTCCTCTTCCAGTACTGAAAAATGATCATAAAGCCGTATCTTGGAGTACGCAAAATAATTATTAAATTATTGCTAAAAAGACATTGCAATTTTTTGTGAATCTTGTATATATATATGGCCTATATAACCGTATGAATTGAATTTAGACGATATGCTATATATACGATAGTTTAGGCTGCCAACTCAAATACGAACAATTCGATATAATGGTCGTTGTTTTTGAAATATGAGAGTCTGAAAACCTCTAATGGGACCTCGAAAGGTACGACGAGCATCCCCGCCCTCCGATATATGGGGTCCCCCAGGGCACACACGAACCCTAGCGCTTTGAAGATCGGCAGGAAAAAGAGAGGTGGAAACATCGACAACAAAATATTATAGAAATATAGTAGAGCTATATATTGATTTTGTCTGTAAAGTCATTTTCATTGTGTATATGCCATAGGATATTGCTGGCCCAACCGTACCTAGATTGCTTTGGGGTATATTGAGTCAAGGGCTTTGACTGTACGATGATTCAAAGTATCTTGCATCCACAGTCTGAATCCTGCATGCAAAGGACGATGGTCTGGGAGGATGTAAGTATGTCTTCTTTTACTAGTACCAGCTTGCGAGCATGCTTATATTTTGTCAACTAAATCTGATAGTCAACATGGCGGCACTTTAGAGGTGGAGAAGGAGTGGAAACGAGTGGAGTGAAATGGAACAGGGTTAGGAAATATAGCAAAACCAGTAACCTCCCATATTCGCCCCAATTCCCATTCTTTGGTCCCTTCCATCCCATAAGAGTATAAGGGAGGAATAACAACCTTGCCAGGCAGGACAAATCAAAAGAACGTTTTAGAGAGTCAATTTCTCTATCGAACATAATTTTAAAAAAGGGAAAAAGAAATGGGGACTTGCCTCAAACAGTACCTCTAAATTGGCAGAAGAAAAATCGGCTCTGGTAAGCAAAAACAAATCAATGCTTGCTGTTTGATCATATTTGCATTATGATAAAACTTTCGTATCATACGCCAGGGATCGGTTGTACGATGCCTGAATAGCGCTATCCACCGGATAAATCCTTATCCAGCCGCTAAATTCTACTTGAGAAATTCTATGGAGTGGATAACTTTATCCAGTGGATAACTTTATTCAGGCTTCGTGCAACCGGCCCCAGAGGATGACGGAGGTTGTCCGGAAAGCTCTGGACCTCTCTGTATCTAACGTGTGCCACCTCCAATTCACATACAATTCACCCGACCCTATCCCACCCCGAAACACAAACACAACTCCCCAACCTCATTTAGAAAAAAAGCCACTATCTATACACGGGCTCTAGTTACGCGCGGAGGACATGTTGGCCATATTTGTGATGTGTTTGCTATCGTGCATGAATTACCTGTATCAGGTGCCACCCATTCACATACAATTTACCCTACCCTACCCCACCCCCCACACAAACACAACTCCCTAACCCCATTTAGAAAAAAGCCACTACCTATACACGGGCTCGGGTTACGCGCGGAGGACTCGTCGCCTGTAATTATGATGATATCATGTGTTTGGTATCGTGAATGAATCACCTGCGTGTGCTTCCTTGGTGGCTACTTGGCTATCAGCTATCATCTAATAGTCGCGATAATCACAGTTTTGAGTCCCTACCTGGATCACTTATCGAGTCAATGTGTCGCTTTAAAGCTGAAACCATTGAGATTAAAACGATAACCTAGAGTGCTGGGGCTACGTTTATTGAAAACCACTTAAAAATATTGATTGCCAAATACTGAAAATAGACTACAGACTGACATAGTATTAGAACAGTAAACATATTCAATTCAAACATTGGATGCACAAGACACAACAAAATGTACATTTATGAAAATGGTACGAAAGTCCAAACAGCATCATATGTAGAAATATTGTATTGCAGCATTTGAAAGTCGATTCAAACCAGGCAAGGAAAAACGTCATCACTGAAAATAGAATGAAAACACACGAAAACAATTAATGAAAACAGTATGAAATAGAATTGAAATATTCCTTTGTAAATTATATTTCATTGGGACATGCAAAACGAATAAAACCAAAAAGTATAATAATATAAATATAAATATCATAATTGTTACATGTTATTTCGTTTGTCCCATTCAATTCCATTGGAAGTCCTGATAAATGATTCACTTATTCTATTCTAAATCATTTTATTTGTTTAGAATAGTGAAAATGATTATATATGAAAATGAAAAAAATATGTACGTATACTCCATCCTGGCGTAAAGGTTTTTTTTCTGTTTGGGATCGCGTGTTGAACCTACTGTTCCTAATAAAACTCCCTTTCTCAGTTCAGGCTGATATTTATCAGTGGTCAGATGATAGAAATTAGAACCAGTAACTTTGTATGCCCACATGCCAAACTCAATATATAATTTAATTAAATCAACTGTTTTTTCTATACCATTTCCACTGTCTAGACACACACGATATCTTCATTACTAAATGCTTCTAATTTTCCTAGAACCGGATACTTCGCAATTTTGTGGTCGAACTCGTAAAGATGGCATACTGGGTCCATCACGATAGAAATCTTAAAATGAATTTCCTCAACTTTAGGATAAATAAAGAAACACTTGTGGTTGTTTCAAATATTTGTAAGAACATTTAGGAAAGCTGGCTTAAAAATTTCAATTGAAATCAGCATTTATTACTTACAATGGCAAAAGAAAACTACAATTTTATATAAAAATCTCGCTCGTGCCCCTATACCATTTTGCAAAAGAAAAAACATATCAAAGTTTTACTTTTTATGCTTCAAGAAGAAACAAAAAAGCCAGCCACCTTGATATTATCTACTGTGGTAAGATATGCAGATTTACCATGCAAACCTAAACACCGAATTGTAAAAGTTTTTTCGTCACAGGAACGCAAAACTGAGAACCTTAAAATACGTTTCGTAATGTTATCTAGACAAGTTTGTTTTCTTTTCATTAGTTTATAGAAGGGAAGGGGTCAGGACTGGAGAAGCAAAACCACGTCCAATCCAACGTCCAGCCAGGCTGTTCTGAAACGTTTTCCATTCAACTTGCTTGTCAGACGCAAAGCGAAAAAAAAATTCTGGAACTAGTCCTATCCGATTTCTATTCAACATTTTACAGCGTCATTTGTTCAGGGCCCGTACGAGGACAATTTGTAACAAGAACAAAATGCATACATGACCTCTCCATCACAAAGTGTTGCAGCACATTTTGTCAAAGATTGTAGATAATATTGATGGGTTGAACCGTGGGGGCGGTCTTCGTGGTTCCGCTACGCTCTTCACAATGAAAAGCGGCGACTGGTTGTCTGTCTTACGCATTATAAAAAAATTGGGCTTTTTTTGGTGAGCAGTCACGCTTCTGTTAGCTGATTATTGACTGCTATATCAACTAATTAAAGTTCTGTGGTTTGCTCTTTTTTGTATGGCGAATAAACAGAATATGTGGAGTCTTCCGGCGCTCAGCACTTGTACCTAACAGTGCTCAAACTGTATGGCTTATTCGGCTTATGCCGGTTATGATCGATTGAATTAGGATACTGTGAACATGAAAAACGACTATTATTGAAGACCATTCGATAGTCCAACAAAAAAAGTGTGATTATTTTTCAGTTTTGTTTTCAGTTTTCAATGCTTCGAATGCATTAACTAAACTCAAGGTCAGTCTTTTTGCAGTGCGTGACTTCGATCGGATCATTAAATCAACTAACTGATCATTTATTTCAGCGAGATGTATGTTTGATTGTTTTTGTATTGTTGTTTGATGGGATTTAGTTATATGGTACCCGCTAATTGCTACCACATTCAAAAAGAACTCAATTCTCTTGAACTTTCATCGTGTCACGAGATATACAGTATGGCGGTCACATTTTTATGGAGAAATGTGATATTTTTATTTCGCCACTACTGCGCAAAGAGCCTTGCTTTAGCCACCTTGATAGAGGTTTTGAAAATGTTTTGGTATCCCGTATTTTAGATATTTGTCTGTTCTCAGTTTGAAAACGTAATGTTGAAGAGTTTCAAAAACTTTGTCGAAGTGCCGCACATGGTCAAGTTTACAAGATAGTGATTATAAAAAGTCATTCGTTTTGTTACATCTAATAACTGTCCAGTTAATATCAAAATGTGAATTTATTGTAATCGTTACTGTTCTAATTAAAACACATTTGTAAAATTGTGAGTTAATAACTATTTATAGATTATTTTCTCTCGTCAATAAATTATCAGTTGCAAGACAGTTTAAAAGAAACCATAAGGACATTAAAGTGTCTTGTCTATGGGTAGATGATAATAAACCAAACAAAACAACAACAATAATAATAATAATAATAATAATAATAATAATAATAATAATAATAATAATAATAATAATAATAATAATAATAATAATTAATAAATAAATGAATAAATAAATAAGTAAATAAATGTAATCGAAAAAATAGCAGAAAAGAAAAGAAAAGAAAAAGAAATCATCTTTGAAATGCATTAATTTTTTTTAAAGTCAAATTGGCCTAGACAGTTCCATTAAGTATTTTTTTCTAAATAATTTACTAAAGCATTGACAGTTTTAAGCGCAATTTTTTTTTGTTTCATTTTAATCTTCTTAAAAGAAGTGGGTTGCAGACGTGTCTTTATTAACAGCCATATTTTCTCGTTATTTGCGAATTTAAGTTATTGGTCAGATCTATTTGACCTTTTCTCAAATCAATCAAAAAATGTCATAATGCAAAGTTTAATAACAATACTCCAAAAAGATCATCACTGTTCGATAGAAATTATTTTAAACAATTAGAGTAGGTCAAATTGAGAAAATAAAAAGATTAAATGGACTCAAGGTCAACAATGAGTTCATTACAACGCCTGGTAAATAGTACGTATTAAGCTATAGTTTAACAGATTATTATGGATGTTAGACTACTGTCTAGAGAAGTCTAGTGCTTGCTATCAACAATGATTTACTGCGATATCAAAGTTTCTAAAACTCCTCAATAATTCATGAGTGATTCTTAAAGCACGTTGACCAACACTCGTGACGAGTTAGGTAAACTTAACCTAATAACAAAAAATATCAATAAACAAGCAAACAGCCATGAAGGTACACGAAGATGTACAAAATAATGACAAGTGCTTTATCTTAGACCAATGTCTTCATACGACCGACAGGCAACCAAGGATGATTTACTGCAGTGCTTATCATAGTATAACTTAAAAGGTAATTCATTGAGGTGATTGTATGCTGGCGTCTTGGTTCTGACAATAGTCGTTATGTCGAGTGGTGATTCTAAGGGTGAAACACGCGTCCAATATAGATGACTATTGTGATCACTGCATACAACGAGCATAAGATAAGAGAAGGAATGGTTGACACTGTGCCTATAAATATCACATTACTATTAAATACTATTCTTAGAACAAAAAGCAATGAAATCACAGAACCTCTTTTAGGAATATTTTTGTATAATATTTACGTCCAAACAATTCGACAGTTGAATAATTTTTAATCAATTCTATGTTCTTGGATTATTATTAAATAATCCCAATTACAGTCCGGTATTTCTTTTCTTGTCTTATGCTCTCTTGCTTCGTGTTAAATTCATACTATGGGAAGCATGCGCATAGAAAATGAGTAACGGGAAAAGGAGTTACTACATTCAACTCTTCTTGCATAAAATACCCGATATGCCTTGTTGAGGGTTTGGACCCTGGACCTTGAATGATAGTCTGTGTACATCCGTTCACACCCCTCCCCCCTACGGAGAAAAATGTACACAGGCTACTTTAATGATCACGAGAGGCGACAATAGTGATCATTAACGTGTTGCCATATAAAACTAATAGGCGATCTGCATTATGGCGTCATATACTACAACTACCAGAATACTTACTTTCTTTTGTAGCGCAATTAACACTAATTGTTTTTTTAATCTCCAAAGGGATTGGAAAATTTGAATATGAAAGAGAATTCGCAATGAATGCTGGTAGTGGAAGTAAAATGACGTCATGATGCAGATCGCCTATTAGTTGCCGTGTATGAGTACTGCGGAGACTTTCATTACACCTCCCAGGGACCGCCGTCAGAATGCTCAATTTCAGATTGCATAACATATCCACTATATCCGAGGCCTAGTGGTTTTCTCTGATCGAATATGAAGAACTCCAAAGCCTCTTCGGCTCCGACATACATACCTTTAGAAATGTATTAGCGATACTGCAAATTATGCTGACACATTTTAAGATTCTAAATAAAATAGATGTCTTTGGAAAAGGTCTAGGAGTGCAATAAAAAGTAACTGTTTTTTGGGGGGACTCTATACTCTTTATTTCGTCTCAATTGTCTTCTTCTGCATTTCGAATTATGTACATCTTTTTATTTACTTCCTCAGCTGCTTATTTCGTATGTTCTTACATTCTCCAGCGAACCATCATGTCGGTATCCCTGTGTTTCAGCTTAATTTTTGTAAGTTCACAAATTTAAATTGTGCTCCATTCGTCTCATCAATAACTTGAGAAATCAAGCAAAACCCGGACAAATCTCGAGTGAGAGAGGGCCTGAAAGGGACGCCACAAGAGAAATAAGGGGAGCCAAGTCCCACACAGCATTACATTGTCAACTGAACCATCACTTGTCGCACCAAGCAGTTGTAGTTCCGTGTGTGCTAGTCAAGTTTCTGCGAAGAGACATGAAGTCTAAATGCACCGCGATCCGTAATTTGTACACATATATAGTGTAGTCTAGAGAGCATTACTGATATTCGTGTTTCCTTGTACGGTTTATAAGCGCTAGTATGCCCTTTTGTTTATTTTATAGCGAAAAAAAAGAAAAGAAAAAAAACATACAAGCAAACTCAAAACTATTAGGACTCGTGCTTCGATAAAAAAATATCCCAAAAAGCTTTCGTTTAGTTTATACTGGATTACAAGAATGGATGTACTAACGAAGAGCAATCCTGCAAATTGGTGTTTTCAGGAATGTGGACTGTTCGCTTGTGCGTTTTGACAAATACAGTGCGCATCTCACTAGAGTTACAACAAAGGTATCCCAGACAATAGTCAAGTCAAGTCTATTTGATTAAGGGGGATTTGGTTCATATCCTTCAGAATGTGATGAATTGTAATTTTTACGACGAAAATTTGAGAACTTCATCCGTGGATTGTCCAAGCTTTATTATTTTCAAAGAGTTGCGCAGTTTTCTATCGTGACATGCAATTAGAGATTTCCGATTTAGCGGAATAAGCCCATTATATTCCGTGACATAATCCGCCACAGGAAGCCCATTTATCACAATACCACTTCGCTAAAAAATGCATTTTCCATCCCTTCTTCTTTTGGCCAATTTTTCATGGCATTTATATGTAAAAAGGAAATAACTATGAAAAAAAATAGAAAAAGGTTTTTGACGATTATCATAACTGTCTCAAATTAATTATAATGAAAATACGAAGACAAACAAACTTAAGTTGATAACAAACGATATAAGTTTATCATAAGAAAAAGCCTTGTTAACAAAAGTTTTCTCTTCATTTGTTTCGATATAAAAACATATATTCACTTCAGAATTGCATACAAAAAGAAAACAAACTTAATGCCTATTTATAATTCGCTTGCGTCGGTTGGTTAGCATTCCACAGGTTGCTACAACTAATGGCTGGAATGGCCGTTGGTGTCTGAAGATCGCTGAAGTCGAAACATATATTTTAAGTTTTCCAATAGTGTGCTCTATGCGAACACGCATTGACCTCAAACCACGACTAGCAGTCTAATGTGTGCCGTGGAGTGATGAGGGGAATTCGACTGGAATAACCACCATCTGCAAGGAGCCTTGCTCTTTGAGGGAGATTATGACAACCGTAAATGTCGAAACAATAAAAGAAGGGAAAAGTGGAATGTTCATGACGATAGTATATGAATGGTTGTGTGGATAATCTGGTCGAAATGAAATCTATTTTTTTAGATTTGCTGCACGTGCATAATATGATAATCTTGCACTCTTTTCGTGTTACTCTTAGTTACACTACTCATTTCATATCAGCGTTGTGTTGTACAATTCGTTATTGTTATTGTTATTTTTATTGTTTATTTATTATCATGTCTCCTACACGTAAAACGAGAAAAGGATTTACCAGTGTTGAGGACACAATTTTGTTACAAGCTGTTAACGTGTGTGGAAGAGAGTGGAAAAGTGTTCTTGCCTTTATGAGAAGACACGTTGAAGTTATCGGTGCAGAAGGTGGCGCACAATATCTTGATAAACAAAAGCCAGATAAACAATTAGAGGAAAGACTCAGAAAAAGAGTAGCGAAATTTGCTGAACAGAAATACTGATAACAGGTATTATTCAGTAGTCCCGCTATTTATAAGTCTATTTAAACAAAGGACTAATAATTACGTGGTGTATAATAATAATCATGTCAGCTCTAATTTATCTTACTCGGGCTTGCTCTACCTGCCAGTCCAAAACCATCTACATCCATAGATAACGAGTATTGAAGCTTCGAATCGAGTAATGAAGACGAGTACGAAGTAAACGAGGTTACAAAAGCGTTAAATTATGCTGACAATAAATACATGATAGATGCGCAAGAAAACATATATTTAACCCAAGCTCAACAGCAAACAAAGAGAACACGGGATAACGAGAGAAAAGGTAATGACTCGGCAACATAAATATCCCAAAATAATGCTATTTTATGCTAATTCTATTGTTTTCTTTTGTTTAATTAGTGGTATTTACTACTGAATAGTGACAACTGTTGCACACATTTAGGACGTGTTTGCAATCTATTTTTGGGATAAAAATTTAAATTTATAATATTTATAATACTATCATTACTTATTTTTTAAACTAAATGCAGTGAAATTTTTGTGTACTAGTAATTAAACATTGTCTTTTTCTTGTCGTAGCAAAATATGCTTTGTTACTATATCACAGGCTACTGTAGGAACTTTAGTTTAGTGTTTAAAACGTCACAATAAAGATGTTGATAAAATTGCAATTGCCGTTGTCTTTTTCCTACTAAACAAAGACTTGATAATTTAAGAGGTGTTGCATGAGAAAGTCAAACAAAGTTGGAAATGAAAATTCAAAGCCCCCCTGAAACTTTGTGTGCTGGCAGGTCCTCGGGGGGAATGAACAAATCGAGACATATTTCATCTCAAAACGTCATGGTTGCTATGGAAACCGACGCTGACCAAATTGGCCACGGGCTCATGTTTTCTGCAAAAAAATCAAGCCTTGCAGGGTGAAATATAGAGCTCTGCTACTCGCTCAAAATCTTCCCAATCAACTTGAAAGTTGGCAAGATGAAAGATCAATCTTAGTTCTAAACCTATGTATAGTATTTTTGTAAATTAGAGTGTTTTTAGAATTAGAGAAATTACCCTTATTATGGCTCCCTGTCGGCATTTTCCATTCTATGTACGATTTCTCCAAAAGTACTCACAATTAGAACACAAAACTCCGTCAATAGAAAGTTGGAATAACAGGGTAACTAAAACATATAATAGATTTTTGGGCATTCAAATAAAACAACAACAAAGATGCAACGATGTTCATACAAAATTTCAAAGTATCAAAAACTTTGCATATTTTGAGCTAAATCATTTAAATTGAAAAAGTTTTCCAATAACAATTTCTTTTACCCAGAATGAGGATCACTATCTGTTTTTATGTTTGCTTTTGCCTTTTGACATTTTAAGTTTGAAATTAAAGAGAAATCGTATTCATATGTGGCTTACCTTTATGATATTTTTGCATCATATCGCAACGAATATTCAGCCTTCAATAATTGATCCATCTCTCGCTATTTTAATCCAATCGTGCATAAACGAGGTACTTGGAAGTCTTTAAAAGTCAGAAGACTTTTCGTTGGATAGCAATTAGCAATTGTCCTCGCCGAATGTATAAACAAAACAGCACATTTTTGCTTCGTAAATACACCAAAATTACTTGTTCAAAATTGATCTCTATTTCCATTCAAATACGTCTTTTTCTTTGGCTCATCTCAATACCTGTACTCTATGGAACCACCAAATGAGTAAAAACTGTGCTTAGTGTTATATTTGCATTAATTTTCATCAAGAAACGATCTAAAGTTGACATATAAATTCACCAAAAAAGCGAATACAAGAAATGAAATATGCCGCTGACCGGCCGAGCGATGTGTTTAATTGAAAAAAAAAATATTAATAAATAAACAAACTTTTTTTTATAAAAAAGTTCCCGAATGAAAATTCAATAAAAAAATAATCCAAGTAAATAGATATGTAACTATTTTCTTGGGTAGCTTACTTTTTATTTGGTGTTTGAATATATGACACAGGGATCCCAGGGATAGCAAAGTAATGTATGTATCTTATTTTCCATTTTGACATTGTTTGGCGGCCTTTTTTTTTTTTTTTTTTTTTTTTTTTGTTAGGGTTGTGGTTTTTCTTTCTTTTTGTTCTTCTTCGTTTTCCGGCGTTTTGTTTTTCATTTCTTGATTTTTTTTTTCGTTTTTTCTTTCTTTTTTTATTTTTCTACGTTTTGTTTGTGTTCCTTTTTGTTGTCGCGTTGTTTTTTGTTTGTTTTTTGTCTTGATAATGGCAAAGTACCGTATATCTCTTATTTTCCATTTTGATATAGTTTTTAAGATGCTACGAAATTAGATATTGCGCTTATCAACTGATATCGTACCAGAGCCCCTGTTTTCTTGTGACCTGCGACAAACAACGAGGGCAACAGATGAATATGCGCATAAGCAACTAAACCGAAAGCCATAAAAACATATTGTATCGGATTATACCAGAGCCCTCGGTCTTTGCTGCACAAGAAAACGCGTGCTTTGGGTACAAGATTGTACAGTTAGATGATTTTTTTTAACCGTGGTTGAAAATGTTTTTGTTTTTATTTGCCTGCTTGTTTGTTTGTTTGTTTGTTTGTTTGTTTGTTTGTTTGTTTGTTTGTTTGTTCGTTTGTTTGTTTGTTTGTTTGTTTGTTTGTTTGTTTGTTTGTTTGTTTGTTTGTTTGTTTGTTTGTTTGTTTGTTTGTTTGTTTGTTTGTTTGTTTGTTTGTTTGTTTGTTTGTTTGTTTGTTTGTTTGTTTGTTTGTTTGTTTGTTTGTTTGTTTGTTTGTTTGTTTGTTTGTTTGTTTGTTTGTTTGTTTGTTTGTTTGTTTGTTGCTTTCTTTTTAGCTACGAGTCACGCCTGTGCAATGGTTGATTATGTATGTTGTGAACATGGATGTGCATATAGTTAAAAAGGGCTTCTACGTAGGCTTCCTTTTTTCTCACTGACGCTTCTGAAATTGCATGGCTGACACAAACTTTCTTGAGAATGGTCATTTTTAACTCGTGGAAATTTGCGAAGCAAATTCCACGAGTTTTTCGAGTGATAGGGGCTTCGACATCGGCAAATACTTCATGTATCCCGATTACAAAAATATGCATAGAAATAACTGTACAAAAGGAAATATTAAAAGAGGAGAAAACGAATAATATCATGCACAAATAAAGTAAATAAGTAAAGTTTATAAAATGAATGACTTCTTAACAACAACTTCGAATAACAATATGATATATATGTGTGGACATTATAATCAAGGACTACACAAAGTACTTGGCTAAATTTGTCATGCTGCTTCGACACATTCCTGTGTAAACTTCCGGTAAACCGCTGACTCAAGTCAACATGTGGCTCAAAGCTCAACAGAACTTTTTTATTCGATGAACATTACTTTCTTCTTTCTTTCTACTTTACTGTTCCGTGAAATTGGTATCAGTGATCATCTAAATATGTGTGATTTAACAAGACTGAACGCGTTTATTGCAATATTATGGCGAAGTTTATCGATGTTATCAACTTATCGTACTGAGGGGAAAACGAGCTGGTTCACTCTTGCTGTGAGCATCCTTCAAAATGAATCGATTACAAAAGTACATGGCTCGAAATGAAAGAAGAATGACAAAAACAAAAGTAGAAAGAAGATAAACAACTTTTCAGCAATTCTTTGGATTCTTTGGACGTCAACTTTCCAGGTAAGAAAGATGTGCATCTATTAGAC
The DNA here is from genome assembly GCA_918843875.1 of Diadumene lineata. NCBI lineage: Eukaryota > Metazoa > Cnidaria > Anthozoa > Actiniaria > Diadumenidae > Diadumene > Diadumene lineata. The sequence goes on along the minus strand of OU974070.1, from coordinate 21,161,739 downwards.
AATACAACCTTGATGATCAAAATAGTTTGAAAGTAATTATGGGAGACTTTTATGTCAATATTCAAAATAACTCATGTGATAGAAAGAAATTGCAGGAATACATGGTCACTACAAAGAAATATACACAGATCATAACAAAGTATACCACATACTATAAATCGTTAATATAACACAAATACTTCACAGCAGGCTATTGTACTTACTGGTATTTTAGTGATCACAAACCAATATTCATTGAACTTAAATAAATATATCACATGTGTGTGTGTGTGTGCGGGGGAGAGGGAGGAGGGTGTTGGAATTACGAAAGTTTATCTTTCATGAATGCTTCACATCATTCATTTTGGTAAGTATACTTTCCATTAAATGATTTTGTAGTGATATTATTTGCAGTCATAGAAATATGCACACATTACAGTTATCATATTATATAATATCTTTTTGATTCTTTTAATTCTCATTATTTTTTTCTAGATCAGAAAACTATACATTACATATACATGGCTACTGCTTCATGCATGCAACAACTGCACAGAGGATTGAAATGGTGTATTCTATCAACACCTATGACAACTTGACATTTACAAGCAAATACAATACTGAAAAATTGGAACAAAAATCACTAAAAAGTCACTACCTAACTCCACAAGGACCAGTCTATAATTTCTACAAACAAACATCAGCTTACTCCACAAGGAACAATATGCAATAATGTTTTCTACAAATGAATAGCAACTACACAAGGAACAATCTGCAATAATATTCTCTACAAATGAATATCAACTACACAAGAAACAATCTGCAATAATATTTTTTCCTACAAATGCACATGAATTGTGAAAGAACATTCTGGGACATGCTTATATTCTCCAGACGAATATCATGGAGTTCTACAAGCACCTGTAACACACTAACATAACCTATGTTTTGAGGTGCATTCCAATAACATTTGATATCTTATGAATTCCAGCAACATGTTACTACAACAGTCATCTTCATTGAATGCAACATATGTACGTTAGCTAGGACAGCATATGAAAACCAGACACCTAGCATATTACCAGTACTGTACAGTCATAGTGTGGCATCAACCAATTGAGTGTAATTGAATATTGACATGGACTTCTATGTCATTTAAACATATTACTAAATGCTTAATTCCACATTTAGAAATATTGATATATGCAGTATACCAGGAAAATTATTTTTGATGAAGAAGACTTGCATATGTACATGTATATGATACTTTACTTTACTAAAAGTGAATATATTTATTTATAATATGGTAAAAGTTGAAATTGTTTTTATCATTTGATGTACAAATTAAGCCATGCTCAGTGCCTATCAAAATAAAAGCTTGCAGTCTCTGAAATGCAATTATTAAGAAAATAGCCTAAGTTGGTGCAGCTAACAATCTTGATGTAGGGGGGGGTTCTGTGAAGAAGCCTGATAAATCACTCATGTTTAGTCATTGATAGAGCTATAATATCAATCAAAACATTGCCTAATGGTTTAATACTAGACTATGCTGACATTCCTGTGACTCGTATGTCAAATGTAGAACATCATCATCTCTTGTTTCGACAAAATTCAATTTCCACGAGTTGTGTTGCCATTGGTAACTTGTTTGTTTACGTAGTTCGTCTTTGTCCATGGCATCGATCACGATGGTACTTGCAAATAGAATATAATGCGGCTTCATTTACATCAACATTAAACAGACCTAATAATATAACAATGAAGTAAAATAAAAAACGATAGTTAATTTATTTATTTATATTTATTTTGGATTTTATAAAAAATCCTTGTATTTTCCATGCTATTTTGATTGCACATAATCACTTATATCTATGGTTATCGACAAACACGACGAAATTCAATTCAAAACGTTTTTTTGCTCTCAAACTCGAGTACGGATACACCTTCCAAACTTAAAATAATCCATATAAGAATATAGCAGTAACTATTAAGCAATACTCATATAAAAATGTATATAGTTTGTACCTGCACGACATAAAATCAAATCCATTTCACTATTGACTTCTCCATGTTGTTTTCCAAGACCATATGTTTTAAGATGTGCACTTATGTCTTTCTGACAATCTTCGATTATTTGATCTTGATATTTGTTCGCCTGTGCATGTACTTTTGCTTTGCGAAAGCTGAAAAAACGAGCAACTCTCTATAGTAGAAAACTGTTCCTAAATCAAAAGCGACTGACTGGAATTTTGCAACCTACATGTAATTATCTCAATGAATGAATGAATGAACGAACGAACGACGAATGAATGAATGAACGAACGAACGAACGAACGAACGAACGAACGAACAAACGAACTAACGAACGAACGAACGACGAATGAATGAATGAATGAATGAACGAACGAACGAATGAATGAATGAATGAATGAATGAATGAATGAATGAATGAATGAATGAATGAATGAATGAATGAATGAATGAATGAATGAATGAATGATTGAATGAATGAATGGATGGATGGATGGATGAATGGATGGATGGATGAATAGATAAATGGATGAATGAGGGAGAGAAAAAAGAGAAAGAAAGGGAGAAAGAAAATGAAAAAGGGAGGAGGGAGAAAGAAAGGGAGAAAGAATGAGAGAAAGAAAGAAAAACAGAAAAAGGAAAGCGCAAAAATGTCTGAGAAAGCCATAGGACATTGTTGCGATTATAAAAATTATATAGTTAATATTGTAGCATCTCAAAAACAATATTAAAATAAAAAAATAGGACATCTGTTACCTTGCCATCATCGGGATTCCTGTGTCTTATATATGTTGTAGTTCAGGTTCAATTTGATTTTGAACTGGTTCAATTTGATTTTGAACCAGTTCAATTTTATTTGAACCAGTTCAAATTTATTTGAACCAGTTCAAATTTATTTGAACCAGTTCAGTTTAATTTGAACCAGTATAATTTATTTTGAACCAGTAAAACTCAGTGTTAACTTGTAGTCATTTTCATGACCGTGAAAATGACTCTACTCCTACTACCAATATTAATAATGATGATGATGAATAAAATGAAAAAAGTGTACTTATATGATCCATTGCGTATATAATTTAAATCGGTCCAGTTAACGCTGAAGTCTGTGGTTAGGGTTAGGGTTTGGTTCCAGGTTGTGTTATGGGGTAGGCTTAGGTTTAGGGTTAGGTTCTGGGTTAGGTTCAGGGTTTAAGGGTTAGGTTTAGGGTTAGGTTCTGGGTTAGGTTCAGGGTTAGTTTTAGGGTTAGGTTTAGGGTCAGGGTTAGGGGTTAGGTTTTGAAATGAGGAAAAGAAATGAAGAAATAAACTGTTTAGAAGAAATCACTCTAAAGCTTTAATGAATGCATTCAAGTTAAATACATTTCAATAACAAGAAAATTATGTTTTAAAGTCCACTTGCTTTTTTGCATGCTGCCGTAAAAGAAATGTTTGTTTTATAGTTCAATGCAACATTCATTGCTGTGCATGCTCTGAAATTAATTTATGCGGTTTATTTATGTATTTATATATTTATTTGTTTATATATTTTATATTTGTTTGTTCGTTTGTTTGTCTGTTTGTTTGTTTAAATTCTAATATTTAAAGTGAATTGTAATAAAACAAAAGTTTGATGTGATCTCTGCAACAAGTGCAGTGATGGTCTAGTGGTGTAGTCTCCGGCTTGTGAAGCCAGTGGTCCCAGGTTCAAATCCTGGCGAAGGGGAAAAAAAGGAAAAAGAAAAAGACACAGGTAACCCAGTTATTAAATAGTTAGTTGATATTAGATAACATGATATTTAAAGGGTGGTGGTATTAAAGTAGTGGGGTCTTTGCTAAGTGTGAGGAAGTGAGGGGGAGAAGTAAGTGAGCCTAAGGGAGAGTGGGAGAGGAGTAGTGAAGAAAATTTTGAGACCACCCCCCAAAAAAAAGCCAAGTCCCTGTTTTATTTATGAATCCCCAAAATAAAATCCCTTTTAGAATGTCAGATTGCACTGGTTCAAGAAAACTTGAACCAGTACAAGATATATTGAACTGGTTCAAATAAAATTGAACTGGTTCATATCCAAATTGAACCAGTTTAAAAATCAAATTGAACCTGAACTACAACATATACAAAGGTAAAATAACAAGAAATTAAAAAATACTAATAATAACAAGAAAGCTGTCTAAGAAACCAGTTATACATCAGTCGATTTTGATTAATTAAGTTTTATTGAATCTGATTCCGATATTGGTCAGCATATTTGTAATTGATTTATAAACACAATCTTCGACCAGCGGCATCTTTCAGGTCACTTCCGGTATTAGCACTCGAATGAAATTATATGTCCATTCTGTCACCTTTAGATCGTTTTTTTATCGAAATTGATGCAAATATAACACTAAGCACAGTCTTTACTCATTTGGTGGTTCCATAGAGTACAGGTATTGAGATGAGCCGAAGAAAAGACGTATTTCGATGGAAATAGAGATCAATTTTGAACAAGTAATTTTGGTGTATTTACGAAGCAAAAATGTGCTGTTTTGTTTATACATTCGGCGAGGACAATTGCTAATTGCTATCCAACGAAAAGTCTGACTTTTAAAGACTTCCAAGTACCTCGTTTATGCACGATTGGATTAAAATAGCGAGAGATGGATCAATTATTGAAGGCTGAATATTCGTTGCGATATGATGCAAAAATATCAAAGGTAAGCCACATATGAATACGATTTCTCTTTAATTTCAAACTTAAAATGTCAAAAGGCAAAAGCAAACATAAAAACAGATAGTGATCCTCATTCTGGGTAAAAGAAATTGTTATTGGAAAACTTTTTCAATTTAAATGATTTAGCTCAAAATATGCAAAGTTTTTGATACTTTGAAATTTTGTATGAAAATCGTTGCATCTTTGTTGTTGTTTTATTTGAATGCCCAAAAATCTATTATATGTTTTAGTTACCCCGTTATTCCATCTTTCTATTGACGGAGTTTTGTGTTCTAATTGTGAGTACTTTTGGAGAAATCGTACATAGAATGGATAGTGATTTTGTCATTTGTAAAAAATGCCGACAGGGAGCCATGATAAGCGTAATTTCTCTAATTCTAAAAACACTCTAATTTACAAAAATACTATACATGGGTTTAGAACTAAGATTGATCTTTCATCTTGCCAACTTTCAAATTGATTGGGAAGATTTTGAGCGAGCAGCAGAGCTCTATATTTCACCCTGCAAGGCTTGATTTTTTGCAGAAAACATGAGCCCGTGGCCAATTTGGTCAGCGTCGGTTTCCATAGCAACCATGACGTTTTGAGATGAAATATGTCTCGATTTGTTCATTCCCCCCGAGGACCTGCCAGCACACAAAGTTTCAGGGGGGGCTTTGAATTTTCATTTCCAACTTTGTTTGACTTTCTCATGCAACACCTCTTAAACTTTTTCTCCTTCGACAATTAGTTAAGAGCTGGTAACCAGAATTTTGAAATTTTTGTCTTGTTTAATCATAGTATGCGGTCTATCAGTTGCTTATAACTTCGGGCTTCCTGTGGCGGAATAGTACTCCGGAATATAATGTCCTTATTCCGCTAAATCGGAAATCTCTATTAAGGCAATTTTGTCGACTTGTCGCGCGATAATCGCAGCAAATTAGAACATGCTCGAAATTATGCGAAGAAATATCTCCCAACATTGTTTCGCTGTGAATGAAATACATTGATTAAAATTATCATCAATACACCAATTTTATGGCAGTTGACATAGTTGGCAGTTGCAATAAACAGTTTTTTTAGTGTCCAATAAAACATATTTGGTTCTCATCTGTGCATCATTTAGTGTCATTTGACTATGTTATACTGTAATCAAACAGTTATTTTGTAGTGTCCATAGCATATTCGGTTCTCATGTGTGCATCATATCATTTAATGTCAGTCGGTTGGTTACCATTGTAATCAAACAGTTATTTTGTAGTGTCCAGAGCGCTAGCATATCTGGTTCTCATCTGTGCATCATAAAGTCAATTGACTGTGTGATATGCTAGCAGGTGGACTTACGGAAAGAACTGGTGGCCTTTGAACAACAAAAACAAAAATAAATGATTTCATAGTTTTAGAGAGGTCATAAATCAACTAACTATAGCTAACTGCGTTGAAGAGTTGCTATAGCATAGGTTTTGCTACAAACAGATTGTCTGGAGAAGAGCAAAATTCAGGGTTTTTTTCAAGGGAAAGTCTAGTGAATGTTGTAATGCTGGTGTAATTAATTAGTCAAGATAAGATGGAATCGTATGCAAAACTACGAGCATTTGCACGGTCACACCAACAAGAGGTTAGTAGAAAAAAAGCTAAATGTAGCTAAGCATCAGTTGAATTATAGCTGTATTTGTTCAATTTTGTTTGTGAAACGCACTGCATTAATTTTGAGTGCTTTTCGCGCCTTTCATGATCAGATCGATGGAGCTGTGCAAACGCGCGAAAAATCATTGGTCATTTGATTTAAAGGTGTTGCTCAATACAAGTCATATTCCTTGAATACAAATTGCTGAAAATTTGTCAGTTGCAGTAAGGAGTACATTTTAATTCAAATTTGCTTCTTTTGTTTCTATTTCTCCTTCAAAATTTTCAACACAATAAACAAAAAACATTTTTGCTGCTTTCTCAACTAAAAATAAGAGCTGAGAAGTCATAGACTCTGAATACAATCTATTCGAAATTCAGTCCATTGATGATGTTTGAATGCGCAAACACCTTCCAGTAATTAACCTGATCATATCAATTTAAACCTTTGCTTAAGATAGTTTAGTTATAGATTTTAAACTAGTTGAACGTTTTACGAGGCCATCAAACTAACATTTTCTTCTAGAAAACTCTACAAACGTTTTTTGCCACTATGTACTCTTTAATTAACTCCGGTAACAACTTCAGCAGGGGTGTAAGTCTTCATGTGCTTTTTACTTTGTTTAATTCAATAGAGTTAGAACAAAAACAAGCAGTTGTCATTCCAAGTCTCTACAGTAAAGTTAGAGTACATGTTGTTAGTTTGTCCTATTTAGAGCGAACCTGCTGAGAGGCTAATCAGTTATTCAATTGTGAATATGTAAATAGTCAATTTAACTCGCGTAACAATATACGCTGTCAGGACAAGAAGCTTTCAGCTCGATGTCTCTTTACACAACAGAAAGTTAAACAGAATAGCTGTCAAAACATAGTTTGACAGCATAGTTAACGTATTTCCGAACTGGAGTTACTCCAGGGAGATTGTTTTGCGTTTAGGAGTTATACAGCCTGCCGTGTGATAAGTTACTTGACGAATATCGCTAGTTTAGTGTGAACTCAAGTGGACCTGCAAACATCAACTGTGGCATTGGAAAACGTCGAAAAGCGTTTCAAAACGGTCTAGCTGGTCAGGAATTCATATTGCTAAAACTACAGCGACTCAGTACTGCCTTTTCTGTTCGCGTGAGTTTGTCTAATTTTTCTGCTATAGTTTGTGAAAGAAACTCTCATTTAATTATTGCGGTAATCGAAAGAGCTACAGATGGGTATATAGTTTATAATGCATGTTTAATAAATGGTCCAGTCTTGGTATGATATATCGTAGCGTCCGGCGTCATATCGACTCTTTAAAGCAGTCTTCTGTGGATTTCTACGGTACATATTAAGTCTTCTACTTTTAACTTCACGTGGCTTAGTTATGTCAGTATAAATTTAATTACAGCGTTTGTACATTTGAGATTTTAGTTTGTACAAATTGGTAACCAAAAAATCCGCACTTCATTAGCCTAGGGAAGTTATTCATGGATTCATTTTCAGATTGGGCAACTAAGGTTCTTTTCCTTTCGAAAAAGGACAGCAATTTGATGGTATAGTCCTTGGAGAAACGATTTCGTGTAACTGAAAGTTTTATTTTGGAGTTTAAAGCTAAAATGCCAATATCTTCAGCGTATAAGCAGACGGGTGAAGTCGCTAACCAACCATGGAATACAACCAAATCACGCCGTCTATCATCGACGCTTCCTTCAACGTTAGACACAAACAAAAACGACGATTCTCGAAGCAAAAGACCTCGTTCTGCTACTTCTAGCAGGTCAAATAATGATAATTCTGCAGAGCAACTCAATTCTAAACCTGCTTGGATGACTGGTAGCTTTGAGGAACCTTTGTCTGAAGAGAAAAATCTCAACACAGTAACCAAAACAAAGAAAAGAAAACCTCTAAAACGACGAGAAACTTTGCCAGAATTTGGCGAAAATTCTTTTACTCCTTCGCCAAAGCTTAAGCGTTCAAACAGCGACACTTTACTAAAGCCTGGCGAGTCAGGCAGTAAGAGAAAAATAAGAAGAACAACAGCGTCTGATCGTATTAGAAAATATCGAAAACGCTTCGTGCAGTCAACTCTTAAAAAGGTAAAGCATAGCAACAAGTGACTGAAAAAGATTTTCTGATTTTCTGATTTTCTGATTAGTTAATTGTTGAAATATTGTTGTGGCATTTTTTTTATTCTTTTGTTTTGTTTGTTTAGTTTAAAGTTTAGTTTTATTTTCTTCAAGGACTCGATAAAATAATAATAGGTTGAAGAGTAGTTTTTTTGGTACTATTGTGTCCTATTTCACTAGAAAATTGCTTATCAGCTGCAAGACAAAAGCACTCGCTTCTAAACAAAATGGACGCTTTTTTGTTCATAAAGATTAAACGAGATTAAGATTAATTACATCATCAAAAACCGTGAAAAAACAGAGTACAAAAAACATGTACAATGTTTTTTTTGTAAGGTTTAGGAATGAATGATTCCAGGTTTTAAATAACGGGTTGAAAATCGTCATAATCTACTTGTGGTTTGCGATCGTACGAGATAATCATGTTCATTATGAAGCAATTTAGTTTATTCCATGGCTGTAAATTACTTTTAATTTGAGATTTTGTTTCAAACCAGATGCTGAGAATTACCAAAAAATTGAATAACAAACTTTTTACTTTTAATCAAAGACATTTGCATAGTATAAAAAATTGTATACACATGACAAATGCGCTTTTGAATTAATGTCAAAAATATATACCGAGTTTAAGCTAAATTGGTCTCGCAAATGATCTAGTGAGGTTTAATTATTTTTACTAAAGAAAAACAATATACATAGATTTACATTATCTGCATAATTTAATCATTTTAAATTCCAGTGACGAACAGCCGTCCTAAGTGAAAAAAGAAAAATAATAATTGTTGATTAAAAAACAGCACCATCATTAAAAAAAAAAAACAGTATAAAGAATGGCAATATATATAATGAAAACGCCAGGAAATTATGCACAATTTTGAATCGGTCGTGAGATAATTTCTCAGCTGAAAGAACTTACAGGACATACAAAGAAGAGACACTAGCTTTCCGTCAACGCAGGGTCAATCAATTTAAAAGTCAGGAATATTATCAATGAATGAGGTAAAACAAAAAAGGTTCTATTTGAATAGATTAAAAAAGTCTACGCTGGTCAATCCAACAAGTTGATTTTTTTCACTATCAGCACTGATATTCATTCAATTCGATTTTTTGTACAACTCACATATACGTCCAATATAAGTGCCGATAGAGTCCTATTCAAATTCTGTAAAAGGTTTCTACAGCGGCCCAACTGATATATCTTTATTTTGCCAAACAAAAAGATCAATAATTTAGAATAATTCAGACAGTTTCGATCAGCTACTGCCGTGAGCCTAGCGAGTTTTATGTATGATGTCTATGAGTTTTTGAAATGTCTACTAAAGGGTTGCTAACTGACAAATGGACACTAAAAATGCTACCAAAAACAAAAAAATCTTGTTTAATCATTAATTTAATTGAAATGAGTTATATACAATTAGAATTATAACCAACCAATAACCGAGATTTTTAAATTCGACCACAGAATTCGTTTGAACTAGAGCATATATATGAAATTAAATTGCTATTAAAATCATTTTTGTGAGGGGGTCGTCGTATCATGATGCATGCATGGTCGTCTTTGGCATCGATAAAGTTTTCGAGCCAAATAACGAGAAAACATTCTATCAAATTTTCATGTAGATTTAGTGGAGCAAACAGCACGCGTCCCTGAAAACCTTTCCACAATTCAATAGAGTGCACTGCTCAGCCCAGTCCTCTTCGCAACTTCGGAATGGCTAATTGTTGTGTGCGTAAATATAATTTTGTGCGCATTATGTTTTTTCTTCTAATGTACAGTTCATAGATGAGCAGTATTGGTGATTCCTTAGGAGGTGTTTTATGTGGGAATTGCATCATTCATAACTCGGTCGTCCTCTCCTGCAACTCTCCAGGAACGCCTGGATAAAAGCCGGGATATAAATGTGTCTAATAATCTTTTAGTTATCATAAACTGAGTAATCAGAAAAATGCGTGCACCACGACAAGTGATTTAGATTGAAACTGACAGCAAACATTTTGACAAATACACTTTAGATCATAACGATGGTCAGAAATTACATTGCATTAGAGACCTTAGTAAATTGAAAGAAATTAGTAAACAAACAGACGAACAAACGAACAAACAAACTGGCGAATGGCCAACTGACAAACAACATATACAGTAGTTATCGTATCTTTTAACATTTTGTCACAGGTCTGTCAAGATAAATGTGGATTTTATTATATGCACCTCTAGCTTTTATTACTATCTTGCATTTGTGCCAGTCAGCCAATTTGTTACTCTCGTTCAAGATATGTAAAGTCCATTTTAGACCTTTCAAAAGATCATCCCTTTTTGACAACAAATATCATGTGTGGTACTGTCATATAGATTACTCGTAGGTAATAGCAGCTAATCCAGTCATTGATATTGCTATGAAAGCCTGTGTTTACAAAACACAATAAATAATGTTTGTATTCTTCGCTATGCCTAAAACATCGTTTGTGTAGGTTTTCTAAATTCATCACATACTACTATGCGAACTAGAATCAGAATCGAGTAAGACAAGCCGAAGAGAGAAACATTGTTTGAATATCGTACAAACAAACAAGTCTTGTTTTATTTAGTACCCCTGGAGAAAACGAATGAATGAAAATGGTCTGAAACCAGTATTGTTCTACAATGACGTAGTTTAATTCGATTCCAACTCATAATATAGCTCATCACAGTTTTGTTGCCGTCTTGACGTAGGTTAAATTCTCCCACTTGTGATATGGATCTTTCAATTTTCTTCATTTAGCATCCATTAGCAAGTTTTAAACTTGGCAAGCAATTTAGCTCTCTATTTGCCGAGGCAAAAACATTTCATTTAAAAATAGTTATACCTAAGGCAAAACAAAATGTTGAGATTTTTTTCAAGCATGAATATTGAAAATGGGATGGTGAATCTGAATGTGGAAACTCCTTGGCCAAGAAAACTCTAATAATCTTACACGCTGTGCGTGTTTTGTCTTATTTTCTCGAAGCAATTTCCAACGCGCGCAATTTTCTGATTGACTGAAAAAATCCGACGTTTTCCCTATATTGCTAATTCATCTATCGCAGCACGATCAGTATTAGCATATGAGCAGAGATGTGTGCTGATTGGACAATTTCAATGGGCTGTGGACCATTTTCGGTATCGTATAGTCTCGGCTTTACAATCAATTGATTGATTTCAACCCAACACAATTTTGCATAGGCAAGATCCGGTCAAAATTCCTTGAGCTAAAATCGCGTTTTTCGTCTTTAAAACAAGGTGAGAAATGATATTTTGATTTTTTTTACTTGGTAGTGATGTCTTTCATGTTCTGAGGTGTAGTTAATGAGAAGAATTGTGAGAAATTTCGTCACTTGGGTGTATTTAATGAAGTGTAACTTGTAATATACAAAGTTGACTTATCGTACGTCTAAATACTGTTGTCCTCAATGAATTTTCACTCTGTATTTGTCGTTTGATCCTTCCTTAGGTACTAATCTAAATTGTTTTACTTGTGGGAAAAATTGCTTTGTGTCGAAAACATAATTAAACGATCTATCGATAGTTTGATATAAACAAATTGCCGTTTGCTGTCATAAACCTTAAAAATTTCTCAATATCATTTTAGTGATGGTATTCATTTTTTTTCAAGTACATATGCATTTTTTCCTTTCTCTGTTCTGTTTATTCTTTATATCAACTCCACTTTATGTTGGGTTCTTCTAAATGTGTGGGTTTCAAATTAAAGATTTTTTTACGGGAATCTCATTATCTGGTTTGTTTTGATGACCCCATGGCTTTACTGCGCATGATTACTGGCAGGTGCATGTTTCGCGATATTCAGTCAATTCGATTGGTCACCCGCTGACTTGATGTGAAACATCGCACACAGTTGGCAGTTTTCGCGCCAAACTATAACATTATAGACAAGCTGGCTTGGTTACCATAACAAAGATAGTAATTTAGTTCAAGTATCGCTTTGTTTTTGATAATTTGAGACATTTCGTATGTAGGGGGCTGTCAGTATTCAACTACAAGATACAGCATGCTGATATTTGCTTTTCAGTGTTTTTGTCTAATTTCAGTTGTTCTAGCTTTGAATTTTTTACGTGTAAATATTTTGTTTCTGTGTGATTGCTTGATCAGATTACACATGAGCAGAAACTCAAGGGGGAATTTCAACTCCCAGCATTGCTGTTGAAAGTACAAAAAAATTAACTGAAAATCGAATTATTTTACACATTTAAAATATACGAATGAACGTTTTAATTTAAATGTGTAATTTCATTGGTGCTTCTACGATCATTTGGTAACTTAATCTACGAATTATTTTAATTGTGCTTTGACATTGTTTTAACTTTGATCATTGAAATCGAATTTTGAACCACAGTATCTTCATTGAAACTTCAGTGTAACTGTTGAAACAGAAAATAAATGAAATTTCACATTTTTGTATCCACCCACTCCTCCCTCATTATTAAAATCCCCTCGCATTTTGATTGGCCAGAGTTTCGAGTGGTAGGCTGCAAACCAAATCTAGTCAAAACCCTCAAAATGTTTCGCGACTAACACTACATCTTACAAGTTTACCGCACTCTTTGAAAAAATGGTAAGCTAAAATTTCTTTATGGCAAGTACTTCTTTATATAGCATAAATATTTGATCCAATTTCAAAGAGTATATAAAAATATCAGTTCAACTTCATATGTTATATTCGTGTTGCAGTATTCGCCACAACATCATAACACTTAAATTATACCTGATTGCTTTACTTTTCCAATCTATTATTAATGTAACATCAGGGTTTTTGTCACTTCAGCGAATTGATAAGCAGTTTTTAAATATACTTTATATAATATGTAATGATGTGAGTGTGTGAATTCGTTTCTTCTACGACTCGAATTTGGTCGCGTGGCGAGCGATTGGAAACTTGCTGGTCGCTAAATCCATCGTCATTATTCCACGCATTAGGAATCTATTCCAATACATTCACAATCACTTCACGAGTTGAACTCAGTCGGACGTTTACTTGTTGTCTGTCAAAATGAAAGCAACTTTATTTGATAACTTATTAATAATGTAGGATATAAATTATTATGCAGACATGAAATTCATTCGCAATTTTTTGGTAATTTAATGTTGCCATTTTGAAGCGCAACATTGAACAAATTGTCTGAATGTCTTTGTGTTTTAAGTTTATTCCCTTTGGGATCTCATTAATATACTTTTAAAGATCGAAAAGATATCATATCTGATAGAAACAATTCTATAATCAAGCAAATCGACATTAAAATCAAATCAAATTGACAAATATGGAATATGGTAATTTTTCTTGACTAAAATGTAATCTCTTTGATTTGAGTTATTTCTCGATAAAAAGAAATGAAACTAATTTATGTTAATGAAATATGTCTAGTACATCTTGGATATTCTCAGTTGCAAAAAATTATTTGTCAGATAATTTGTGCAAATAATTATTTGGGTTAAAAGGCTCAGGCTTGTTAAAACAACATAAAATGATAATTTGCTGTTTATTTAACTTATAAACAATCTATTATTTCTCTTTAGGTTGAGCCGCACAGTAGACTACCTGTTCACAAAGTAAAGCTCTGCTTCAGTGAGTCCAATCAAATCCCTAATTCACTTGGACAAAGAGTATTGTGTGTTGTAAATAAACAGATCAAAAGCGGAGTGGTTCATTATCTTGGCTCAACACACTTTAGTTCTGGGCAATGGTGTGGTATTGTTCTGGACGAACCATGTGGAAAGAATAATGGTTGTGTAAAAGGTATACAGTACTTCAACTGTCCAGACAACTATGGTATATTTGTACATTTGCACAAAGTAAGAACAGTTAGTAAACCATCTTGTGAAACAGATGGGTTGGGCTTTAGAGAATCTGACAAAAATCTAGCTACAAAAACAAGCTCTAATTACAATAATACAACATCAATGGATTCTAATAAAGTGGATCAACTTGACAGGAATAATTCCTCAAATGCTTGCCATTCTGGGGGCTTAACTAAGAAGAGGTCAAAGTCATTAACTGGTGAGACATGTACACAGACAAATGACTACAAGACTTCTGATATTGACCACAATGGTGATGCTGCACAGTCAGAGTTAACTAGGTCAAATTCACTTCCCAAAATATCAGATCAAATATGTAATACAGATGTTTACAATGGATTTAACTACAGCCATCAAACTCAGAATGGTTTAAGCCATGGTTGCATTGGTAATGGCAAAATGGGGGACTACATTATTGAGGAACATGAAAACAAAATTAGTGGTATCAGTGAGGAACATGAGGATGTCTGTTTTGAAAGTGACCATAAAGAAGAAATTCTAAAATCTTCTATTGATATGCTAGACAGTGACAATAATATTACAGAAGAAAAACGTTGCCACTCTGTGGATTACATCGCAAGTGTCAAATCAAAGTGTGAACATGACTTGGATAGTCCCGGACCTCATGCTGCCTTAGAAAGAAACTCAACAATAGATCCTTTTGTTCAAGACAAGTACTGTAGTTGCCCTAATCTTGTGCCATCTCAACATTTATCAAGTGCTCTTGAAGCTTGTATAGACTTAGGAAGGCAGGAACTGGAGTCACATTCAGAAAAGAGTACACCTCTTGAAGAACATTGTGTAACATTCAATGAATTCAATGAAGAGAATGAAGTTGTTGATGGAATTGACAGTAATGAATCAGGAAATGACTACAACAGTAACAAAGGAAAAACTATTGGCAGATCAAACTCACTACCACTAGTACTAGTGGAAACAAGAAAGATGAGCGAGACAGAGTCTTTGTTTTGGTCAACAGAGAAACTAACAGTGCCAGATTTAAAAGAGGAACGATCTGTCAGTTGGCCTGCATTGTCAACATCAGCTTGTAGGCTTGATTTAAGAACTGATGATAAAATTACTGATACAACTATCGTAAATGCTGATGAAGCTAATACTACGCAAGATACTTTGATCTGTGAAACTGTTGAAAATAGTGCAGTTAATGTTGAAGAACAAGAGAGAACTCAAACTTTTCCACTTAAAAAACAAAGTGCAGTCGAGAACCTTGCACAGAGCGATACAGAAAGCTATTCCAGGTCTGGATCACAGCAGTCCTTATCATCTGTTGACACAAATTTCAGCCAGAAAGCTAGAAAAGGTAGTTTTGCATCTGTTTCAAGTACAAGATCAAACACCAAAAAGGCACCACGTCAGTTGCAGAGAAACTCTAAAGTCAGCAAGAAAAAAGAGAGCAAAAGTGTCTCAAACAAAAAAGGAAAAACTAGTGAAATAAATTCTACTCCTTTCAAACTGGTTAAACGACATACAGTATCTAGCCTGCAGAAATATGATGGGACTGCAGAACCCAGTAGTACACGACCTTCATTGACCAAACGTCCTATTAGTACACTATCAGAGCCAGCTAACAACACACCTGCGGTTTCACCCAGCTATGGCAAATCAAAGTTGCCGACAATGAAGAAAACTCCAACTGCAATAATAGACAAGCCCTTGGCTACCAAACCACCAGTTAAGAAAGGACCCATAAGACCTACTAGTATTCCACTACAAGATGTAAAGAAAGTTCCTGGACCGACTCAAGGTAAAGTGCAGTCCAGGAAACCCAGTTCTACTACTAGTGTAACACAAAGGAAAGCCTCCGGAATAACAGCTGCAGAGAGGCCACAGCGCAGTGTTGGGAAGGCTGATAGTACTGTGAAGAAAAGAACTAAAGCTAGCAGTAAACAAACTGAATCAGGTATGATTTGATATTCCTACTTGCAGATTCCTTTGAAATTGTTTAACCAACCATAGACATTGGGATTAGACTACTTTCCCCATTCTTCCCCTGTTCCCTTCCATGTTCCCCCACAGGAAGCCCATATGCAGCATATTGGGGTGGCTGCAGATGCATATGAACCCAAAATAAAGAGTTTGTTTCATCAACGTAATCAAGGATGCATCTAGATGCATCTTTCTTTGCCAAAAGACTTGTCACCGATATATGTACAATGTCCAAAAACATTTTGGGGTATTTAGTGCCCCTGAGGGATACAAAGCTTAAAGGAAGTAGGCGCAGTTGTTCATCATCATCAACTTTTTTAATCTCAGTTATTCTATGGATCAAATTGAACAAATTCATATTATGTTATTTGTGCTTCTAACTAAATTTTATTTCGACCAACCATCGTTTTCTCGCATTCCGGTAATAAAATTCCTTAAAATTTCATAATCGAGAAACTATACGTATTTTAGGTATATGGTCCTGTTTTGTTGGGGAAAAAATGCGTCGATCCAATTAAACTAACGCCAGCAGAATCTACACCAACCACACATATAATCATTATAACACTCATATAAATTTTTAATGAAATACCAACTAAAGAGAGTCGAAAAAAAAATTGTTCGATTTTCTTTGTCCAAGGCCAAAATGGTAAATTAGTTTTATAGTTGTGGCCGGTAAAGTTATCTGTTTTCAATGGCGTTCGACGAGAATTACATCTTCTGTTGCATAATATGCAGTTTTCTTCCGTTATTTCTCTATCCGGCGTTTTGGAAACTATTGAAAGGTACACTTTTTACGTTTCAAACTTTATTCATGTTATTTTGTTTTGTTTTCCGTTCTATAATGTTTAGTCGATATTGACATTTTGAATAATTTTTGTTTACATATATATTAAACAATTTCGTTGTTTCTTCAGTTTTATTCGTTTGTTGGTTAGTAAAATGTAATGTGTTTTGTCTATTCAGCTTTCTTCACTTTATTTTTAATCAAAAGTTTCGAATCTATTAACAATTTTCGGGAAAAATGCCAAAAACCATTTCTGACAAAAAATAATGTCATTCATCTGAATTTTCCTTGAATTTTCTCTATCGCGTTTTTTCTAATTTTTTCCGCCGGAACGCTATATTTTTGCCACCTTTACAATAGGTTGCCACAGCATTAGAAATTGCTTAGAAACTACTGTCGTAATGGTTCAAACTATATAGCCAACTTTTGGTCTCAATCATGTGAATATTTTCAAATGAGTTCTCGTGTTCCAGTAATGAGTTTGGTAAATTGTCATATCTTATGTTTTATTTTGTTAACGTGCTTTTAAGTGATTCCGAACTGTAAACTTTAGTAATATTAAGCAGGAAAAATCTGCCAGCGGTAATTTCAACTTATCTATTCAATTCATCTTTGTTTATGCCTTTAATTTTTCGTCGTTGCAAACACAAAAAAAGCCGATTGTTTAAACCTTTGGCAATTTTCAAGACACCATGTTGCAAGAGCTCGTCAGCTTTTGTAAACGTTTTATGCTGAGACTAGATTACTGAGAAATGTATTTCATAATGACGTCACGGCTTGTTTATCTGGGGGAATAGAATCGGCGCCAAATCTAAATCTCTAGTCAAACGATAAATGTTCTCCAATTGAACATTGTCTACCCACAAAACATTTGGCCACCTTGTTTAGTGGTGTTCAATGGACTGAACAATGAATTCAATGTTCAGGAGTGGACAATGTTCCGACATTTAGCTTTTGATTCAGGGCTTTAATCAAGAGAAAATTAGACAACTTTTCCTCCTTGAGAAACACTTCAATCTACAGTGGCCTAGTTTTCAGATGCAACATATGTTGTAAATATTATTCAGTATGTTGGATAGATATCTCACTTGAAAAGTTGAGACGGATTTTGAGTCCCTCTGACGACTCTTTTGATTGATACAATATATCGTTTTTAAGTAACGTGACATTTGATATTTAGATAGAAAAATTGCACCAATTTTGACTGTTTTATTTTTTATTTGCACCTAGGACCAGGTCGAAAACCATCAAGCACGACGACTGGAACCAAAACATCTATCACCAAAACGTCAAAACCGACCAGGGCCTTGGCGCCACAAGAAACCACAGGAAGCCCAGCAAGAAGTCCTACCAAGCCATACCATTCACGATTACCAACAAGAAAAATTACCTCACGATCTGGCAGCATAGAAAGCTCTCAGTCTCACGAGTGTGATGCTGATACCGTTTCCATAGGAACCGATGCGTCCGACTATGTCGACGGTGATCGTCTATCACGAGGAGACCTCGACAGTCTTCCGAACGATCATTACGATGGTGATCGATCGGACTTGGAGTCGAGTACCAAGTCGTGGCAGTATATTTATCATGCGCCTGACTTACTTACAGGGACAAAAGAGATCAATACACGATCGGTTGAAGTCCAGGTACAACCAGATAATTTCCAGGAACATGATGAGGATATGAAGGAGAAATACATGGCATTAGAAACGTTAATGCATCGTATGAGTCAAGATTGTGATAATCTTAAAGTCACATTAGGGCGAAGGGATGGCAATTTGTTGTCTTGTGTGATTCTTATCGCTGCTTTGTGCAAAAAGGTAAGACATATCAACAATAACGTCTCCTCCTTTATCATATCTTCATGAGCATAAAATCTCTGCCATCAATATGGACTTATCAAAATGCCAGTAAACAGCAACTTCCGGCAACATGATCGTATATGTCATCATCGAAATCATCTTCATTAGTATAGTATTATCGGCATCATTCACTTAATCTTACCCATAATCGTCATCAGTATCACCATTGTCATCATCACCACCACCATCATCATCATTATCAACATCATTATACCATTATCGTCATCGTCATCATCACCATTACCGTCATCGTCATTATCAACATCATTACCATCATCGCCATCGTCATCATTACCATCATCGGCATCATCATTATCAACATCATTACCATCATCGCCATCGTCATCGTCATCATCACCATTACCATCATCGTCATCATCATTATCAACATCATTACCATCATCGCCATCGTCATCATCACCATTACGGATGGTAAATTACCATCATCGTCATCATCATTATCAACATCATTACCATCATCGCCATCGTCATCGTCATCATCACCATTACCATCATCGTCATCATCATTATCAACATCATTACCATCATCGCCATCGTCATCATGCTCATCATCATTTTGTCGTCACCATTTTCGGTAATGACGTCCTCATCACCATAATCTTTACTATCGTCCCCGTTACGGTTTTTGCCATCAATAACATCTTGAAAATAATTAACAACATGATCAAGTTGATCGGGTCTGTCGTTTATTGATTTAGCTTTACCATGATACACAATTTGATTTCTTGCCCTTAATGTTTTAGCTTCAGAACAATGGAAGGCTGATCATGCATCTGAAAAACGATCTTCATATGGCAGAGTCAGAGTTGAGGCAAACTCAAGAAAGACTTGGTAAGTACTGGTTACTGTAGAGTGCAAACACTAAATGTGTGCAACAGTTGTCACTATTTAGTGGTAAATAGCACGAATTAAACAAAAGAAAACAATAGAATTAGCATAAAATAGCACTATTTAGTGGTATTTTGTGTTGCACACTTTTAGTGCGTATCATCCGTCTTCGCTATCGACGGCCATTGCTTCTGTAATTCTCACATGGTTTTGTTATCTTCATTGTCTTTGTGTTATTTTCAGCGGAGGAAGAAGCGAATGGAGTGAAGCTACAAGAAGAGATGATGTACGTGAGAAGTGAGCATACCGTTGCCATACAGAACCTGAAAGCTGATCACGAGAATACGTTAGAGAGAATACGACATTCACTGAATAACAAGTTTGCCGATGAACTCGCTAAAGGTTAGTCGATAGACGCATCACGTAAACCCCAGACAATAAAATCTGCAAAATAGTAGTCTATTTTAGGAGTGGCACAAAACAGAAAAGCGGAAAAACCAAAAGAGTGAACTAAATCAAGCATGGATGCATAAGAAGTAATTTCGCTTGAATTTAATCGTTCAGCCTCGATGGTCCTCACTAGTAAAATAAGCCCAAGCATTCGCAACGCATTTCTCTTGTGTTGAACGGTGCTAATTTAACAGTTCCGAAACAACAGAATTTGCATGACATCGCGCTATTTAGTATTACTAAAGTTTCACGTTCGTTGATGTATTCCAGTAAACGAAGAACATGTCAAAGAATTGGTAGAGCTGAACAAAGTGTATGAAGAGAAGGTAAGGATAGGTTGATAGACGTGTTATCCCCGGTAGAGAGGGGACTCCTCTGTCAATTTGCATACGATGGAAATGATCGTCAAATTTTTGCGGATCGGATTCGTCAATTTAGATTTTCTATAAGAATCGAGGGGAACATGGAAAAAATAGTTTTACGGGGAGTTTCAATTGAACATGTGGACGAAGTGATGTTGCGAGAACAGTTTTTTAGGGTCGGACATTTTCGCGTCATCTTTTTTAATTAAGACTCAATCTATTTCTTTGCGATTGACAGTAATGAGTTTATCCTGTGATAGGCCATCTATCCCTCTCCTTGTAAAGTTTAGTTACCATGGTAATTTTGTGAGAAGTTGGAAATGTTTTGTTAACGACCTTAATTGATTCAACTGGCCATTCACTCGACGAACCAGCAACGGAAAGAGATAACTTGAGATATGTCATCAGAACCTGCAAGCTTAACATTCTTTAAGAAACTAGCTAAAGTGTTTGTATCTGAATCTAAAGATGGCCAGGTAGTATTTGAGACCACGAAACAAATCTTTTACTTAGAAGAGATTGGAAATCACTAATGACCTTTGAAGGCTAACAGCAACCTATTTCTTCCCCCAATGCTATATTCACGTCTTTGGGTTCGGCGTCGAGTAGAAGAGTAGAAGACAGTACGGTATTGTATCGTAATTTGTCGTCTACCGTATTGTTGCGGTATCATAACCGTGTTTGTTTTACACTCGTGCGAAAACTGCTCGATCCAATCTATAGATCAGTCGTGTTGCGGTTGAGTGACAGTGTTTAGTGAAATGACAATATGCATATTGTGGATTATAGTATAATGTTTGTGATAATGACACACGAATGGTTGTATAACAATACGATATACCTTATTATCTTGTAGGAAACAGAAATCAAAAAGCGCAATGAGAAGTCGCTAGCTGAAGTACATGAAAAATACAAAGACGAAATTGTGGAAATAGAGAGCAAGCACTCGCAACATATCGACGGTAAGTGGTTGATGGAGGATATTCCCCCTTTTATAGCATGTTTTACTTATCTGTGCCCAATTGTTCGAGGCATAGATAATTAAACACATATCCACGGGATAAAAATTAACCACTGTCTATTCAATTTGTTGGTTATAATTTATCCGCTGGGTAGAGGTGTATCCGGTTGTTAGCGCTATCCAGTTTTGTGTAACTATCTGCTAATCTCAAGTTCGCTATGTTCAACGTATTACAGAACTGTTGGAAGAGCATCAAGTGGAGATCGAGACAATCAAGACAGACTACGAAGAACAACAAACCAACATGGAGGTAATTGAAGGTTTTTGTCTCACAGAAACGGATCAAGAAAGGTGTCAAAAATGAAATACATTACTTTTATCGGCAAGTGCTTGCATGGCACAAAACAATCAACAACTACCGTGCAAAATCTACGTGTAGTTTTGATTTGCACAACGCAGTTGCTCGACCAAATTCGGGTTTGTCATCTTGACTAGCCAGTTGTGGTTTCACTTCCTACGTTGATTATTTCTTTATTTCATTACATCGATTTCACCAAAACTGAAAAGCAGCATGTGGGTGGTGTCTGGGGATGTGTTGGCATGTGTGTTGAAGAGGGGAGGGGGGAACCTGTATACACTAATATAACATAACAGTATAGATTATATTGGACACTGGACGGAGAATACTGTCATTGCTTATACCATTTCCTACGCTTGTAATAAAAATCAATAATTCTGATTATGAACTTCTGACACTGGTTTATTCGTTAATTGCCATGTGACGATTTGTTCTTGTCGTGTTTCAGTCTAAATTGTTTGGTGTTACCAATGAATGTGCAGCTCTTAACATAAAACTACAGCAATTAAAAGAGGATACTGAAAGAGATATAGAATCTAGAATACAGGTATGCATAGCTCTATATGACTGAATGAATGAAGGATGATTGCGGCGATTGAAAGACAAAAAACAAGCACATGGAGAAATAAATGAATGAATGAATGAACGAACAACGAACGAACGAGCGAGCGAACGAATGAGCGAACGAACGAACGAACGAACGAACGAATGAATGAATGAATGAATGCATGAATGATCGATTGAATAAATCATTGAAAGTGAAGGAAGGATTTAGTGCATGAATACGTAAATAGGTGAGTCGCATTGATGCATGAATAAATGAAATGAATGATTGAAGAAATGACTGAATAAATAAACATCCAAGACTATGATTAACTGTCAAATATGAATGAAGAGATGATGCTATGAATAAATAAACTTATGTTTGAAAGCGATAAAAAAAAAACTTTCTTAGACTAGCTTTCGGAGATATTTTCCGTCGTCAAAGCTTTGGAAAATCTAGAAAAATTTACTTCAAAAGATCAAAATATGTATTTTGTTATCAGGTGATTTATTCTTGTTATCATGTCTATATAGGAGGCTATCGAGAAGTACAAGGCTCTCCCCGCTGAACTTGAAAGCATGAAAGCTGTATTAGACATGCGTAACGAGGAGAACAAACAACTGAAGAAAGAGAGAATGGAATTGCAGATGGAGGTGAGACTGAAATACCTTTCTGAAACGTTTCTTCAGGTCACGCCTTGCTGTTTGTTTACCTTGCTTTGTTGCCTTTTGAAATAGGGCAAGTCTTCAAGCGTAAAATGTTAATACATTCAAACAATTAAGTGAAGCTAAAAGTAGAAAAAGTCATCCTTGCAAGATGTGAACCATGCTATAGTGATTGCCATTTTCCTGATGGATTCTGTTGAATCATTCACTGATAGCGTAGCTAACGTCTTCTATTTAGAACACTTCAGGTTTTACGACGTATCTACACTTTATTAAAGTGGTTAATTATGTTTTCAGGTGGAGCACTTACGTAAAGTCGCTGAAAGAATCAAAAGACTGGAACATGAGAATGAGTCGCTATCGTTTGTTGTGCAAAACAAGTCGAAATTTGAAAGGTGTGGTTTATTCATTGATTTAGTCGCAGGACGTTAGCATTAGAGTCATTTTCGTATGAGTGTGAAACAGCACCATACCGTGTCGTACCAATAATTTCTAAGAAAACATCATCTGCCGTATCGTAGGCGTACCGTAACCGTACATTTTCCCACTCGTGCGAAAACGCTTCTATATATGATAACTATGATTCATAAGTAATGAATACGTAGAGGCGGTAACCGTCATCGTGATTATTGTCAATATTGCCAGTTATCTCCACATCATAATCACTAGATTTATCACCACTATCATGGCCATCACGTTTGATCACACCACTAACACGCAAATTATCATGTGCAATTTTCAAACAAGTCATAACTTCACTGCGATCTCAATTTGTCTCTGCGAATGAACATTCGTAGTCCCTATCATGGATTGTATTCACAATGATATTGCTACCTTCCTCGCCGCCGCTTTTCTTGTATGCAATAACTTCCCCTAGTCTCTAACACGGGCATTCTCATGCTAGAACTTCACCCCCACTCATGTTTTTTTTTTCATTTGTTCTAATCGTCATTAGCACAACCGTTCTCGAAATCATCCCACAAAAACTTCACCCTAATGTCCATTTTTCATAAGTTAATTGAATTTCTTCCTTCTAATTTAGACAATTGTCAGTGGAGCACGAACATCTCAAAACCACTCTTGACCGAGAGTCCAAGAAACTGAAACGTCTCTCACTCGAGAACGAAGAATTACAGTGGAAGCTGTACAACACTGGCTCGAGCCCAACTGAAGAGAGCGCATCTCCTTTTAGCGTAAACGGATCTCCACCAACTTCGAAACGACGCAGTTTTAGGTTGTCAACAGATGTCGACACCATAACAGAGTAAAATCGTTCCCGAAATAATGACGAATCGTGTTAAAACGCAGATCTATACAACACACCTGTGTGCAGTTTCAACGGTTCTCCACCAACAGTAAAACAACCCATGAAACCATCAGATGTCAAGGTGCTATAAGAAACTATGTTAGACAATAATGATAAGTCGAGTTTCAATGGTATCAAAATGGTATTTATTTTGAATCATCAGAAATCGAGTAACTAAACGAAAGAAAAGTGAATCAATTACAGATGAGCAAACCAGTCAAACATCATGGAAATAGTAGTCATGATTACAAGAAATGATTCTTACTCACGCAAAAAAAGACTTGCGGTGACGCGACTCAAGGTCAAAGATTGCGTAACGCAATACTGTTTATAACGAAGTAGCCTATGTACAGACGGCCCCTCCATGTCACGGAGGGAAGGACTGCGCAGGCTATAACGAATTACAATAAATCCTCACGATAGACAAATGATTGTATCTAGCGATTTTCGCTACAAAACCAAAAGTTCGAAACCTTATTGTTTTACATCAGAATTGGGCAACAAATAATGTACTATTGTGAAATAGTGTAAATATATAGATATTAATAAGAATGAATAAGTATAGATTATTGATCAGTTAGGTTTTTTTTAGAAATTTAAACATTTTTACGATTTCAAATGGGATTATTGTTGGGATATGTAAGTATGTATGCATGTATACATATTCTTTGCTTGTGTAAAAGCGTCAATTTTATTTTTTATTTGAAATAATAACACAAATATAAGTGTTATTTAATTAATATTATAATAGTAATAAATGTACAAATATAAACAGTAAAAAGTATAAATATTACATTAATATAGAGTAGAGGGTTTTCTCGATAACTCATAAAGAATGAGAGAGAAAATAAATAAAGTGAGGAAGTGAGTGGGTGAAAAAAACTGCCTCTAGCTGCTTGTAGCCATACCGGCAAATAAAAATAAAAAAACGTTGAACGTTTAAGTATTTTAATTGTTTATAAAAATCATTGGGGAAAGATTAACATCTTATTGTATTGTTTTTAGTCTTATTTTTTTATTGAAATATAATAAATCGAATAACCATTATTTTTGCTAAGAGATTTTACTTTAGCAAAAGCAATCCAGTTACATTTTAATTTATTTCGACAAAATTGCGATTTATTCTTTCGTGTACGAAATAAAATTCTATAATGTATTAGTGATTTATATATTAAAGTCATCAATAAACTAAATGATAAATTTGTCGTCTACTCGTTTTATAGCATATGTAGGTGCCCTCAACTAGTATGTGGCTATAAGGATCGACGGAGGACGAGAGAAGGGGCAAATCTTCCGCTCTGTCCCAAAAGTTCCCTGACGCAGACCATTTTCAGTGATATTCGCAAACTGTATTCTTACTTTTCTTTATTAGCTACTCACTTTCATCGTGGCTCAGCTAAAGAGAAATTAGCCCCTTGCTTGCAGGTGATCCGCAAACATTCATAGCAGAAGGAAAGGAACGTATACTGCAAATAAAAAAAAAACGTTGATCCTTTCAAGCTAGTGCAAGCTAGTGCTATAATATACTTACGTTGGGTTGTTTTCCCAATAAAAAGGTTTTGTGTCTTTGTCGCTACTTTTGACTTACAAAACCGGTGGATGATTTCTTCTTCGCACAAACAAAGCAGTCGTACGATGACCATTAGCGCCATACTGAACACTGCGCTGCGATTTACTAGCGATTTTGACGTCATAAAGTTACCATGACAACTATTTCTGTTGCGCGCGCGACCAGTCAATATAATTGTGTACTATTAAAAAATCGCTCGTGTCGTGTGTGCTGGTGCTGTTTCGACTTCAACATGTAGTGGAAACATTGCAGCTTTTCATGGTGTATTATTTTACCCAGCGATACAAGTAAAGAACAGTGCTCCCAGAACGTTTTGTATTCCATCACGTAAATGCAGTATGAAAAATTATTTGCAAATTATTTGAGACATCGGAAAGGCATTTTATAAAACAGCAATGATAAAATGGATTAGGAGCTATATTATTCAGTTCGTGGTGAATTTGCTGTCATAGCACCAAATTGCTAGGTAATATACAGGTTATGCAAGGAAGATGTAAAGTTCTTTGGTCGCACGGCTAAGTGGTGCTGATTGGTCACGCCTATCAGTGCAGTTGATGAGAGCGTACATCAAGTCAAAAACTACATTAATTCGCGCAATATCAAAACAATGGCAACACAACATATATATATTTGATTCACATTTATTTTGTCATTCAAACTCAATCAAACATAATTTAAAACATTTATATTCAAGCAAAAAAAACTCTTACCCGCTTTTTACAGAAAATATGTCGTCTATGCATTCAATTTACCAGTATAAAAATTACCTAATAACAATTTAGTAAAAAGATTCCAAAAAATTGAAAAGTTTCGTATTTGACAAATTATAAACGATCAAAGATAAGTTCAACCAATCAAAGGCGCATGTACATTACAATCGTTTTTGGCACAGCATGCCTACCCAATAGAAATTAAATTTGCTCCCACGACACTAAAACAAATTTTGGCCAGTGCACAAAATTTATCATTGGCGTGCCAAAAACACTAGTAGTGTTATGAGCGTTAAAACACTGTTATAAGATTATAACATCAAACCTGATCAAAAACACTAGTAGTGTTATGAGCGTTAAAACACTGTTATAAGATTATAACATCAAACCTGATCAATAAATCCTTAAAATTAATGAAATAGTAAAATAACACTTTAAAATAAATAACTTTAGCAATAACTGTCATTTATCTGGCCAGAAATTCGTCATAAAAAGATATAGTTGATCACAATCTATGTGCATGAAACACAAAATAAATGGTTAGCACAAATAACGTCACAGCTATATTGTCTGCATTTTTAAAAATGGACATAAAATAGTTGTAAATATCATGCTTGATTTAAATCTCTCAAATGGTATCAGCTATTTTTACCAATAATTTTTCAGTAATTTAAAAGTTGTATTTTTTATTTGCTTTGAATTTTAGTAGCTATTTGTTTTTTACAGACAAAAATCTACCATAAAATTCATTCACCCCATTTGCTTTATATCTGGTTAACCAAAATCAATCCATGCTTATGAACAGTTTTAAAATAATGCACATTTTACTAAAATTACATCTTCAATTTTTCAATCAGATTTTTTACAAATATTTTTTTTAGGATCTGGGAAGACGTCTGTGACTGGGTGAAGGCCAATCATAAGGATGTGTCTATCGTAACAAACAGAGTTACGGAATAAAGTATCTGTTCCATGTAGTCTGTCTAACACACCAAGAACACCATAGTTTTGATTAAACCTGGAAACAGAATATCAAATCATAATATCAATTTGTCCATCTGTCTGTTTAGTATACAGATCTACTTGTTATCTGTACTTATTGGTCCTTTCTGGTTTACAAGTTTGTCTGACCATTTAGCTAAGTGGTAATGGATGCATTCTAATCATGAACAAGATCTTTCTTAAATGTGTTGTCCATGTATTAATTACATGAATTTCGATTAAATGCTGCAATCAACCAGATAATTCACAAAGTAATAAGGGACGGACCATTAGATATTTGATGGGGGTTTGGGCAAATAGCAAAAAAAATATCGAGCCTTAAACAGAGAAAAAAATATTGTGCACGGCAGATGTGCAAATAAAAAATATAGTGCAAGGAGGAAAAAATATCCTGCAAACCATCACATGGGAATAAAATATCCTGCACAAACAAATTGCCCAACCCCCCCCCCCCCCCTCAAATATCTAATGGTCCGTCCCTCGTTAAATACTGTTCAAATCCTATGAAGTGGATGTCTTTATTTGGTAGATATACCTTTATCAGCCTATAGCTACATACAATCAACCCCAGGTACATATGCAATAACCAATAATTATTACAACCAAAAAGCCAACTAAAATTTTAGTAAAACCACACCAATCTCTTAAATGCAACACATTTATTATCTATAAAAATACCTACTTGAGATGATGGAAATCATGAGCCTCAGGTGAAGGCAGATAGGGGAAATGATATCCACTGTGGGATATATTGGTGGACGTGATAGCAAGGATAAACCACAACCAAGTGGTAGCAATGTGTGATCCCATTATAAATGGACCCAGTAAGATAGGTGAGAGGTTGGAGATGATGTGCTCCAAGGGATGAGCATAGATAGATACTATTCCAATTGGTGCAGTCCATTCATGGTGTTTCTTGTGGAAGTACTTGTAGATCTTTGGATGATGGAACAGCCTAGAAATGAAAACACACTGAGTTAAACCTGCTAACACTGTCAGTACTATTTAAATCTGCACTTTAAAAAAAGATTATGTGACAGATATATATCAATGATTAGCCAATAGCAGAATGCACCATGTCATTCAATGTGTTTGATTGGCCACTGATTCAACATTTGTATCAAAGTGTGTTTCTAATGTCCAGGGATTTGGGTCACTGAGTCATTCTTTGTGTTTGTGGGCAAACAAATTATATCTAGCCAATAAGGTAGGACAGACTAGATAAGATAAAGAGGGTATATCCATAACAAGTTACAAACTTTACAACCACATCTTAATTAATATCAATTAACAAACTACTGAAAAATACAGCTCATTAAGGAGATCATTTAATTCCAATTTTTCTACTCTAAAACTACATCATACATCATAATACCTGTAATTAGATTAAAGATTTGAGATCTATATGTAAAAATACCTGTGCGAATAGTAGAATCCAACTTCCTCAACAAGCACAAACATAGCAATCTCAAACAAAACCCATTGAAATGTTGGTAATTCTTCACCAAATGACATTCCACGCCATATAAACAGATCATAAACTGCCATACTAAGCAACACACCAAGAAACTGATTGAACAGAACAGCTTTGATGCACTTGATCAACTTGGCTCTGTCAACCTGAAACAAAATAAATAATTATTTATAACATCATTAAATGTGGCAAAATGTTCGAGATCAAGATGGGATGAATCTTCCTTTATACCTTAAAGAAATCTTGACACTTCCTCAAACTGTAACAGAATTTTGGTAGTTGGTCATTTCAAAAGAAACATAAATCACTGTCCTCATAAAACTTTTCCTGTCTCCTGTTCGATTTAGTAACATGAAAGTGGCACATGATTTATTTATTAGCACCACACCACAGGTAGCCCAAACATTTATAAGGGAATTGTATAGGGGATTTTCAGTTGGAAATATTTCCAACTGAAAAATAATAAAATTAAAAAAATAATAACGTTAAATGATTCTGTAACTTTGCATTAACATACTTAATAATGAGGTCAGTCTGACCTGGAAACGTTTGTCTTTGTCGTTTATTTTACTTAAAATATTTCCATAAAGGCTACAAATAACATTCTTGGGCTACCTGTGATCACACCTGAACTCATGACCTACTGTCCTCAAGATCAATTCACCAAAATGATAAGGAATCTATATCTAAATGTTAATCTGTGGTGGGACTATGGATATTTACTGGAGCTACATATTTAAACAATAACTTACTGGCATATTTTGTCCATCTTGTATTTTATATTTCAAAGCCCATGCTGGCTTTCCAGTGATGTCAATATATAAGAACAAGCTATTGGTTATCCAGAATGCCAGAAACGCCACAAGGAAAGAACCTAGAACAAACAAGAATTTTCATAATGGATATGAAAGTAGGATGATTTTGATAGTGAAAATGTATGGCAATTCATCCATTCATTTATTTGTTCATTCATTTGTTTATTCTTCATTCATTCATAATGTAGGTGAGCATTCATCTCAAGAATTACCAATGCATGGATGAGAGTTAAAATATTTATAGTATTTATTTTATTTATTTATTCATTCATTGTTCATTAATGCATTCATTCATCCATTCATTCATTCCCTTTATTATAGTTTGCATTAATATTTTTTTTTTTTTTAATTAAAGGCAGGAGAAGCACATCAATTTTTAAGGAACTTACCAAAAGTAAAAAGAATGTAGTCATTTCCACCAACACTTAACAAAACCTTCCTCCAACAACTTTGCCAAAATTCACCAGATGCTCCCCATAACTTTTCAACGTGCCTGTTATTGGAAGGAAAATAATAGTCTGCATTATTGTGTTGTTCCCAAGAGCAGACCCAGGAAAGGAATACACAAATACAAAATGATCCAGAAATTTAGAAAGAGGGCACAAACTAAAAACCTAATGATTGTCAATCAAAAATTGAAAACACTTCTAGTATCTATAAAAATAAATCAGGCCTTCCCAAGGGGGAGGGGAGGGGGTACTGGCTCCCCTAGATCTGCCTCTGGTGCCAGAAAATACCATTATACTCCCACCACTACAGAGGGAGTTTTTCAGTACTAGTTTCCTTCCATACAAACTCTGTCAATGTTTTTTTCATTCCTGGAATCTCAAAATCCTTTTAATATGGGACGGTAAGGTTTTTGCATATTTTTGGAACTAATGTATCACATGATATAAATACAAGAAAGCATTCTAAGCAAAAGCAAATGAGTTTTTTTACCATGTAATTGTGTTTCTTGCAGCAGCAAAACAAACAAGCGCAGTACCAAGAATGAAAGCTGTTTTTTTAATGGACTCCCAGAGTGGCTTGACCTAAAGGATAGACATGAATAAAGTTAAGTTAAAGAATGAATCATGTCAGTGTCTCTCTAATAATATTGATGAATAACTTGGAATAACATTCAAAATATGATGATCATACAGATCCTCTTTTTAAAGCTACAAATATTAAAACTTGAGGACCTTATCTATTATTCATGTATGACTACCACCACAACAGACTACCTAAATTATTTAATTCATTCTTCATAAAGATTTCCCAAGTGCACAATTATAATACAAGACTTGCATCCAGAAAATTCAATATTCGTTTTAAAGGTGCTGAAGTTTGGAATTCCATTGAAGAAGAATTTAAATCACTTAGCAAACTGTCTTTCAAAAATAGTTTGAAAAACGCTTTGTTAAGCGAGTATACCTATGATAAAATTAATGATATACTACAGAATCAATAAATATCAAACAACATTGATTCTTAATAATAAATAATTAATAATTAAACTAGATAATTAAATTAGATTTATATTTATTTATTGTTTCTCTTTCTAGCTCTCTCTCTCCCTCTTTAGTATACCAAATATATTATATAGAATTGTAAAGGTCTATTTTATATATTGTTATTTCCTTTTTCTCATTAGTCATGATCTTATAAAACTTATATCTAACTGCTTTCTTTATTTACTTCGATATTCTCTTGTTTTTGTGTCTTCCATGACCATTTTCATATGATTAATTTAAACCAGGAATATGCCAGCTGTCTCGACTAGCTTATGCTATTTACAGCTGACATGTACCTATAAATCTGGTAACTGATAATTGTTACAATATTATTTTAACTTAAAGGTACAAAATAAAGATTGACTTGACTTGAAATGAATGAGCATGTGAATGAGCAATCATGAAGAGTATTGAACAAGTGGAAGAATGAATGAACTCACCTTAGGTTGTTTATTAGTTGTTTTTTGCTTAGGTTTTGCCCAGTCAGGTTCAGGCAGATCAGTTGGATACTGAGAATCTACTTCTGCCATGCTTTTTACACTTGCAAAAATCAATCTGAAAAAAAAAAGATTAGAATTGCAAATTATAACCAAAAAATTTAGTTTCATGTTGTCTATACATAACTCGTCAATGAGCTTTCAAGTTGCCATACAATACTCTCAGTTGCCTGGTATCACCAAGTCAACAAAACCTCAACTTTAAAACTTGCTAAATACATACGCACTATTCACTATGAAAAATTTGAAATCATAACTTTTTAAGTAAAGTCTAAGTGAAGTTCGCTTTCCAATTCAAATAAATAAAGGAAGGTGAAACTGCATATAAATGGTGACATACTGCAAAATAATTACCCAATCGTGAGGTTAAAAGAGTACAATGACTGAGATATAACTGTCTAAGCTGACTTTTTCCAACGATGAATGCAATTTTACAGTGTAAAATCTTGGATAAAATATATAGAAGGATTACAGACCAATTCATGAAATTCAAGATAAAGTTTGAAACGGTCAATTTTCTATCATGTACTAGTGTATTACAGAAATTTACAACACTGATCAAAAATGTAAAATATGAAAGCCTAATGGATTGATGATTTAATAACTTAATTTGTAATTACTTGTATGAGCCTCTTGTATGAAATTTTTTGACAGGTAGCTTTCAGTGCATTAAAATGATAAATGAATAAATAAAAAGTGTTTATAAAATTTATACTTTTTGTCAAGCAATTATCAGACAACATTTTTTTAAATTGCAGGGCTCAAAATAGGAAATAGAACTGGACTGCCAAAGTTTTGGTTTTTGACAAATGGAACAAATTTTTACCTTCGCTTTTATATATTTTTTGGCTTTCCAAGATCATTTTGGATTGCCAAATATTGAGTTCTGCCTGTCATTTGGCTATTGGCTGCTATTTTGAGCCCTGAATTGTCATCTTGACAACATCATTAGGACGAATGGAAAACTAATTATTTATTTAGATATATACAAAAGCAACCAAGTCTGAAGGTTCATAAATATCATTATTGTAAAGAGCATCGAGATAACATGGGATGCGCTTAATAAGAAATAAATTATTATCATAATTATTATTATTTTTATAAATAACAATACAACAAATGCTGTAAATGAACCTTTATGAACCTTTGCTATTGTATACTATATTTACCACTAACTAATTTCCATTTGTCCTGATATTGTGGAGATGACAACAAAAAAAGGTCGGTTACAGTAATTTTTCTTATGCATTTAAATAAAAAATGAATGAAAAAAAATTAAATTAAAATTGTGAAAAATATAAAATGAATAAACACAAATCTATCTATATATATAGATATGCAAAATGAAATTTATACATACATGTAAACCTAGAACACACCTAAAGAAAAAATGTTATGTGGGGAGTCAACAAGGGAACGAACTCATTTGGGAAGTGTACTCTATGAAAATACCAATAATAATTGTACTCTTATGCAATATTTATCACCTATATTAATAATATCGATCATTATGCAAGGGTGGTCGTTTCATATTTGTTTTATTAACTGCATCCTAAGATAATTTCACCGAGAGCACCAATTTTAAAATAAACAAAAACTAAGAAAGTAGTAAATTTCCAAGGGCTAGTTTAGTGATGCGAGTTTGATCCTCCTCTGGATCGACATTTTGACGTTGCGTAAAATGTCAACAGAAAAACAAAAACATCCAAATTATAGAGACAAATTGTTTGCTTTTTATCACGATGCTTAAAATTTCACAAGTTCTACTAAACTCATAGTCTAGAACAGTTGCTTTAGCATAGAACGTATAAACACGATATTATAAACACTTCGAAGTGAAATTCAAACCCACTTTCAGCGCTGGTCAGGTGTTTGTGATTTTCCATCATTCAAAATTGTCAGATCAACATCGCCCTAATTT
Source organism: Diadumene lineata (assembly GCA_918843875.1). Lineage (NCBI taxonomy): Eukaryota > Metazoa > Cnidaria > Anthozoa > Actiniaria > Diadumenidae > Diadumene > Diadumene lineata. Next base: position 21,127,937 of record OU974070.1, on the reverse strand, counting down.
TCTATCCATGCAAAATGATCATTAGCTATCCTCATAGAATAACGTTTAATTCAAAGCGAACAAAACAGAGAACACGCAAATAGAATTTAAAAACATTTCTTCCCTGTGAAGTTAACAGCGGTGATAATGAACGTCAAAATTTCAATAACATATTTGTACTTTTAAGACAGAAAATGTACATCATTTTACCTGAGATTGTGTTGAAAAGCTTTCCAGATTTACCAGATAATTCTCTCAGAGTTTTATTCTTAGAGAATTGTCGTCAAATTTACCACCTTTGATATTCCTCAGGTTCTTTCCTCTCGGCTGCGTTTGTTTACAACTACCTACTCTTTTAAGTTTACGTCATATTCACATGACCAAAGATCAAAGTCCGAGTGTCACAGGAATCCCACAAATTAAGTTTTACAAATTATGGACAAATTTGAAAAGTGTTCGTGCACCGCGAGTGGCTGTATATGACATAATGTAAACATTTTAATTTGTTCCGCATCCAAAGATTTTCAGTCGGGAAAGTACCAATGAATATCTTGTGAAACAAGCCGAAAGTGGAAGCTATTTGAACTGGCGGCTGTACAGGCGAAGCGAGGCGATGTCACAGGGATTTGTGCCCCCCCCCCCCCCCCGAATTTTGTGTTCCCCCGAACACTGTGCTCTAATGTTTTGTGTTCCCATCCAAAGGATTTAAATTCAACGAAAATTTCACTAAATAGACGTTATTTTTATCAAAAATCAAGGAAAATACAGAGGAAACCGTACAGTCTGTCCTCAAGAGAAGATATTTGAAGTGATTTCATGAAAATTTACGTCAAAAAGATGTAAAAAATAAAAAAATAAAAAATAAAAAATGAATAAGACACCCCATCGCACCTCCACTTCACTTCAAAAATTAGCACAGAATTTTATAACAATAGACCGAAATCGACTGTGAAGAGGAAGATAAGTATGATTTAAATTCTAGAGGCTTTGAAAGTCCAAACTAGGCAACTAAATTTGCACAAATATGTGATTGAACTTTGAAGTCGCGAATTTCGGCACTTTACGGAAACTCGAAAGTTTACGAACTCAATTATTGAGATTTTTTGCAAAAAAATGATAAAAATAGGACTTTTCTATCCTGTTTAGTTGGCGAAACATCTAGAATTGGAATTGTAAAAATTAGGTCTCTTTTGTCACCTTACTTAAGTAGTGATTATAGCAGTAGTGAAGGATTTCTTTCATAATAAGATTAACTTCCATTTGTCTTTTTTTAAGCAGTTTAACGTGGTTTAGTCGGGTTTTCATTCAAGATTTAATGGAAATGTAATTGAAAGGGGAGGGGGAGGGGAACACAGAACCCGGGGGAACACAAATCCCTCTAGTGTGACAGCGACCTTGAACGACCTTGATTGACCTTTCAAAGTTTATGGAAGAGTTAATGAATACTTACAACTGCATGAATTAGAATTTTTCTCGGTGAAGGTTCTCACGACGACAACAGAACGTCTGTGTTGGAGGCTAGGTCAACATCAAATCAGCAGCGTAAGGAGCCGAAAGCCTGCTTGGGTTTCTCGAAAGGTATCATGGGATGCGCTGAGAATCGCGCGCTTCAGATAGAACTGTTACCAAGTAACCAACACAACGTCATAATTGTTTGATGGTGCGTGATTTTCATTTGAACGGAAACCGTTTGCAGAGATTGGAGTTGCGCAGAAGTTGCGCACGGTGTTGAGGAGTTCCGCGGGTCAAAATGAACAAATTCATAGTTGTAGTGTTTTGTGTATCACTAATCTATGTCGAATATCGTGTTATTTGTAAGCCAGAGACTATGCTGTATCCTCCAAAATACGGTAAGGATTGAATTATCAAGAATCCTGTCTGCTTAACATAGATCCATTTCTGTGCGTGTTTTTGCAAGGCTCATATGTTATTAGATATTTCTGTCATTCCTAAAACTGTCATTCAAAAGAATTGGACTGTTCAAGCATACAACAAGTTACATAGATTAACCCTACCTGCCACTAACATTGATAATGTTTAAAGCAGTTTAAAAAGACATGCAGATTTCCCTGACGTTTTGGAGGAAGTGTTGGAAAGTTGAAAAACATTCCTTTGATCTTCCAAACATGGAAGACCATATCGACCTAATATTTCAGAGCATTACTTTCGGTTGACTTGCATTCAAACATTCATGCTTATTCATCCAATTAATTATGTTCCTTTACCCATATATATCTTCACCACGCCTACTGCCATCCATGCATTCATCCGATGCATCAACATTCATTCATTTTCATTCAATCATTCATTCATTGAATATTCGTTCATCTACTCATTCATTCTAGCGTTCATTCTGTGAACTGACTCACTCTTTTAAAAACTTTCACTGTCTACATTCATTCATATATTCACTTACTCAGGCAGTTCATACCTTCTAACTATTGAAACGTTGTGTTCAAGGTAAGAAAGACTACGGTCCTTTGCCTGGATACATCGCAAACAGAATGGTTAAAGTCACTCAGTCAGTAGCCACAGAATCCTCCTTACTCACCAAGATTGACATTGATCCTAAGTCACAAGTTCTTGTCCCAACTAAATTAGATATTATGCAAGAAAAAACAAAATTCACAGAACATTCAGGAGATGGTGGTACGTACTTAATGTAAATAAAATAATTCTTAAAATGAATGACACGTACCGAGGGTGACTTGTGAGGCTGCAAAAGTTAACAGGAAAGGTCCCTGTATTGACAATTGTCAGCTGCACAGGCTCACGGATGCTCTAAAATTCATTGATCGCAATGTTTATTGCCACAGGGATCATTAACCTAACTTAATTAGCCAGTATTATTATTTTCAGCCTGATATATCAGGGGTATATCGGGGTTTGTTCCTTCATGATACCGTCGGACCTAAGTAGGGGTACTGTGTACTGGCGCTCCTGACATTAAGTAAAAAGTGCTCCAGGCTCCGAACAAATTAAAACAGATAGTACGAATATTCAGGGCGCTAGGACAAGTTTCATTCAGGGTTGCAAAAATGAACAACGTGATCTTTGGATAAACCAGGACACAACCTACACAAACCCGATCAACTCGGACCCCACCACCACCACCGCCGCCAACATTAACGGGCCTTTGCAAGTTAGTTGACCGAGGCCTGTATGTAGTAGTCAGGCTAATTAACATTGGCACTTTCATTTTCAGACCTAGACGACGATGTTTATGAGGATAAAGAAGTGGACTTTATCACCTGTGTTAAGAGAATTTTGGGTTATACAATTTTTGTTGGATTGGAATTAGCTATTGTTGGCTATTTCTTTATATATCGCTTATATCTAGACAGGTATTGCTTTAGCCTTGATTCAACCAGAGTAGTCGTCTCATTATAATTATTTACATGTCCCGAAGGATCTGAAAGTGTGCATTCTCTATTCATTCTCCCTCGGAATGATTTTATGGACATTTTGCCCTGCTCTTCGATTCGCATATTAATAAAATGATATATACATCCGTACAGTTGCATCGTACCGTGGTTGACACTTGTACATGTAAATGTGAATGCATGATATATTGTCAAGCGACCGGAAAAGACCTTTCCAACCCCTCCCTCCTTCCCCCTCCCTCCACCCCCTCCCAACAAAGCAAAATTTGTACCGTGGCTCTACATCATGTTCGTTCGAAGGTTAAGATTATTTTTATTTTTTTGTCAGACTGGAAATGCTTAGGAAGTGTACGGAAGAACAACTTTTGTTAGACGAAGAATCACAACTTAAACGGAACAGACCCAAACGAAAGAAAACCAAGAAAAAGATATATTAATTTTATTGTCAGAAAAGTCTGCTTGGCTTATGTTTTTACAATATAGATATGATATAATTATAAATATAAATTATGTTCATTTGGATACTTTTTTTCAATTTCTATGGAAATTCACCGACTGAAGTCAATGGCTTATGACTCTGTACGTGAACTAATGGATATAGAAAATTCACTGTCGGCATCAATTTGTAAATAAATAAGTATATGATTATACAGTTTTTTGATAAAATATAAAGTTACTCTGTCAATAAATTAATTATTTGTTCGACATTTCTTTTGCAAGAGCGCAGAGTATTACCAGAATGCTTCGAGAGGAAAATGGTAATGATTGGCGCAATGGATTGTGGGATGTAACCGTTGATGACAGCGTGCAGCACAGCATATAGAGAATTTGTCTGCGCATGTCGCAAGTTAATGGTAGAAGAAAGAAAAATACCTTCTAAATCCCCCTTAATCCCAATTCACAAAAACGATACTTCAGCTGTCAAAAGTCTTTGTTCCAACCATACAGTGATTGGCCGTTATTTCCGTACGGCTTATTATAGTTCTTGTTGGCACATTAGCATAACAATTTGTTTGTTTATAACCATGAAGTATCTGCAAGATTCTGCAATATGGCCGCTTTCACAACGAGACTAGGTCGTCTTTGACTGCCGATCAAAGATTTTGGCCAATACTCTATTGAAAACCAAAAGTATAATACTAATCTACGATTATTAAAGAAACCATACCAAGGAAAAACTTAGCGGCGCATACATTTAAGCTCGACTTTTCTTCAAATTTATGCGAAAAAAATGACCAAAGAGTAAGACTGACAAATCTTCTCCGTGCTTGAGTTAAAGTTTATATTTAGTGAAGATAGAAGTATATCAACAAAGTCCGACCAGAAAATTACAAAATTTGGTGGTGCATCTGTGTTTTCACAATCATTTGGATTAATCAAGATCATTCTAACCTAATTTCAGGTTCGGTATTCAAATCAGTCGAAATTGCTTGAGAGGAGAAACACAACCATGGCGTCAACAAATATCGCAATATCACGTTTTGGCCAATCTTTCTTAAAAAAATAATGCTGTGATGTAGAATGTGGTTTGACGACTCGCATCAGTTATATTTAGCTTCGGCGCAGCCCCTCAAACATACCGCTTATCAAGAAGGAAAGTTGACCAAAACTTGCAAAATGCGCAAATAATCTGCTCATCACCCCACAAAATCGATCCTCAATAAGAAATCATTCTGTACCACACAATTCTCATGACCTTTGATTCTTAATCTGTGGAAAACGTTTTCTGCTATTTCTTTTATTATGGCAGCAGTCCTCACACGAATGCAGTAGGTTTGTGTTTTTCTTCTTCGTTTTGCGGACTTTTGATCAAAAATATTTTGTGATCAAAAACCTCCACATTTACTTGACTTAGTCACAGCACCTTACAAAGTGATAGACTTTAAGTATCCATTTATATTTTCCTAAATTAAAGATCACTAAGATTGCGATTGGAACTCAAAAGTTCCCCGGTCGTAGAAAAAAATGTAAACATGACCGCAAGCTAAAATTTTCTGACATGCGCAGACAAATTCTCTATATGCTGTGCAGCACCACTTCTAGACCATGTTGAAAGTTCTGAATAACGTCAACCGGAAATTCACTCTTGATTAACAATCTTTAATATTTATAGCATGTAATCCGGTTTTACAAGCATGAGTTTGATTAGTAATTAGTATGTATTAGTGTAGGCCTATCACCGCGGATGGTCGTTACCTGCGTCTGCAGTCGTTCTTTTACGTCCCCCCGTTATTGGTTAATGTGAAGTGTGGTGAGACGGGACCTTCAGTTTATCGTCCATATCCGAGAAGAACGGAATTTGTCAAGAATGGAAAAAGCGTCATCACGACAAGTAGCGATTAGATGAGCTGCTGTAAGAAATAGTTCTAAGGGATCGTCACTAGAAATATTGTGCTGATTGGTCACGCCCATCAGTGCAGTTGGTGAGAGCGTACATCAAGTCAAAAAATACATTAATTCTCGCAATATCAAAACAATGGCAACACAACATATATATATATTTGTACTCAATTAAACATAATTTAAAACATTAATATTCAAGCAAAAAAATAACAGTTTTTCCCGTTTTTTTACAGAAAATATGTCTATGCATTAAATTTAAGAGTAAAAATTACCTGGTAATAATTTAGTAAAAAGATTCCGAAAAATTGAAAAGTTTCGTATTTGACAAATAACACTTATAAACGATCAAAAATAAATTGTATCAGCTATTTTTATCAATTACTTTTCAGTAATTTTAATTTAGTGGTTTTAGCAGTTTTTACAGACCCAAAAATCTACAATAAAATTGCCGTCAAGCACTATGACGTCATGGCTTGTTTACATGAATAAAAATGCATCCAGTTCTGGCAAAATATTTTTCCTTTAATACATTTGGCATTGCACTTATACTTATAATTTGTTCCAATATTATAAGTGAACTTTTACCCTATTTTTAATTTCATTGATTTTAAGATGTTGAATCCTCTCTTTTGCCCATGATTCTTAGCATTAAAACAATAGATTTGTTTACATGTGACGTCATAGAGCTTGTGGCTAATTAAATTCACTTTATATCTGGTTAATCAAACTCAATCCATGCTTATTAACAGTTTTAAAATAATGCATATTTTACTAAAATTACATCTTCAATTTTTCAATCAGATTTTTTGCAAGTGTTGTTTTTAGGATCTGGGAAGACGTCAGTGACTGGGTGAAGCCCAATCATGAGGATGTGTCTATCGTAACAAACAGAGTTACGAAATAAAGTATCCGTTCCATGTAGTCTGTCTAACACACCAAGAACACCATAGTTTTGATTAAACCTGGAAACAGAATACACAATAAGTAAAGACGTCTGTATATTCTCATTGTCTATTTGTCCATCTGTCTGTTTAGTATATAGATAATGATAATGATAATGAATTTATAAAGCGCCTATACAGGTCAGTTCTAAGCGCTGAAGGAACATAAATAAACACATAAACAAGTAAACAAACATACGAACAAACAAACAAACACAATAATACAAACATTACATATTAAAGGCTAGCTTAATTAAAAATGTCTTAAGTTCTCTTTTAGAAGTTGTCAGGCAGTCAATGTTTCGAATGTCAGAAGGGAGTGAATTCCATAAAGTTGGTGCAGACACAGCAAAAGAACGATAACCATAGGTTTTTAAATTATAAGAAGACGAAGTCAGCAGCAACTCATTTGAAGAACGTAAAGATCTACCAGGCTTGTATTTGGAGATCATGTCACATATGTATGAAGGTGCTAGTCCATGCAAGGCCTTGAAAGTGAAAAGAAGAATCTTATAATTTATGCGATAGGAGATAGGCAGCCAGTGTAGATTAAGTAAAACAGGAGTGATGTGGTCATGTTTCCTACATAAAGTCACAAGACGAGTAGCGGAGTTCTGTACATATTGCAGTTTGTCGAGTAGAGTATATGGTAGTCCATATAGAAGAGAGTTACAATTGTCAAGTCGAAGTTATAAATGCATGGATTAGAGTTTCAGCGGTATTCATTGAGATGAACTTACGTATGCGAGCAATGTTTCGAAGATGATAAAAAGACGTTTTGCAGATATTATTTACATGCGGAACCATGGACATTGAAGAATCAAAAATAACACCAATATTCCTTGCTTTAGGAGAAGAGTAGATCTGGTCATTGCCAAAATTTAGAATAGGATTTGTTAATTGAGGATCAAACTTTGATGATATTAAAAGAAATTCAGTCTTATCTTTGTTTAGTTTGAGTTTGTTAGCAGTCATCCAGTCATTTACGTCTTTAAGACAGTGTTCAATTTTTTTGATAGCATCATTTAAAGATAAATCATCGTTGCAGGAAAACGGCAGAAACATCTGAGTATCATCGGCATACAAGTGAAAAGACATATGATGACGAAAAATATCAGCAATAGGAGAAGTATACAGTAGATACAAAAACGGACCAAGGACTGAGCTTGTGGTACACCACACTTTAAATCAAGGACGTTTGACGAACAACTTTTAATTGATACATATTGTGAACGACCAGTTAGATAAGATTCAAACCATTGTAACACTGTACCACAAATTCCAAACCTTGAATGCAGACGATTAAGAAGAATTGTATGATCAACAGTGTCAAATGCAGCAGATAAATCAAGAAAAATCAAGGCAACACAAGAACGATTGTCAATAGCACGAAGAATATCATTTTGTACACGAAGAAGAGCAGATTCACAACTGTGTAATTGTTTGTATGCAGATTGTAGAGGTTCATGAAGATTGGTTGTAGATAAATAATCATTCAATTGATAAGCCACAACTTTTTCAACCAACTTTAATACGGATTTATACGGTGGCCCACAAGTATCACGGCAAATATAGGTGGAAGACTTTGGCAACAGTTTGTTGACGCCGACGGCAAAAGGGCTACGGCAAAAATGTGATATCACATCACCCAACTTAAGTGTGCAAACACCAACATCAAAGGTTTTGATCATAACACTCAACAAAAATTTGCAAGATCACGGCAAAAGTTTGCAGATCTCACGGCAAAAGTTTTCAAATCTCACGGCAAAAGTTTGCAGATCTCACGGCAAAAGTTTTCAAATCTCACGGCAAAAGTTTTCGGATATCACGGCAAAAAATTGCAGATCTCGCTTCCCACGGCGGAAGTCAATTGTATCGTGAGCCCAAAATCTCTGTATCAGCGGTTAACAACGGAAGACTCAGTCTCTCTCGAGTTTTTAAACCACGTTTGTCCTGGAACTAAAATACACAAGATAGTAGATGGCGGACGAACTGAAGTTATTGATAACAGGTTACTTCAACAAAGGATTCACTTACGAAGAAACTCAATTCTTTCTTCAAAAAAATCACGATGTATTTATGAGCATTGCAACTTTGAAAAGACGTATGAAAGCTAAAGATTACGGGCTTCAAAAGAAAAACACCGATTACGACGAAAGGAAAATTCGCGATCATATCAAAAGGCTAATGGATGGCCCTGGCTGTATGGGAGGTTATAGACATGTGTGGCACACTCTTCAAATGCAAGGTCTGAGAGTACCACGTCTAGTTGTCCAGGAACTCCTCAGAGAATTGGATCCGGAGGGGACTGAAGAAAGACGTCGCCATGTTTTAAAGAGACGGAGCTATCACACGTCTTTTCAAAGTTGCAATGCTTATAAATACATCGTGATTTTTTTTGAAGAAAGAATTGAATTTCTTCGTAAGTGAATCCTTTGCAGAAGTAACCTACTGATCAATAACTTCAGTTCGTCCGCCATCTTTTGTACTTTAGTTCCCACACAAACGTGGTTTAAAAACTCGAGCGAGACTGAGTCTTCCGTTGTTAACCGCTGATACAGAGATTTTGGGCTCACGATACAATTGACTTCCGCCGTGGGAAGCGAGATCTGCAATTTTTTGCCGTGATGAGATCTGCAAACTTTTGCCGTGAGATTTGAAAACTTTTGCCGTGAGATTTGAAAACTTTTGCCGTGAGATCTGCAAACTTTTGCCGTGAGATTTGAAAAGGCTTTTGCCGTGAGATTTTAAAACTTTTGCCGTGAGATCTGCAAACTTTTGCCGCGAGATCTGCAACCTTTGATGTTGGTGTTTGCACACTTAAGTTGGGTGATGTGATATCACATTTTTGCCGTAGCCCTTTTGCCGTCGGCGTCAACAAACTGTTGCCAAAGTCTTCCACCTATATTTGCCGTGATACTTGTGGGCCACAGTAGATTTAAGGTTAGACACAGGACGATAATTTTTTAGAACTTCATGATCCAACGATGATTTTTTAAGAAGAGGTTTCAAAACACCAGTTTTAAACGAAACAGGAAAATACCAGATTCAAGTGACATATTAACAATTTTACACAAAACAGGCATAAGTAAATCGGATTTATTCTTAAGAACACCGGCAGGAAGTGGATCAAGCTCACAGGACTTTGAAAGTAATTTGTTGGAAATCTTTGATAAAACATCCAGAGTGACCGGAGTGAAATGATCTAGTTTAGAATCAGATGGACAGGTATCAAAACTTGAAAACAACGTAGCTGACAAAATCACGTGGTCAGGAACGCATTGTCTTATATTGCTTATTTTTTCATTAAAATATTGAACAAACCGATTGGTAAGATCTTGTGAAGACGAAGATGTTGGCAGCTTCTTTTCAGGTGTTTTATGCAGAAGGCGATCAATTGAATGGAACAAAGCGTGACAGTCAGAACCAACATCTGCAATCAATTTCGAATAGAAGTTCATTTTTGCTTCAAAAATAAGTTTTTTCACATAATTACATTGATTGACAAATAATTGACGATCAACAGTCAGATTTGATTTTTGCCAACGTCTTTCAAGACTTCGTCTTTTAGATTTGTTCAATTTGATGACATCATTATACCACGGTGCTTTCGGGCGTTGCATGACATATTTAGTGCAAATCGATGCATACTTATCAAGTAAAGTTTTCAAAAAAGAGTCATATTGATTACAAAGATCCACTAAATTAGATATACTTGATATACTTGTCATCTGTACCTATTGGATATTTCTGGTTTGAAAGTTTGTCTGACCATTCTGCTAGCTCAGGCTAAGTGGTAATGGATGCATTCTGCTCATAAACTAGAGATTTCCCAAATCTGTTGTCTACAGTGGCTGATAGCGGCCATAAAAAAGTCTACTAACTACTAACCCCTCATGATTGTAAGATGCGTGGCTGCAGAATGCGCCTTAAATAGCGGCCCGTATAAAACGTATATTTCAAATGTAAAGCGCATTGAGATTTGTGAAATGCGCTATATAAGCACCTCACATTATTATTAGCATTATCTTTGCAATCACTGTACCATTCACGGATTAAAACCAAAAAGCCAAAACTTAAGTAAAACCACACCAATTTCTTAATTGTAACACATTTAGTATCTATAAACATACGTACTTGAGATGATGGAAATCATGAGCCTCAGGTGAGGGCAGATAGGGGAAATGATATCCACTGTGGGATATATTGGTGGACATCATAGCAAGGATAAACCACAACCAAGTGGTAGCAATGTGCGATCCCATGATAAATGGACCCAGTAAGATAGGTGAGAGGTTGGAAATGATATGCTCCAACGGATGAGCATACATGGATACTATTCCAATAGGTGCAGTCCATTCGTGGTGTTTCTTGTGGAAGTACTTGTAGATCTTTGGATGATGAAACAGCCTAGAAATGAAAACGCATTCAGTTAAACCAGAAAAAATAGACAACATTGTACCATTTAAATCTGTACTTGACCATAAAAATATGTTATTTTGAAAAAGATTGTGTGACAGATATATGTCAAAGGTTAGGCAATTAGAATGCATCATTTTATTCAATAGTGTTTTTTATTGGCTAGACTTTGGTATATATGTCACACAATCTTTTTTTCAAAAGTACAGAATTAAATGGTACAATGTTAGCTATGTCTGCATTTGCAATTGGTCTTTGGAAGAGATTCAACACTTGTAGCAAAGTGTGTTCAGAGATTTAGGTCACTGAGTCACTCTGTGTTTGTGCTATGCACAACTGGGCATAAACTAGCTTGTTAAACCAATAGCATAATTGGCCACCAGATATAGCCTAAATTAGGTATGGTAGAGAGGCTATATTCACCAACAAATCACAAACAATCAGAACTTATTATTAATTAACAAACCACTAACTAAGGAAAAATACTATGTACTTATTGACTGAGTGGGAGGGCCGTACGGGAAAATATTTGGCTCGAGGTGATGTCGTACGGGCCGAGCGCAGCGAGATCTGTACAAATGATCGAGAGCCAAATATTTTCCCGTATGGCCTGACCTAACTCAGTCAATAAGCATTTTATCATATGACCCTCATTTTTGAGCATTTGTAAGCATTTGTGAGCGTTTTTTAGCATTTTTACTTTTGAGTAAGCAGGGCCGTACGAAGCCGTACGGCCCTGCTCGAAAAAGTCATATGGCCCTACTCACGTCATCATCTACAAAGGTTTTTTAAGAGTGCGTGCCCGGGCGGATACGGGTCATATGATAAAGCTTAATATCAATGAGATCATTTAGGTACAATTTTCTCCCCAAAAACCACATAATGGATCATAATATTTAATAAGCATCATCTGCCTAATGATAAATTGCAAATATTATTCTAGATCTTTGTGTAAAAATACCTGTGTGAATAGTAGAATCCAACTTCCTCAACAAGAATAAACATAGCAATCTCAAACAAAACCCACTGAAATGTTGGTAATTCTTCACCAAGTGACATTCCACGCCACATAAATAGATCATAAACTGCCATACTAAGCAACACACCAACAAACTGATTGAACAGAACAGCTTTGATACACTTGATCAACTTGGCTCTGTCAACCTGACACAAAAATTATAATTTTTATTGCAGATAGCACCGTTAAATGTGGTAAGGAGATCAAGATCAAGGTGACACTTTAACAGAATTTTAATAGTTAGTCATTTAGAAAAAAACAAATCACTGTCCTCATAAAACGTTTGCATTTGCAATGCAAGGTGACATCCTGTTTGATTTAGTAACATGGATTAAGTGACTCATGAACCCAGGGGGGTGGGGTACTCCCTTCAGATCTGGGTAGGGGTGTTCCGCTGGGATCTTGTAGGGGTTACCCTGTTTATGACAAAAAATACCTAACTTCCATACCCTGTTTATGACAAATTACAATTGTTTACAAACATATGATTTGTATACATTTATCAATTCAGACACACATGTTGCTCTTATCTTTTTTTAAAGTCAACGATCCTATTCCTGCCGATTTCCTGAATGCAAAATAATTTCTCTCATTTTTTGGGCCCTGAGTATGACAGGAAGTTTGGATTAAATCGGAAACAGAGTAGAATTGGATACCCTGTTCATGATACCAAAGTTGAAAAACCATACCCTGTTCAGCGGAACATCCCCGTATAGTTGATATATGGTATTCATGAATTATTTATTGCACCACACCACAGGTAGCCCAAACTTTTATTAGGGAATTGCATATGGGCTTTTAGTTCAGTTACAACTATAAGACTAAAAATAACATGCTTGGGCTACCTGAGACCTCACCTGAACCCATGACTTACTGTCCTCAAGATTGATTCACCAAAACAATGAAGAATCTATATTTAAATTCTTTTTCAATTCTGAATCAATTTTGGAAAGTGCAGGGGAGAGGGGTGATGGTTTCCGCAAACAAATGCTTAATCTGTGGTGGGACTATGGATATTTACTGGAGCTACACATTAAAACAATAACTTACTGGCATATTTTGTCCATCTTGTATTTTATATTTCAAAGCCCATGCTGGCTTTCCAGTGATGTCAATATATAGGAAAAAGCTATTGGTTATCCAGAATGCCAGAAAAGTCACAAGGAAAGAACCTAAAATAAACAAGAATTTTCACTATAGATATGAAAATAGGATGATTTTTATAGTGAAAATGTATGGCAATTCATCCATTCATTCATTTATTCATTCATTCATTTATAATGTAGGTGAGCATCCATCTCAAGAATTACCACTACATGGAAGAGATTTGTAAAATATTTATTTATCTATTTATATTTTTTATTTATTGTATTAATTCATTGTTCATTCATGCATGAATTCATTCATTCATTTCCTTATAGTTTTTATTACTTAATTGTTTTTTTCATTAAAGGCAGGAGAAGCACATCAATTTTAAATGAACTTACCAAAAGTAAAAAGAATGTAGTCATTTCCACCAACACTTAACAAAACCTTCCTCCAACAACTTTGCCAAAATTCACCAGACGCTCCCCATAACTTTTCAACATGCCTGTTATTGGAAGAAAAATAATATTAATAATAAAAATAAAAATAATAATAATAAATAATAGCAAACATTGGTGGTCCAAAAGGGGGTCCATAAATTAGAAGGACCAGGTCCACATTATTGGTCCACAGCCTGGGGTCCATGTTAGGAACTCTCCCAGCATTTTAAGCAAAAACAATTTTTTTTTACCATGTAATTGTGTTCCTTGCAGCAGCAAAACAAATAAGTGCTGTACCAAGAATGAAAGCTGTTTTTTTAATGGACTCCCAAAATGGCTTGACCTAAAGGACAGACATGAATGAAGTTGAACCAAACAATAATCCAAGTCGGTGTCTCTAATTGACAATGGACTTGAAGAAAATTATCTCACAACCTTCAAAATTCCAGTCTCAGACAATAAGGCTTGAGCTATTTCATTAATGAAACAATGAATTATCATTTTGACAATGTACCATTTTTTATGAAGGAACAAATAAAATAAAAAAGATTAATAGAATAATTAGATAATTAGAATAAGAATAAAAAATATATAGTCTGAATGAATGGATGAACAAATGAACCATTGATAAGAATGAGAATTTGGATTGATGAATAAAATAATTAAGAAATGAATGAGCCATCGTGAAGACTACTGACCAAGTAAGAGAATGAATGAACTCACCTTAGGTTGTTTATTAGTTGTTTTTTGCTTAGGTTTTGCCCAGTCAGGTTCAGGCAGATAAGCTGGATACTGAGAATCTACTTCTGCCATGCTTTTTACACTTGCAAAAATCAATCTGAAAAAAAGATTAAAATTGCAAATTATAACCAAAAAAATAAATTTGGTATTTCATCCTTTCTATACACCGGGGGGGGGGGGGGGGGGGGGGTGTTCCGCTGGGATCGATCCTGTAGGGGTTACCCTGTTTATGACAAAAAATACCCATACCCTGTTTATGACAAATTACAATTGTTTACAAACATTATATGATTTGTATAAATTTATCAATTCAGACACATGTGCTGCTCTTATCTTTTTTTTAAGTCAACGATCTTATTCCTGCCGATTTCCTGAATGCAAAATAATTTCTCTCATTTTTTGCGCCCTGAGTATGACAGGAAGTTTGGATTAAATCGGAAATAGAGTAGATTTAGATACCCTGTTCATGACACCAAGGTCGAAAAACCATACCCTGTTCAGCGGATCATCCCCGTATAGTCGATATAGGGTAGTACCCACCCCCCCGGGTCTATACATAAGTAGTGAATGAGCTTTCAAGTTGCCCGTATAAAATACTCTTTTGCCCAGCATCGCTGGGTCAACAAAACCTCAACTTTAAAACTTTGTATGTAAAATATGGATACATATGATATACATATTTGATAAATACACTTCTCGCTATGTTGGTAATAACAACAACTCAGGCCACGCAATGTTTCAAAATCTATCCGCTCGCGTACTTGGCGGGAAACGCAAAAAGAAATCCTGCAAGTTGAAATTCATTATGTTCCCTAATACATCCTCTCCAAAATTCCCTGTGAATATCAGAGAGGTCGACTTGGGTAAGTCTACTAAACTCATAGTCTAGAACAGTTGCTTTAGCATAGAACGGTTGACCATTTCGCAGTGAAATTCAGGTGTTTGTGATATTCCTTAGTTCAAAATTGTCAGATCAACATCGCTGCAATTTTCCAAAATTTATTCAAAATGATCATTAGCTATCCTTATAGAATAACGTTTAATTCAAAGCGAACAAAACAGAGAACACGCAATAGAATTTAAAAACAGCAATGATTAATGAACGTCAAAATTTCAATGATTAAGACAAAAAATGTACATCATTTTACCTCAGATTGTGTTGAAAAGCTTTCCAGATTTACCAGATAATTCTCTCAGAGTTTTATTCTTAGAGAATTGTCGTCAAATTTACCACCTTTGATATTCCTCAGGTTCTTTCCTCTCGGCTGCGTTTGTTTACAACTAGCTTCCAACTCTTTTAAGTTTACGTCATATTCACATGACCCAGGGGCGGCGGAACGGGGGAGGCTCGGCCCTTAATTCAAAGTATTGGTTAAAAGACATTAATGCATGAGTTTACACAGTTAAAAAACAATTGTTTTGTGATTTTGGGGTGGGGGATGGGGAGGGGAGAGGTGGGGGATTATAGTGCCCCCCATGGCTGTTACTGTTCCGGCGCCACTGTGACCATATAAAAAATATAGATCAAAGTCTGGATGTCACAGAAATCCCACAAGTTAAATTTTATAAACTATGCCAAATTTGTTCGTGCACCGCGACAGGGCGGATCCAGGAAGGGGACTGGGGGTGACTTGTCCCCCCCTCCCCCCAAAAAATGTAATGATTTTTTAACTTTTTTTATAATTTAAAAGCAACCATATTTTTTTTCATTTCATTTACTGAAATAAAATAATTGATATCAACCGAATACATTTTGAGTGTTTTATTCTCATAAATGAACTGCAGTGAATGACGTACTAGAAAATGCTAATGAGAATCCAAAAAGGGATATATAAGCGAAAATGGTTGGAAAATTCCCATTGGTCCCCCTCCTTAAAAAAATACCGTGCATCCGCCACTGCGCGAGTGGCTGTATATGGCATAATGTAAACATTTTAATTTGTTCCGCATCCAAAGATTTTCAGTCGGGAAAAGTACCAATGAATATTTTGTGAAACAAACCGAAAGTGGAAGCTATTTGAGCTGGCGTTTGTACAAGCGACGAGAGGCGACCTTGAACGACCTTCATTACTTTCAAAGTTCCAACACCCACTAACATTGATGTTTAAAGCAGTTTAAAAAGACATGCAGATTTCCCTGACGTTGGAAAAACTTTCCTTTGACCTTACAAACATGGAAGACCATATCGACCTAATATTTTATTACTTTCGGTTGACTTCTACACCACGCCTACTGGCATCAGGCATCATCATGCATTCATTTTCAATCAATCATTCATTCATTGAATATTCGCTGATTCATTCTAGTGTTCATTCACTGACTCACTCTTAAAAAAATCACTGTCCACACTCATTCATACATTCACTTACTCCGAGACAGTTCATACATTCTAACTATTGAAATGTTGTGTTCAAGGTAAGAAAGACTACGGTCCGTTCAGCCTGCATACATCGCAAACAGAATGGTTAAAGTCACTCAGTCAGTAGCCACAGAATCCTCCTTACTCACCAAAATTGACATTGATCCTGAGTCAAAAGTTCTCGTTCCAACGAAATTAAACATTTCGCTAGAAAAAACAAATTCGCAGAACATCCAGAGATGGTATGTCTGTATATATTTACTGTAGATAAAAGTATTCTAAAAATGAATAACACGTACCAAAGATAGTGAGTTGTGAGGCTGAAAACGTTAACAGGAAAGGTCCCTGAATTGGCAAAGTTCAGCTGCGCACGCCCAAATGCTCTAAAATTCATTGATGCACCAGGCTCCGAACAAAACAGCTATAGTAAGAATATTGAGGGCGCTGGGAAATGTTTCATTCCAGGTTGCAAAAATGATAACCTATGTGAGCTCCGCCACTGGAACGAGACCTGTCGGATTTGTAGTCAGGCCAGGAGGGAGGGGGTGACTCTATTGTATGCAAATGAGCCGCTCTTCAGACTCATCGCTACCACCAACAAATCAACGCTACGCTTGACTGGCTTCCAGTAAATTATCGTGTAGTCGCCATCGTCGCTCAGCTTTACCTTTACAAAAAAGCCCAAAAATGAGGTCAAGGAAGCTATTGTGGTTTAATTTATTGTGATTGTGTCTCTTTGGTATATTCTAGTGTTAGTAGAGTGCAATTATTTTCCGATTCAAACTATTTTTTGTGATTTTTAGTCTGTTTTACTTTCGCGGGACGTTCTCGGGATCAAACGTTTTTGTTCGGGACGCGCAAAATGTCTTCAGAAATACTTTATTTTCTCTAACAAAAACTAAACAGATATACTTCTAAATAGGAGGTTTTATAAAGCATTTCCTAAGCTTTCATTTGATGTATATTTTACCTACTGACATGGTCTCGTACTTCTCATCAATCCTTTTATTTGCGGTTAGTTCATTTTCAGCCCACTTAACATGTTTACCTCGCTCATTTCTTTATCGACATTTCCTCCCCATAGTAATTTTAGATTTATTCTTATTGACGCTGTTGCATTATTTGCTTTGTATTATTTTTGAGTCAAAGAACCAGTGCAAAAAGTTAACATGCAATATAATGACAGGGGCGGCGGAACCGGGGGGGCCGGGGGGGCACGGGCCCCCCCACAAAATATTGGTTAAAAGACATTAATGCATGAGTTTACACAGCTTTTGGGGTGGGGGATGAGGAGGGGAGGGGTGGTTGATTATAGTGCCCCCCCATGGCTGTTACTGTTCCGCCGCCCCTGAATGAAGAATCCCACATCTCAATCGAAAATCGCGCGCTGATTGCCTATCGAGGAGATGAATTTAGCGTGGAATTCACCGTTACACAGGTAGCCCGTACGCTTTTCATTTCACACCTAGAAAAAAAAACTTTCGATTGAGATATGGGATTCAAGAAAAATTCAATTCCTGACTCGTGAATTCCACATTGAATTTCACTCGAAAAAACGATATCGCACTCATCGCTTCGCGATTTGTGCGATATCGTTTTTCTCGTGGAATTCAATGTGGAATTCCCTCGTCATCCATTGAATTTTCCTATAAAATTTGAGGGGGAAATATGTTTATGTATATGATTATGGAGGACCTTTGTATATAGTAAACAAAGTAATGCAAACTGTTAAAACATTCTCCTTTGGATGAGTTTTTACTATATTTATCATTCTTAATACACTAAATACGGAAAGGGTCATAATTATGCGTGTATGTCTTTCAAATAAATCAGGCTGGGGAAGGGGTTTTCCGTGATCCGTGATTCGACCTATATTTATGCCGTGATCCGTGAAAAGCAGAAAAAACATGCCGTGATTCGTGAAATTGAAGTCGGTCGTGACCCGTGATCGGCATATTTTTGTTGCCGTGATTCGTGATTTTAGCGATTATATGTCGTGAAAAAAAAAAAAAAAAAAAAATCTCGGCAAACCTCGCCCTCCTCTCTGGTTATTCAGGCTACCGGTAAGACAAACAAAAAAACCTTGACCTTGCGCTGACTTGAAACCTGAGATCCTATTGCTTTAAACACTAACTGGAATAAGTTATCATATACTGTTTGTTTATTGATATCAAATTTCACCCTCGTGGCTCTACTTGTTTGCTTGCTGGAAAACATCGCTCCACGACTGTTGTTCGTGTTTTCGTGTCTCTGTATTCTTACTCTGCTGGAAAGAGTGCCATTCAGAAAGAAATTCAATATTCTCATTTGTGCAGCGAAACACAAATCTTTCTCAGAGTTTAGGACGCAGCGCGTTAATTTCGTCGGAACAAATGATATCGCCAATGCATCATTCCAGGATCATTAAATGTCGATGGTGAGTTAAAATATGTTTTAAATATCTTAAATGTTGATATTTTTATCAAATATTTTACTATAAACTTTAAATTAATGAATAACATTACTATGTAATTAGGGATTGGTCATTATTTATCGCCTGGGGGGGCGGAGGATTTTGGAGGGGATCAGTTCATTTTCATAAAAGCAAAAGGGGGGATCAGATGGAAATGACAGCTTTGAAAGGGGGGATCATTTATAATTTTCATTTACAATTTTCCTTTGGAAAGGCTAAACTCGGGACCTTAAGTCACCTAAAATCATTCAAAATTGCTTAAAATCGCGCAAAATTGCTTAAAATTGCTCAAAATTGCTTAAAATCGCTCAAAATTGCTTACAATTGCTCAAAATCGCTTTAAATCGCTCAAAATCGCTTTAAATCGCTCAAAATTGCATAAAAGCGCTCAAAATTGCTTAAAATTGCTACAAAACGCTAAAACTTGCTTAAAATCGCTCAAAATTGCTTACAATCGCGCAAAATTTCTTAAAATCGCTCAAAAATGCTTAAAATCGTTCAAAATTGTTTACATTGGAACCTCTGGGACCAGGGTAAACAACTTATAATTAATTTGCACATATATACAATGTATATTTCAGTTAAAACATTGCATTTGTATTTGTAGAAATAAGCAGGTCTGTAAATTCAGCCTTGAAACAAGTCTTAAAGACGAATGAATAGACATAGGAAAAAAAAACAAATGCAGAAGTTCGTGATTCGTGAAATGCCTTTTTTTAATGCCGTGATCCGTGAAATTAGCAAAAAATCGTCCGTGATTCGTGAACGGTACCCCCCCTTCCCCAGCCTGATAAATCAGTTATTAGTCATTATTTACATTCGTGAGCGTCTATGATGTAGTTTGTCCCACTTGTGTTTGTATATCGCTATAGTGCTGTAGCTTTTAAAATTTTTTATAGACATTTGGACTACAAGTATGAACAAAGAGGTCCATAATTATTTATAGTTGTTTAAACTTCGCAATTTATAGTACATGAATAAATGTCAAAAAATGATTTAAAATAATTCACATTTTAGTGATTAGCCTGTGCAAGCATATCTTTTTGCTGGTATTGAATGCTGAAGTTATATCGTATCTTGTGTTTAAAAAGACTGATGAGACGAACCGAGCGACCAACGCCATCCAAATTTTACAATCAGATAGATAAACATATTAGCTATAAAACCTCCTATTTTGAACGAACAAATCCACTGTGTTCCATAGTAAGGACCATTCACTTGTGCAAAATTGTGTCGTCAGATCGACGGCCGCCATCAATATTCAGGCACAAGAAATTACTTTTAGCAACGTTTTATGTGTTATCCAAACAAAAAACATTAAATACGCAATTACCAGTATGTGCTTTAATAGTTTCGAGACATGTTTCATCCAAAACTGTAAAGAAAGTGTAGTAAATCGCAAAAATTGCAACAAAATATGGAAGCCTTTGTTGCCGCCATATGAAAAACTCAGTCAAGCGTGCGGTGGTAGCGATGAATGAATGTTGGTTGCCATGGGAGACATTCTCCCCCCCCCCCCTCCCCTGAGTCAGGCTAGTTAACATCTTTGTCCCTTTCATTTTCCAACCTCGTCCCCAGGGCTCCTCTTCTTCGCTATTGACAAGATGGCGGACGCTCGAAGAAAGACCCTGGTAAACCGTGGTTTGTCACGTGGTCAAATACTCCAAGATTTTTGGAGTATTTTATTGTCACGTGATTTTGGGCCAAAATGGCGGTACAGTGTTTTGAAAATGTTCGTGACAGAGGACTATGGAAAATTCAAGTTGATATAAAAGAGGACGGTAAAAATCCAGTCAAAAACTGAAACTAAATGGTCATCAAAGTCGTGTTGACCAGCGATCACTTCGCTTGGATTATTTTTCAGCGATCCATGTTTTTAATACGATGGAAAAAGAAAACAGTTGAATTGGTCACACAAGATATGATCGAGGGATACAAAAACATTTCAGTAATGGATCTTCGTAATCAGGTTTAATACAGTAGTACGTTCTATAAAATGATGTCCTTAAACGATTTAAATTACGATGTATACATGTACACATGTGCTAGAATAGTTTCTATATTTTTTCCGCCTAGCCTTGGAGTAACTAACTGCGGACCGGACATACATATATCTGTAAATCGAAAATGATAAAAACTTGTAATAAAGAACATGATTGATTTATTTTTTGATTGGTACCTAGTGTTTTAAACGGTTTAATATATTTGAAATTTAATACTCGTGCAATACCGCATCAGCTGGTCATCGTCTGACAGCTGGAAAAAAACTATAAAACTTAAATATGTTTATATGGTTATGATGTGTTCGTTAGTTTTTCATTGTCTACTTAAAATGGATTTTAATAAAATGCACTTTTGTTTATGTGTGAAACTCCTACTGCAAACTGTTTCTTAATTATGTTTATTATTTTGTCCAATCAGAAGGCATGTAAGAACGAGCCAATCAGAATCCGTCATAAAGCACTGTTTGCCAGGGTCTTTCTTCGAGCGTCCGCCATCTTGCGAGAAGAGGGGCCCTGGGAACGAGGTTGTTCATTTTCAGACCTAGACAACAATGTTTATGGTGATAAAGAAGTGGACTTTATCACCTGTGTTTAGAGAATTTTGGGTTATACAATTTTTGTTGGCTATTTCTTTATATATCGCTTATATCTAGACAAGTATTGCTTTACACTTAAGCACACTTGAGTTAATATGCTTCTTTACATTTCCAAGGAATTATGCATTCTCTTCCCTATATCACTCGGAATCAGGCTTTTATGGACATTTTGCACTGCTCTAGATAATATTAATATATACAAAGGTTATGATAAAATGTAAATTTTTGAATTTTTTCCCTCCACGGACTCGAAATGATTAGGAGGTATACGGAAGAACAACTTTTGTTAGACGAAGAATTACAACTCAAACAAAACAGACCCAAACGAAAGAAAACCAAGAAAAAAATATATTAATTTTAATGTCAGAAAAGTCTGCTTATCTTATGTTTTTACAATATATACATAATATCATTATAAATATAAATTATGTTCATTTGTAAACATTTTTTCAAATTCTTTGAAAATTCACTGACCCAGTGGAGTCAATGGCTTATGACTCTGTACGTACGTGAACTGAAGGATATAGAAAATTCACTGTCGGCATCAATTTGTAAATAAATAAATATATGATTATACAGTTCCTTGATAAAATATAAAGTTACTCTGTCAATAAATTAATTATTTGTTCAACTTTTCTTTTGCAAGAGCACAGAGTATTACCAGAATGCTTCGAGAGGAAAATGGTAATAATTGGCGCAATGGATTGTGGGATGTAACCGTTGATGGCAGCGTTCAGCAGCAGTTCCAGACCATGTTGAATGTTCTGAATGACGTCAACTGGAAACTCACTCTTGATTAATCCAAGATAGATTAAAACGGACGAGCCCTGTTCCATCGATGTGAATCTTGAGTCCGCAGAGAAAGAAAATTCAAACAAAGCCTTACAACACTGTAATGCGGTTTCACAAAAATCTCCATGTGCAAGGACATCAGCGATGCGCTTCAAACCTTTCCCAAGTGGCATGCTGGGTTGTAGTAATTCTCTTAAGATGGCAGCCTTCAGAGCATTTTCACGAAGTGTTTCCACTTTACAAAAGCGAGGGCTTGGTTTGGTGAGAAATGACACGAATAAGCTCGCAAGGAATGATGGGAAGTAATTTTGTTCAATTAAGTGCGTCAGAGCGAGAAGTGGGCCATGTAGTTGTCTAGAAATCGTGACATCGAACTCGCTCTTCAGAAGCCCCATGCGCACAAGAATGCGCGAGCTTAACGTAAAAGGGTCCATTTTCTGGAAGGCTGTACTCAACAAAATATCAACATATTTGAAAAGCAATGATAGCTCCTCAGATAACAAATCACACAAGTGCATAAATATCTCGGCAACTTTGTCTTCACTCCAGATCATGTGCTCACTAGAAGTCCGAATCAGTTTCTTGACGAACTCCGGTTCTGTCGCGAGTAATGGAGGTCTGTGTTTTACACCGTTTTGTGGGATTAGAATGACCTCAAGAGCACTCGAGGCAAGAAAACAAGACGTCTTCTTGTTCTGTAAGACATAATCAAAAGCATGCAAAATACTGCCACTCTTAGGAATAACTTGATTATGACCTAGTAATGAATCGAACAGAAAATTGCCATGAGTAAATATGGCTAGAACCAAACTTTTACAAGCTGTTACATCAAGATTGTCACAGAATTTGTCAAGAATGGAAAAAGCGTCGTCACGATTAGTAGCGATTAGATGAGCTGCTGTAAGAAATAATTCTAAGGGATCGTCACTAGAGATATTGTTCTGTTTTGGTCCTGATACGTTGCCATAGCTTCCTGTCTTGCCATGGCAACCAGATGAGCCATAGCAACTAGAACTACCATGGCTGGAATTACTGCAACAAGGAGATGTACTGTGGATTCCAATGTTATTTTGATTATCCGATGCACCATAGCAACCACGGGGATTGTGGTAACCATTTTTACCAAAGACACCATGCAAACACAAGTTACTATGGAAACAAGCATTACTGTTCAAAGTCACCTTTATACCTCGCAACACTTCACTGAGTATGAGGTCAGCTGGCAAAGGTTTATCAATTCGATAACAGTGGATAGTGGAGAACAATTTGAGATGATGTTTTTGACGTTCACAGCAGCAAAAGAGGTTTAGCGCATGAAGATCGTGTACTGGAGTAACAAAGCATGCCTGTAATTCATTCTTGATATCATCACACTCTTTGCTGTTTCTCTTGGTATTGGATGGGAAGTCATGTTTGTATTTGTCCAATCCACAAATGGCAGAGATTAAAATGAACATATCTTTCTCATCGTATGGATCAAAATGGACAAGCTGTTTGTGATGGGTCCCGTGTCCGTTCTTGCTGTGGACATTTTTCACAACATTTACACATCGAGAAGGAAACAGGCTGGAAGCTTGTGGCTTGAAAGATGTTTGACAAATATTAGTTAATGATAATTCCTTGGGTAAGATCTGAAAGCGGTCATCCTTGTACTTGCTTCTATGGTATTCAAGTTCCTTTGAAGATAAATGACAGTTTGGATTCCAAATATTGTTGTTGTTTTCAACATCATCTTTTCTGTCCTCACATTGCACCTGATGAAGTATTGGGGTTTCCTTGTGTATAATAGTCTCAACACAAGTTGGGCTTGCGACTAAACCGACAGATTTTTCTCTGGTCTTCTTTTGTAGGCTTTTCTCTACAGTTTCATAGCTTTTTTCGCCCTCACTTATGCACAGGCGAGAGGGAAATTGAACTGTTACATCTTGTACACGTCTTTCCGAGGAACCAACCACAAAACTATGGCATTCATTGTACTGCGTTTCTTCCTCTTCTTTTGCACATTCGTTGGTCTTGCCACAAGAACTGCTTGATGACACAAATAACGCCTCTTCTTTTTCCAATTCGTTGCCATTCGTCGAGCTATTGTAAGCCAACGAATCCGGAATGTGGAGTTCTAAATTGTCGTCTTTATCTGGCGAATCGACATTTTGTACACGTATCTGATAGATTGAGGAATCGACCGATACTTTATCACTACAAGTCGTCGAAGTTTTTGCTTCGTTTCCATTTGCAATTATGCTCTGCATCTTCTTTCTGTTATTTCCTAAGGAGATCTTCTCGCCATGGGTACTTTTCTGCTCGGTAGTGCTACTGTCTTTGCAGGTGCTAAAAAGTCTCTTCTTTGCGACGTAGTTCAGCAAGATCTCTACACACTCATGATGATTGTTAGTATTAGCAATGTCAACCGCTTTTTTTCCAAACTTGTCTTTGATGTCACGATCGCCACCGTAATCCAGAAGTATTTTAATGTATTCCTGATAACCTGACTTTGCAGACAGATGAAGTGCTGTGCGTCCAACTTTGTTCTTGATGTTGATGTCAGATATGGTCGAAGCAAGGAAACACAAAGTGTCTTCATTGTCTTGGAGATCGACAGCTATGTGCAATGCAGACATTCCTTCCTGAAAGCAAGAAAGGAACAAAAGGTAGCTCAGTTGGCAAGTGTGCAACTTGATAAACTAGGTCATCCACAAGCATTCATTATCCCTCTGTCATCCTCTACTCTCTCCACCTTCTCATTCATTCATTCATAGATGCACTTGATATGCATCCGTTTACCCATCCTCTTGCTATTTTCTGACAAACTGCCTTTCTTCCTGTCTCCCTTATTCAATCGCTCAATGAAATTAATTCTCACTTTCTCTCTCAACCCACTATCAACCTTCCTTCCTTACTCGGATTCCCTGTGTCGATGATTCTGGGTAAGAACATTGGAAAATCTGTATACTGAACCCGAGCCTGTCTATACTCAACCCGAGCCTCTCCGTGAACAGAGGCTTGGGGTGCAAGATATAGGTCATATAAAATTTTGTTTTCCACATACTTTAGTAGGTTTTTCCAAGTTACATCCCGCACCAACCAGCCGCTGAACACCAACCAAAGACTTCTGTAAGACCGCCACATGAAGTGCTGTGAATCCATTTTCATCTCTTTGATCCAGTTCACTGCCGGTTTTTAACAGAAAATCCAGGTACTCCAAATCATGTGATATCACAGCATCATGTAGTGCCGAATACCCGTAATCACTGCTTTGACTCGCGCAGTCACTCACGTCCGAGAGGCTTCCACTGGGAGTCTGGAGTCGAGACAAACTGAGTGGCGTCAGTGTTGCCATTGATATAATTTCCCGCGCTTTCTGTAGTGCTGTTTTTAAGTGAACAGCGGTGTAATGCAGGCGTGGATAGGCCTTCTTTTTGGAATCCTTCAAGAGAGAAAAACATGCGTCAGTTCAAAGATTAGAAGAAGTTGCTGTCACTATACAACAGCAAAGTGGACATCAACTTATAGTGCGAACACAAACTACCCATTATCAAAAAAGAGGGACAAAAAACATTTTTTTTTTCAAACAATTTATGCCAGCGATTCCTCTCGAGATGAAATTACTATTTGGTGGTCACTTTAACACAACAGAGTGGCTTGTAGAAATGTAAATGCAATTCAGTTAAAACTAAAAAGCGCCGGATACCACAATATGTTTTTCCTACAAAATTGAACTCACAAAGCTTTTTACAACCTCTTACAAGTTTTTTTCCTTCAAAGTAATGATCTCTCCGTGTGGGATAAAATGATAGACACGTAAAAACTGAGCCTTAGGATTTCTTATTCAGATGATTGCTATGTAGCTTCCATCGCAGTGGCATGTATTAGTAGCATGCCACTAACACATGCCACAGCGATGGAAGCTACATAAGCACACCTATATAAGTTCATATAAATAAACATCTTTTAATATTAGGAGTTATACAAATAAAAATTCATTTGAATGACGAAATCACTGTAAAAAGTCACTTTCTAAATTGCGTGATTTGTACAGGGTATAGTGTAACGTGGTACTCCACTCAACATGGTAAGGCATGTAGGAACTCGGATAAAAACACGAGAAATTAATAATAATTGAAAGTACAGGATTAACCAGTCACATCTTAAATACCAGCAATACACACGAACAAAAGAACAAAAATAACCCTACAATGTGTAAACAATACAATCAGATTAGATGTATGTAACTAGTCAAGTTGTGCGCGTATCTTACCATTGGTAAGCCAATGCTACTGATCACTCAGGTCATTTTACCAAACGAAAGAAGCTTAACTTCGGAAAACGTCTTTTTTTAAACAAAACTTGACCATCACCGAGGCAAATAAGAGCACTTTCTGACGCGCCTTATATTACGATAACATAGAATTTTGTTTAAGACGCTGCTGGCCGAAATAGAACGAGAAAATGGCTCATATTTGTCCACGTTGATATATAGTAGTAATCCTATAGGTCATTTGCATCGTAAGAAGTTGGCGGATGTCGTTGGGAAAATCTTATGGCATTTTAGCAATGTAGTCAAGCGGGATGAGTCACTTGTCATATCAGCGACGTAAGGAAGAACAGAGATAAGAAACAGTACTTTGACACTGGAATGGGTCACCAACGCGTGCTCGAGTTCATTTTACCTTTTGATTGAAGCTAGTATGAGTATTCTGTCAACAAGATGACCTTTTGTAGTATTTTTTGCGTTCAAGTATCTTTTTACAACGGCTCGGACTTCAAACTGTGTTTAGCTATCCTTTTAACGTTCTGATGTACTTCATGACTTAAAGTTGTACAACCGAGTGAAATTTGAAGCCTATAATCTTGTTATTTACGTAGGAATTTTATCACTTACATTGTGATGGGAACTACATTTGTCCGATTTGTTGACATTTGTTTAAAATGGCATTGTCCAACAATTTCATCCTTAATAAAAGCATCTTTACATCTAACTCTTCCGTCAATAGTGAACGAATAAGCTTTGTGTTTTGAAAGCTCCTGGAAGACGAAAATGTATGTACGGCAAGAGCAAAGACTCAAACGAAGACCACCCCTCCCTCCACTAAACTGAACTGTAAAATTCCTTTATCTGAAACCGCAAAAAAGTCAAGATTACAATGCTTTGCTACCGTAACACATATAATTTTTGTTTTATTTGACAGGAAAAACTTGATCAAGAGTTGATTAATTTTGAGATTGCTCGCGTGGATCGATGGCCTCGATGTGTGACCGCGCGGGAATATACCTTCTTTCTGGACTGACCGTAATTTTTGAAAGAAAGTCCGAGAATATAATTGACCATGCTGAACGGCTAAAATCGTTGCATCGCGACCGGGCGGCTCGGTGGATCGACGGTTGATGTCGCGGGAAAAAAAAACAGTCAAAGGCGTCCGTTCGCGATGCAACGACTGATTTTAGCTGTAATTTGGCTCTATCTAACGTGTGTTTTCATACGGGTCATTCAACTCCTTCTCTTTTTCGATCTCTTGCATGGGTACCAGGGTTCTCAGTCGAGAGAACAGCAAACGAATCCTGAAGAAGGAAAAATGGTTGAAACTTGGTTGCCTGCGGAGAAGGCTGAAATTGATCCGAATTTTTTTCATTTGATTCACATGCGCGGACATGATGTGCAGTAGCAAGGGTCCCGACTACCTTAATTGGGCGATTGAGTTTCATGATTCTTTTTGTTTTGCTGGCTTTGGATCTTTTATTTGTTTGTTTATTTGCTTATTTAATTACAAAAGTTTTGAATTTTAGTGAACAGTACTTTTTTCATGGACCCCTTAATAGAGATTTTTTTTGCCCCCCCCCCAAAAAAAAAATAGTGGCAAATTTTTTTCGATGGCTCCCCCTCAAAAACCACCAGCCCCTCCTTTTACTTCTTTTCACTATGAAATGCAGTAATCATAACTTCTATCAAGCCGAATAGCAGTCTATTGACAATAAGTAACAATTAGCATCCAATTGTTCATCGATTTCATTAATATCAAGAAAATAACGATCATTTTTAAAATGTGGTGATTCATGTTATATATCTATTGCATTGTAGGCTGGTGCACTTAGCGTGATCAATGAAGAGCTGGACTGCCCCCAGGAGATTTATCGATGAATTGCGAATCAAATACTGACTGCTCTAATGATTCAGTAATTCCGAAACTTCTCTTTTGTTTACAAACTTAATTAAAAATCTAAATGATAAAAAAATTCTTTAGTTTCTAACTGAAACGTTAACATTCCAATGAAAGTCATTTTTCTGTCCATTTCTAGGTCTGTAGATGGTGCAACGTTTTCAGTATAATCCTTGCATGGATATAGTGTCAGTTAAAAAAATGATATTCAAATTACATTGGGTAAGCCTTAGCAAAACTGTCCATAAAAATTTGTTATAAATGAATTTAATTTTAGTATTAATCGTTTTTCAAAAACTTACCATTGTCTGGAGGCAACATGAAGAAGTCACTGGTTTTGCAATCATCTAACAGCGTTTACTGAGCTCGAGAGCCGGAAAAACGTCCACCAACATTCAACAAGGTGAAATTTTGAAAGTGTTTGAAAACTTCATTGCAAAGAAAGGATATTCCACGACTCAATTCCTCAATTAACAGCTAGTTTACACTTGCATATTGTGAAATGAGATCATTTTTTACCACAAGTGATTGTATAGGTGGAACAAACTGATAACTATTGGTGCATAAGAGAAGTAACTGTCGAGTTTGTAAAGGGTTTGTCTTAAGATTATTGCAAAAGGATTAAATGGTTTTCAATCACTTCTAAATCGGTCTCCCGGGAGATTCGATTAAACAACACCATTGCAATGAAAAGTTTTGTTTTCAATGATCTTGGTTTACAATAGCTATTGTTCAGTTTGACCTTGTTTGAAGTGTAACAAAGAATACGAGAAAATAACAGAATAATTGCTGGAAATATCATCATCGATTTCTATCATATCATCATACTTGCACGAGCCGCTTGTTTTGTCCGGCAGTGATCAAAAGATGGGTATTTCTGCGAACTTATTATTCTGAAAAGATCATCAATCCAATAATCATGATAAATAAAACTCTAGCACATCGAACATCAATTGTTAGTAAACGTATTTTTTTTTTTTTTTTTGCTGGAGAACATTGCCATTGTTCTGAAGAATAAAATCATTTAACTCCGTGGCTCGCGCACACACCGCAACTTCAATTTTGGTAAAAAGTTCCGAGAACAAATTTTAAGAATCGGTTGTGATAAGTCAGATTTTAATATTCCACACTTATTTCACTGCGCCCTTGCAGTCATATTCACTCCTGGCATCTCTAAAAAAGAGAACATTAAAAAAAAAAAAAAAAAAAAACAATGAAATAGATTTTGTTCAAGTGCGCATATCAATTTCAGCTATTATGATTGGCATAAACTTTTGTCAAAATAGTCTAGTGATGCAATGAGAAAAATAAAATACATGACTAAAAAAAAGGCAATCGAGAATAACACTTCATAAAAGGGTAGCATTTTTTTATATAAATGTGACTAAAATTGGAACAAAATTAGAGATTACGAAATTGAAATCTGTTGGAGTCTGGTAACTAGAACCGCTGTCCTTAATTATCGCTGATTCTTTTCCATGATGGAGGCTATCCGCGTGGTTCTGATTCAAAAATATTTCTCTTTTTAAAGGACTTGAACGTATCTATTTAACCTTAACTAACCAAAATGAGAACTTAAAAACGTTCATCAATAACAAGTAGTATCGAGACTGCGAGAGGTGTAGTTAGAATGCCTATTACAACATTACCAAAAGCGAGAAAGAAAAAACCCGGCTCACTCGTTGGAGGCAACTCAAATGGAAGTGCAGGCAATTTCACAGAGTCGGCAATGGATGAATTCCTAGGGAAACATGGACTATATCGTAAACCTATCGCTAAGGACGGTTCATGTTTATTTA
The DNA here is from genome assembly GCA_918843875.1 of Diadumene lineata. Lineage (NCBI taxonomy): Eukaryota > Metazoa > Cnidaria > Anthozoa > Actiniaria > Diadumenidae > Diadumene > Diadumene lineata. The sequence goes on along the minus strand of OU974070.1, from coordinate 21,097,434 downwards.
GAGCAGTCTCTGAGCAGGTGAGTTGGACATTTAGAGGGTACTTTGTGTTGTTCTTTTGTGTCGTATCAAACACACTTTGTACTCGCTGGAAATGGTCTTGAATTACTGTGTCGTTCAACTAAGTGATGCCCAAAATGTATATCTTTTCTTTGATTTTAAAACTAGCATTCCTTTAGAAATTTATACCGGGATTTTTACCAGAACATGTTCATATTGGAACGGTTTAATTGAATTACCTAGACAAGCGGCCCGCATAATTTTCAACAAGTTCTGTTTTGACTACGTACTTGACGGTGAATTGAGGAAAACATGGTGAAATTGTAGTTGTCATGGATTATTGATCCCGTCTTTAAAAAAAGATTAGTATATAATGTAAAAGGCATTTGTATCATGTATTCACAAACTGTATTTTAATATCCAGTTCTGCAAGTGTCAGTTGTGTTTTCTATCCGCTTGAATATTCGAATTCATGATCATTCGTTCCATATTGTAAATTTCGAATTTTGTTTGATTTTGGTCTGTCATGATCATTCATTTAAATCAGTTGTAATCAATAAATCGTTGTTTAATGTATTGCTTAAGCTTTAACTATGACTTACTGTTTTTATTCAAAGATCTATAACTGCCAAGAACGGCATCTAGATGTGCGTAACCAATGCATAGATTTCTTGAGGAGAAATCGAAATCTGTTTGAAGAGGTAAACATAGAACTTTTAAATATCTTTTGTTTTTACTTGTAATGTACTCCGTCGTATTGTGCAATATAATCATATTTTAGTACAAAATGTCGTTATATTTCAAGTAGGTCATTGAAAATATTGATATGTTGTCCATGTTCGATTTGGTTGTGATGGTGGACAATATGACTTTAATATATCCAACTGGTAAAAATTATAAATCCAATGGCATAGCAAAATACTGAAATGATATCATTTGTAATGCATATACGTGCAATTTCTTTAATTTTTTTATATAGATAATTCTTGAATTTTAATTTCATTTACTCTCAACTGTGTTAACCAAATTAACTGATTATGAGATGTAATGAATGTAGATAATCCCAAATTGAATTTTGTTATAACTATATATAGTTAATTAGCAATTCATGGGTCATACTTTTCCTTATGTTTTTGAACTGTTATCATTATCATTCAAGAGAGATATTTTTAGACACAAACTCTAAATTTAAGAAAAATGTAAAATGTTTTTTTTTTTTTCAGTTTGTCGAAGGTCCATTTGACCACCATCTCTTTAAGCTTAAAAATCCTAAGGTTTGTAACACTTCATGATTTAGATGATTTTTGTATTGCAAGCAGCTCTTTCACAACTCTGTTTTAGGGGTTATTTATATGAGTGAGCCAGCCCGATTTAGTGTTTTTGTTTTGTTTTGTTTTGTTTTTATGCTCTGAGAGCTTGAACTTAAAAGAGACCAGCCCACTGAACTGGGCTGGCTCGCTCCATATAAACAGTCCCTTAATGTCTTCTTTTCTTGAATAATTAAAAAAATAGATCTACAAGTTTTTCCTCTCTTAAATAGAACCAATCAACTTGCCCATTCAAAATGTGATTAGACTGGTCAAGCAGTAAATTTTGAAGGATGTTTCCCTTGACCTGCCTTTATTTTGAGCTTGTATGTACTTGTTTGTATCTTGTGAAACCATTAGTTTGTCAGTATCTTGAAGCTCTCTCATATTTGAATAAAAGTGTATATCAACCTCTTATTTTTTATTCATTCAGGAATGGGCAGGCCAGGTAGAGATCACAGCTTTGTCTCAAATGTACAGGTATTACTAAAATAATATTATGAATATTATTATACATGGAGGTATATCACAATGATGCCTTACTGCCTTTATTTTCAATGTCTTTCTTCAATAGGTAAACAATCTAACAATATAATAATATGATATCATGATGTGAAGTTGAAATGAATGAAAATAACATGGACAACAACAGCACTAGGAAAAAAATAGCAACAGAGTTGACAACCACAGAAAAAATCAAACAATATTATTGACAATAACAATAAACTTTATGCACAGTAAGGCAGGAGGGTATTTTGTATCTAATCTAGATTCCCCCGTATATATTGTGCTATAACTTGCAGAGTCTAGGTTATTGGTATGTTATGATGACATACTGATAATAGGCTCTGCTACATTGTACATCAATCACACTATTTTGTGTATTTAATCTCCAGTAAAGTTGTCAACCACAAGGCTCCTCTTTTGTGTAGCTGCTACCATTAATCCATGAATGGGTGCTAATCATATTCCAAGCTTTTACCCCCAGCATTTTGTCTATACCCATTTATTTTCCCATGTGAAGAGGAACTATATTGAAGTAGAATGTATTGCCCAAAGATATTCCATGGTTAACTGGACCATATACTACATATTTGTCATCTTTGCATTGTTGAATTCTTACCATAACTTTGGTTTAATTCACTTAAAATTGTGATGATATTACAACTTAACAAAATGATAGTCACATAAAAGTGAGACTGTTGAAAGAATTTGTAAGTTGATTCATCATTAAGGCTATAGTAAAAAGTGATGTTTTAGGCATTAGTCCTTCATCAGAGTAAGTCAAAAAGTGAGACCATGGACAATGTAATGTGAAGGCAAGACATAGGAAGTCCAACCTTTACAAGAAGTGAATATCATAACAAACATTATGTTTGTTTTGCAGGAAAGACTTTGTGGTTTACCAGGACATTAATGTGTCTCCTACTAAAGTCACTGACCATGGATATGAAGACAAGGTAAAAGTTGAAACTATAAGTTTTTTCTAACTACTAAGGAGGCTCTGATTTATTAGCATATAAAGAGGTTGGCAAGGTTGTGTGGGAGTGCTTGAGATGACATCATTTTTAACCACATGTGTTTGTGAGACTGATAACTATTTGCTTCCCTTGTGTCCAGGGTGTGTAGTTAATCAAGTCTAGTAAAAATAAGCACACATTCACAATAAACAAAGCATGTGTGCCAATTCACATGGGGTTTGTCTGCCTAGGGGGATAGGGACAAGCCACTTCATAATAGAATATAAGAGAATTAACTGTATAAAAAGCATTTGTCTTAAGATTATTGCGTAAAATTGTAATGGTTTCATTTGATTGAAATTCAGTCAAAACTATGACAATAAAATCATTGATCAGAATTCACAACGGCATAAAACATCAATTTAAACAATACATGCACAATAAGGCAGGAGGGTATTTTGTATCTAATCTAGATTACTGATAATAAGCTCTGCTACATAACAAGATCATGACAGTGCACAGTAAGGCAGGAGGGTATTTTGTATCTAATCTAGATTCCCCCGTATATATTGTGCTATAACTTGCAGAGTCTCGGTTATTGGTATGTTATGATGATGTACTGATAATAGGCTCTGCTACATTGTACATCAATCACACTATTTTGTGTATGTTATGTGGGCTAAATCGGCTACATCATGACCAGTTTTTGGACTATTATATTGAACAAAGATACAGCATGTTATAATTTTGCATTGGCTAGAGTGGGAAGTTTGGAAGTTGTGTCTTCTAAATTAACAAACTCCCCAAGTTTAATTACATAGCCAGGTTTTATATCAGTTATTAACCAAAAGCTAAATCACCTTTCTGAGAACATATATGAATTAAAATCTACAGCATTGCATTACCACAAGATAGTTACTATAAGGCAGGGTTGGTTTTGTTTTGTAGATCATGTTGTGCTACTCCAATGGTAATCACTATGACATCATCTACAGTCATCAGTTCCAGGAACATGCTGCCATGTGTCAATGTAAGTTGCTCTACTAAATAATATGTTATTCTTACACGGTAACTGTATCTACAAAAACTGTTGTATTTTGATTATTGTTAGTCTGGCAAGAATTTGGTAATACAATAATCCCATTACTTTTACAGTGAAACCCCACCTTGCAGCCAACCACTTAATACGGCCACCTTAGTGGTGGACAAAATATTATGTTCCAATTGTTGTTAGTCTTGATTGGCAAAAAGGTGGCAATGTGAACTTGCAATGTTCTTGTTCGTTTATTTTTTATAGCTCTTCTGTTTGAGATGCTCTATAACAAGGTGTTTGTTGAACTTGACAAGAAAGAAGCTGGAAAGAGAGGCAAACCCAAGGTTACTGGTAACCAGGGAAACCAGAAGAATATTATGGATTTGGTTAATGGTAGTACGGCAGGGGAGGATGGTGATAGCATGGATAATGATGGAGATGATGACGGTTGGACTGAAGTAAAGAGCAAAGCTAGAGGTACACTGTTTTTAACACCAAAGGCTGGCAGTTGATTCTTTGTAACTGTAAAATTATTTTATTCACTGTTTCTGTTAATCTTTCATTTCATCTGATACCAAATTCACAAAAGTGAAAATATTTTTTTCCATTGAGGCAAATAATTATTGTGCATCACAACCTGCTCAAAATGTAATCAAAGAATAAAAAAAAGTAACCATATTTAACATCAGAAGTCCCTTTACCTGAAGCTAGTCTTCCAGAAAGCCAACAGTGCTCTCAAAACATTGTTTTGGACTTTTATGGTCCAAGATTTATGCATGTTCTAAAGACTGTTGGTCTTTCAATTACAGTGAAACATGAAAGACATTCAAAGCCAGTTGAAGTAGAAGAGGAGAAAGAGCCTGAAGAAACCAAAGCTAAACCAAACAATGATCAGAAATACTTGTGGGAGCTACGTCGTTCTGTTGACCCTCACCTCTACAGAAATATCTCACTGGAAATATGGGAAGAAGGCAAACATGCACTGCAGCAAAAAGACATGGCTGTTGCTGCTTCATTGCTGCAGTTTAAGAGTGGAGACCAATGCAATGTATGTGGCACTTTTATGTTGGATTGTTTTTTTTTTTGGCTACTGGATAGTTGTCAAATATTATTTGTTCATGTGATTTGACCAGGAAAGACTGGTGTTTTTGATGATGATGATGATGAACTTCATTACCGTGTCATATTATTTAGCTAAGTATAAGCTAAGTGAGGACACAACAAAAAAATGGGAAAGAAAAAAAAAGGGAAAAATAGTAGTTAGAAGCTGTAGTTGTAGTAATGTTCCATCCATCATTATAACTTCATCTTGTAATAGATTTGGCATGATACAGGTTTAATTATCTATTTGCAGATAATGTTTAGGCTCAATCATGTTCTGCCACACAGCATCTTTGAAAATTGATATCTCAAAAGTATTGCATGTAAAAAGCTTAACAAATTCATAGATTATTTTGCTAAGATCGTTTCAATTTTGTGTTGAGTTTGTTATTTCCTTGACTTTAAACTTTAAACTAATGGTGAAAATGTTGTAAACAAACATCTAACATTTACGTCTATTAAACAGGCATGATTGATTTGCTAAAGTTAAACCATTAATTTTTTGAATCCAGTTTAAACTATATACCAATGATTACAATGGCATAAATCAATTTAAACAATACATGCACAGTAAGGCAGGAGGGTATTTTGTATCTAATCTAGATCCCCTCGTATATATTGTGCTATAAATTGCAGAGTCTCGGTTATTGGTATGTTATGATGATGTACTGATTAATAAGCTCTGCTATATTGTACATTTATCACACTATTTTGTGTATGCTATATGGTTGGCTACATTGTCTTGATAAACCACATAGGGGTTATCTCATAACCAGACAGTTTTTGGACCAATATTTAAACAGGCATGATTGATTTGCTAAATTTAAACTATTAATGTTTTTGTATCCAGGTTAAACTTGGACCACCTACAGTGCCAACTGAAAAGATGTTTAGTGCCATTATCAAAGAGGACTACACAGGATCAGGGAGCATTTTGGTTTATGTTCATGAACTGAAAGAAAAGTATGTCATAGAAACAACTGCAATCACACCCAAAATTGCTGAAAACTTTTTATATGTTTTCTCAAGAATATTAACCATAGCAACCTGTTTATTTTGTAGACATACTGTTCCTGTTCAGAGTGTCAGCATCCAACAAAGTATGTACCTTAATATGAACTTGTTCTTGAAAAGGTTTTCAAGTTGTTGTTTGTACATTGATGAGAAATTTGTACATCACGTCTTGAACTAATACACCAAGCCATACTCTTCAGTGTTTGGTTGTATGATTCATTCAATTTCCCTACTCTATCAGATGACCAGAATTGATGATTACTTTGTATATTGCAGATCAAGGCTATAAAGAACTTAGTGGCCACTACCAGAAAGACATGTCTGCTAATGGTCCTTCTGGGGAGGAAGGTATGTGAAACAGTAGTACTTGTTGTTGTGAATTTTATCAAGACTTAAAACCTGTTAACAAATTTTTGCAGGAAAAGATGATGGCAAGTTTAAGAAAAAACGTCTTCCCAGGAATAATCGTCGTGGACCTGGTGTCAAGGTAGTGACTGTATATAATAACTGGAAAATATTTGAATGCTATTTATTAAATATATTGTCAATGAATGTCTGCATTTATAGTGGTGACAATTGCTTTCCATCAACTTGGTTGTATTGCTCACACCTCTATTGTTATTTGCATGGATGTTGTGTATTTTTGCTAATATTAATAATGATAAGCTGGCCTTTTTCTCTTTTATTATCATTTGTTATATATTGTTTCTTGGTTATTTTATCTCCAGGGCGATGAACCAGGAGTCGCCAATGTAAGTTTGCTTTTTGCATTTATTGCTTTATTTTTGTACTTTGTTTTTTCCTAGATATACTTGCATTATTTTATTTGGGTTATGTCACTTTAATTATTTTTAGTTATTTTCCACTAACTTGTTAAAATGTACAATAAGTCATGTGCTTTTTTTATATTTCAATGATTATCACGCTCGCTATTTAACATTTATTTTGTTATCATCAGGAGGAGGTAGTCTTACCACGAGGTAGAGGAAAGCCAAGAGAACGATACAATAGACGTCGTTTTCCAGGGGGCAGAGATGACAGATTTAATAAAGACGTGAAGGAAGAGGAAGAAGCTAGGTTTATTGCTGTAAGTTGAAACACATATTGAAAACTCAAAAAAAGTTTCTTGAAATTGGTCAATCCTGGTTGAGAGACCAATGCTCTCCCAACTGAGCTAACCTATCTATCAGCAATGAAAAACTGGAATAATTAGAAACGCTCTATTAACATCTTACCAAGATACACTTGAAAGTTAGTGTTTATCTGTATTCAACCATTTTCGTTGAAATGTTAATCAAAAAGCCAACAAAGTGTTCACTTTGATACAAACTTGATAGTCAAGACTTTTAGCTTGTGAGGATCTTTCCTCAATGAAAATGATTGCAATTTGATACAGGAAACAAAAGATAAGGTAAAGTACAGTCCTTGTAGGATAAAATAAAATAAAACAACAATATAACAACAGCTGTCTTCTACCAACAGATGTACAAACCCTAACAATGTGATTTCCATTGTGATTTTCATATAGGAACAAATCAAGTTGGTTGAGCTACAAGAAAAGGACCCTACTGCATTCCCTGCTTTACCTATTAGACAGGGAAGTCAAGCAACATCTCCATCAACTCAAATACCATCTCCTGCTGCTAAACCAGACAAGTTTGAAGTGAGTAGTTGTTTGGAATATGTTAATGGATCAAACAAAAAAACAAATGCCCAAGTGTATTTAGCTTGTAAAGCTATTAAACTGGGAGGAGATTGAACTATCATTTGTAATTTAATCCATCTTAACATTTTTATTTTATTTTGTTTTCTTTCTTTATATATATATAGACATTATATATATTTACTTTCCTTTTATACTTTAAGTACATAGAACAGGATTGTATATGCTCTATTAAAGAATATTTCACTATTAATTATTGAATATGCAAGATAGTTATTTGAAAATTCCAGCTGGCTAGGAGACAAACAAGTTCACTTTTTACAATGAAAGTATAGTTGCCAAATTGTTTGACCACACCAAAACTAAAATTGAGAATGTGGCCAGAGCAAGGTCCATACCTTTAATATTGCCTTTGTGCGACTGGCCATTCCATCAACTGTTCCGCCATCTAAACCCATGTTTTAAATTTTAAATTGTTTTATCTGTAGACTCCAATCTCTCCACCAAAGGAAGAAATCAAAGTGCCAGAAATTGAAAAAGAGACATCGCCAGTCAGTGAAGACACACCAGCAGGTTTTTGGAGCAAACTAAATAAAAAACCACTACAAAAGCCTGCTACAGAAGAAATCAAATCGCCTCCTGTGGCTAAACCACTAGAAGCCCAACCTACTTCACCTATAAAAACTGAAGAGAAAAACAAGGAGATTGGAAATAAAGAAACCAAACCAAAACCTATTTCCAAGAAAGAAAATGACATAGTTAATGCTCCAGAGAAAGAAAATATTAGTGAGGATAAAAGCACAGGTTCTTTGGAACAAGAAACTGTAACATATTTCCAAGAGCCGTTACAGATCAAGCCTGTGGCTGATGATTCTCATCATAGTAAAAGTGGGCATGTCTTTGAAGTCAAGATACCTGAACAAGCAGCAGAGTTTTTTAAGCCCACAATTATCACTCCAGCCACTCTAGTACATACAGCTAAAGAACCAGTGAATGAAGCGGCACAAGTTGATCAAGAAACCGAAGAACCTGAACCAGACGTTGTTGAAGACATTGACACCAGTGAAGAAAAGATGGAGGATGATGAGGTTATTGAGCTAGACGACAGTGATTTGGAGGATAAAAAGCCATTCTTTTCCAAGAAGATCAATCTTCAACAAGAAAGCAGCCATCTAATTGATGAATCATACAAGAGAGAACAGCACATGTATTCTACAGAGGAGACCGCCATAAAATCTCCCAAGGCAAGAGCTAGTGACAGTAATGTTGTTCCTGAGAAAAAGACAGTGACATTTGCAGAGGAGACTAAGGAGATTCCTGATGTGCCCTATGGTCAGACTCAGAAGGGAATATTGATTGTCAATGGAACAAATAGACAAGAACAAGGTGAATGAATGTATTACATCTTTATAACACAGTAGAATAGCTTACTCTTTGATGAGCTTGTGGTATTTATTTACATTTTATATGAAATATATTATACTTTGTTCACAAAATGACATTTCATATTTTATAAATAATTACATGAGCTTGTTTCATACACAACAAATCAAGTTCTACCACATTATTCAGAATAAATACATTTGTAGAGAACTCAGGCGGAACTCTGACCTTATGTTCTATCCAGGATTTATTAAGAACTATTTCTAGGTGTTTTCACGTATTTACTTTATGCATATGTTTTATGTTTCAGGTTTTAAACATTCCAACACTGATGACTACTCTGCAATTAAGGTAAAGAGGAATTGTTTGATAAAGTTCAAATATTGAACATGGCTACAAAGTGTTTTCCAGTAGTTTGACATCACAATGTTGTCTCAGTGAACATAATGATATTGTAATATTGGGGCTGGTTACATGTGCCTGATTAGCATGTCCTTGAAGAGCATGTGACTGTTAAGCTAGAACTGTAGCCCAAACTCTGAGAATGTCCTATTTTAAGTTGGTTACTAATTGCACTTTGTTACTCACGCAGGAGACCCAAAAGCAAGACTATATGAATATCCATGACAACCAAGATAAAGACCACCAAATGTTCCCAGCAGTCCTTGCAAATGAAGGGATACAGTCATCATCTCCAACAACACAACAGCAGCAGCCAGCACATTTATTGTATTACCTACCACACAATGTCCAGCTACCAGCCAGACAATCCATGGACCCAAGTGGTGCAGATCTCCCACAAGGTAGTCTATCTTATCCTATATTATTCTATTTATTATCTTATACCATCCCATCCCATACCTTGGACTTGTATCTATATCTGCCGATAAAACATTCCTTCTCATCTTATAAATACTACATATAATACCAACCCATCCAATTCTAAACTAACCTATACAATGCCATTCTTATGTTTTCTATATTACTTCTTTCTGTTATATTTTCGAATTTTGATCCTCAAGAAAAAACTGTCCTTCATTTCAGACATCCCCACATTAAGACATTTCTTCAACCTTGGCTATCAGTATGTAAGTATATTTAGTGATGGAATTGTTTTTCCTTACTCACTCATCTTTATAATCAAAGCATATTTTGGCTTGAAGTTCCTGTGCACAGAATCAGATGAACATAAAGATTAAGCATATAAATGTGGTGTAAATCATTAATATTCCAAAATTCAGATTGAAGTATGTTAGACACCATTGATATTTTGCTCTCATATCTATTTTGTATGCCATCTAGTCTGTAAGTCCAAAAGTTGCCATTTATCTGTTATGCAAAAGCTAACACAGACATCTACAAACGTTGAGAAAAATAGGAAAAAGCGCGACCAAATGGAATTGTTGGCAGAAGTTTCTAATTCTTTATGTAAATGTGTGTTTTATGAAGTCAGCATCATTGCTGGTGTTTTATTCAATTTTATTTAAAAAGTCCACGATTCATGTCAGGCGAGCTATTGCCTTTCAACATCGTTTTTTTAAATAGGTGTTTATTGTAATAAATAACTCCTAAGATATTTTGTTTGTTTGCTATCTGCAGTGCCACATATGACCTGCTGATACAACCTCTTAGTCAAATCAAGTCAGTAGTACTGTATGTGCTATTTGTGTGCATATTTTCTAAATGACGCTCTTCTTTTCAGTATTTGATGATGACGAGTCAATTAGCCAATCAGCAGCTACCGTTTGTATATATGTACCCTGGTGCTATGCAAGAACAGATGATACAGCAATCGCACCAGCCTGTGGTGTCGGTACCGCAGCAACAGATGTATGGTGGAATGCAGCATCAACATGTGGCTTACCAACATGGCATGCAGGTATGGTTTATAGCTAATATACTCTTTTCGTTAATTTCTAGCTGACATTTTGCTGACCTTTGGCTGACCTTTGAATATTTAATATTTATTTTTATATTTTTTAACCGATTAACAGGTTAGCTCAGTCGGGATAGCGTCAGCTGTTAACCTGGAGACTGCGGATTCGAACCCTCAGCCGGACCATCACTCAGGGTCTTTAAGTGATTAAGGAGAATGTTCTTCAATTTAAAATTGTTTTAAAGGGTTCGCGTCTTCTCGGATAAGGACGATAAACTGGAGGTCCCGTCTCGCTACTCTTTCACATTAACCAGTAACGGGGGGACGTAAAAGAACGACTGAGGACGCAGGTTACGACCATCCTCGGTGATAGGCCTACATTAATACATACTACTTACTAACAACTAATAAACCTCATGCTTGGAAAACCGGATTACAAACTATAAATATTAAAGATTTTAAAGCGCATTGAGACATTAGTGAAATGCGCTATATAACACTACATTATTTGCAATATTCTTCGGTAGTTTTTGGCTGACCTTTTAAAATGATCGTGTTTTTCTTGTCTATTTCTATTTTGCGTCATACTCCTTATTTTAATCTAAAATTTGTTCTGCTTTTTCAGACCTACCCTGCTCCATTTCATATGGCGCCCCAAGCAAGTCAAGACAGCACTTCTCAACTGGAGCGTCCTAATGAACGCACAAACCAACATCAGACGCCAATCCAACCGCAGCCACAAATCCAAATGCCTCACCAACAACAGTCGGGTCATTTCCAGTCACAGCAAAACCAAATGAACTGGCGTGGAGCACCAAACCCAGGAATGACCGGAAATAACAGACATTATAACAAATTACATAACACGGGCACCCCGTCACACAGACAACAGTGGTCTCAAGGACCTGGAGGTAACCAACGACTGCAACATCCAAACAACAAACCAAACCGTAAACCACAGGGAAGTAAGATGAGAAATGATCATGGTGGCTACTCGCCACATTACAGCAGTTCATCTCACAGCCCCAGTATGTCACATGTTACCACATCATATCATTCTTTAGCAGGAGAACATCCGTCAAAACTTCACAGCCAAGCTGACTTCTATCCCGCAATGCCTTATGGGTATCACGGCATGCAACCTGGAATGTCTAATCTTCCCCACTCCACCGGCCCTAGGGGTAACTTTAACTAGGGTATACCAACTAATATAAGAAATCTAACTATAAAGGCGCTGCGACATTACGCAAATTTTCTTGGAACTTGTCTCGGAATGGTATTACAAAACCAGAAGCTGAAGAATTACGATTTGATGTGATGCATTGCGAAACGTAGAACCGGATTCTACTACTTATGTAAGGCGTTCAACTTTCTCTACAGGAAACCTGCTCTTCGGGATTCCTGTACCAAGACAAAAAACTTCCCAGTCTGCTGTTCCAAGTACCTCAACTCCACAGGAGTCCCGAAATGGGGGAAAAAATTCCTGCGGAGAAGACTAAAATGCGTTGTACATACAAATACTATCGCGAGATAGACCCTGTTAAACTTTTCAATTCGGCGACAAGTTGGTGGAAAACTTGCGCAGTATAACAGCGCCTTAAAACCATAACAAATAATTATTATCAAATTACTATTTTATTGGGAAAACAATCGCTTTCCGTAGGCTAAAGGATTGTTTTCCTGCTTTATACCCTGCTCCACAATGTAGCACATCTTTAATTCGGTCTTTTGCGCTTTTAAACATAAGACATTCTCCTACCAATTGCCCTAATTCATTATGACGTCATATCAAAACAATCTATTGTTTAAACGCAAAGGATCGTGTCCGTTAGACGGGGACAAATCCACGTAAATTCACAGAAGATTGTTCTAAAATCCATTTTAATCCACGCGAAGAGAAGTGGAATGGCCATCAAATGCCATTCGTATTATCGATAAAAATCAAAGATCTGAAAACCCGGTGATTTTATTTCATTAACTGTTTCGGTAGAAGCTAATTTTGTCGAATTTTCTATTGGAAATTTTCGATTCTATCCCCTACAAAAAGAAGTCGTGATGTCATAGTGAATTAGCACGATTTCGTTACAGCTAATATGATAAATTCAAAAAACTTGGAATTACCACAACTCCACCCCATGCCATAAACTACGCATAGTATTTCCATGACAACACTGACGTAATTTTTCGCTGCCATGACGACTGTTTTTTGATGTTGACAATAGGCGACCTGCATTATGGCGTCATTTTACTACGACTTCCAGCATTCTTTTGCGAATTCTCTTTCATATTTAAATTCTTAATCCCTTTGGAGATTAACAGAACAATTTGTGCTAATTGCGCTACAAAAGAAAGTAAGCAAAGCATTCTGGTAGTTGTAGCATATTACGCTATAATGCAGGTCGTCTATTTTAGAGTGTAAACACTAAATGTGTGAAACAGTTGTCACTATTTAGTAGTAAGTAGCACTAATTAAACAAAAGAAAACAATAGAATTAGCATAAATTAGCACTATTTAGTAGTATTTATGTTGCACACTTAGTGCGTGAACTCTACAACGGAACTAGAACAACTCTAGAAGAACTGAGATGTTTTAAATGTTTACTTTCTGAGAAATCAAAGTTCACGTCTAAGAGATGGTTTTCAAAACTATTGAACAAGGTGCGATGACTGCAGTACAATAATATGGAACACACCAAAAAGACAGTAAATGTGAACCTAAATTTATTAAAGGGTGGACACGCTTAAGGTTATTTTAACTCTAAATCTTTTTATAATAAATAACCTATTCTAAAGTCGTACTCATAAACCACCAAAATAATTACTAATTTAACACACAGTAGAGTGCAAACACTAAAAATAGTGCTATTTTATGCTAATTATATTGTTTTCTTTTGTTTAATTAGTGCTATTCACTGAATAGTGACAACTGCTGCACACTTTTAGGGGCTGTTTATATGGAGCGTAAAAACAAAAGAAACCACTAAACCGGGCTTGCTCGCCTCATATAAACAGGCCCTTAGTGCGTGCACTCTAGTGAACTCTGATTTCATTATTATCATTTAGTACTTTTTCTCTAATTAATAGCAATTATTTATGAGAAACACTCTAGTACACTTCCAATTACGCAAATTATTGCCACATTTTCGTTTGTGCTTTTGTTGTGTTACACTTCAGTCGTCATGTTTCACGGGTTTGTGCCAAGGTATAGATGCTAGTTGATAAATTCACAACAAAACAATTGGCTCAATCGCTGTTGACTGCAAACTAATCTCCTATCATAACGATTGACTTGCTCTGCCTACCTTTTAATGCGTGCAAAATTTACTTAGGGAGGGGAGGGTACACTTTAAGTGTTGTAGAATTTTGTTAATCCATCAAAAATGAAGCCTGAGTCGTTATGGCGTTACTCCCGCCTCTATACCCAAAATCCTTTCCATTTTGCTTTTGTCCATTAAAGCCTGGTTTCCATAATGCATATTGCTCGATTTGGGGAAACCAAAGTTTTTCGATCCTACGACCGTTTTTGAATGATTTCGATCGCGAGCATATATGGATCGAGAACGGTCGTATGATCGAAAAACGTTGGTTTCACTATAATCGAATTTGTTTTCGATCCCGTGCGACCGTTCTCGATTATATGGAAACCAGGCTTAAGTGTGACTATTGCCCCTGTATTCGCGAAAAAAAAAAAAAAAAAAAAAAAAAAAGAAGAAAAACATCTGCAAGCTTTTATGATATATAGAAACGGCGAGGTAAACGGCATCTCGTTTCAGGGCCATTCCAACTGCTTTAGCGTAGAATGGTTTTTGTAAACACATCAACGTAAGTGGTTTTCATTGCCTTTAGTGTAATCCACTGTACTCCTCTTTACTCCACTTTACTCCTCTCTATTGCCTACGTTTCCTGTTATAATGTCAGCGCTCCCTACTGCAATCATCGCACTTATCACGGATGTGTATTCGTACTTTTTGTCATGCAGACTTCACAACAGTATCCAGTAACCCCTTATTATATTACATTCGAAATCTGCAATAGACATTTCGTCGGTTGAGCCTGCAAAAAGGACAATCCAGCGATGTCATGACAACAAGGCTTTGATCAACGAATATGCGGCATTCGCTTTGACTTTATTTCGATGTGGTGTTTTACGTTTCATACTGGAATCCAGAACGGCAAGCCTATTCGTAGTAATCCATTTGTAACGTAAACAGTTCTATGCAGTTGTGATCGCTCGACTGTCGACATGGCGTACTCAGTTGATACAAGCACATTTTTTTCGCACTGATTGCAATGAAAACAATTCGACTCGTAACAACTTTTTTGTTGCTATATTATTTTTTGTTTGTAAAAAATACATAGTCGTTAGAAATATTAAAAAGATGTAGAGAATATTGTTAATATCGTGTGTCTAGTAGTAAAATTGTTATTTTGTGAGTAAAACTGTTAAATTGGTTATTAAAAGAAATATTGACTTGTAAAGGTATCGTCTCCTATCTGTACCACCAGTCTCTTAATTACCAGGTCTCTTTTTGCCGCTAAGGAGTCTGGGAAGGAATCGCAGTGAGTGCCACACTATTACTCCCAGTACTCTTTGCGAGCGTACTATGCGCTGATTGTACATCTTAAGCCCAATTTGCACGGTACGATTTGTAGCATACGACTTGTAGTAAACGACTAGTCGTAGACTACTACAACTCCATTTACACGCTACGTCTAGTCTGTAGCGTTCCGTAAAGTCTGTTAAGTTCCTCCTAGTCTAATGGAAAGAAATATCAATTGAAAGCTTATTTGACAATAGAAAGCTCACATGCAATCTTTCTTTTTGGATAAAATGCATACTGACTCATTTCAAGAGGTTGCGACTGCCGAATGCAAACTGTGTTCTATTAAAATGTCTTGGAAAATGTACCAAAATATACGCAATTAAATTTTTAAAACAGATTTAATATTTTTATTTTATTTTACAATAGACCAATCAATTACCGCGCTCTGCTTCGACTGCAACTAATCGACAACCGGGATTCGACAATGTTTTTTTTTAATGGGTGTATACACCTATTTGTTGAATGTCGATTATTAGCTTTTGAAACAAAAAGTAGGCGCCAAAAGACCGTAAAAATGCTATGATAAGATCAAGAAAAATAAATTAACTGTTTAACAGTTGAATTGGTTGTTTTTAGGGGAAACAATTTGCATTCGGCATCTGGTATTTTGCATTCTCGATCTCCGACAACATTTTTCGAAATGAGTGTCGGCAGGATGCGGGAATATGATACAATATGAGAAAATGTTGACGATGAATTGCGTGTTTTTTTGTTTTTTGTTTTCCAACTTAAAAAAAAAACAATTCTGCTGCATTTTTTGTTTTGCTGATTTGTTTATTTGCCTCTATTGTCAATGCTATTCTTTGACTTTGTAATCTAGAGATGACTTTTCTTTACAGTGAGGACACTCGAACCGTGAACACTTGTCTTTATTTGGTTTTTCATTTGCTCAGTTTTCTACTGCTTTAAATTCTCTAAAAAAGTAGACTTGAACTCAAGTACACCGAGTTATCAAAAAGAAAACATTTTCAGATCAAGGGCTGAAAAATGTGGTTGCTCGGGTGATCCTCCTCTTCACAATATATATAATTTGTTTTCGCTATCTTCACTCATCTTTACACGTTTTACTGCATATCTGATTGTCAATTTATATGCATTAAATTAAACGAAAACATGCTAAAAGATTAAAAAACATCAAACCGATATTCTTCATGGTTTTGACTTTTTTCACAGTGAGTATTTAGTTCAAAAAGTACAAAATCATTTCCAACTGAGTTTGCATGTTTTTAGCTCGTTCTCGCTGCTAGTACGTGTTCAACATATAAAGAAACAGTGAAGAATCCAAACGGAATTACCGCTTTTTTCTGTACATGCGGATGTAATATATTTCTGGAGTAGCACAAAAGGTGAAAACACTTTAAGCTTTTCTCTGTTCATTGTTGCCGGCAATATAAATGAATTAAACATCAATTTTTATTTTATAAATTCTTTTTAGTATTTGGAATTGTCGGTCTTCCTCTTCAATAGTTTTATATATTTTCTCACCTTTGACTGTATTTAACCGAATATCTCCAAGGCAAAATTTGCCACCCAAGGGTTTCTTTTTATTTGTTTTCATATATCATAGTTTATTTATTTTCAATTGTTTTGTATTGTGCTTCCTTCAATTGAATAAAGTTGTCATTAGATGTAGATTTCCAACTTTTGTTTACAGGATAAGATTGTATGCCAATGAATAATTCAGCTTTAAGCGCAAAATAGTCATATTATGAAAATTTTGGTATTGAACTTTTAACATGTCGCTGTTACTTTTTTCATAGAAAAACAAATTAAAGACGACGTCTATAGACGTTTTTACCGCCTAAAATGTTCAAAAAGTAGCGCGGCTCTGTTTTGGTCATTATTAGCAAAACAACAGGGCAAGTTTTGAATTAATCAGTCAAGCAAAATCATTCATATATTGTTGTTGAATCTTTGGTTAAAATAACAATATTATCTTTTCTGGCGGAAAACAATAATAATTGGAGAAGTACAATGTTTTTTCAGAGGCTTAATATTAGGATTGTTATCTCAATTTTCTACTCGTCTTACTAATCTGGATTTCATCTTTTTTTTTTCAACTGGAATACTTTTTGTTGTCGGGTTTTCACTTTGAAGAAAATGAGGTATTTATGAAGCGGCAATGAGAAATAGGCCTAGCAATTAGTCATCCTTGTTCTCGACTTTAAATTTTAATCAAAAATTCTTACATTTGATTGTATGTTGGACAGAGTGGCACCCTTGAAATGTTTGGCGTGTAAACAAGGTTGTACTGTTTTACTTGATAACCAATAGTAACACTACGGTCTTTTCATCTTTTCTTTAAACAACAACAACGTCAACAAAATGTTTTCCTCGCTAAAAACAACTCCAAATAAAGCCTACCTAGAAACGACCAACTTCCGGTGTTTTTGCTTCATTTTTTTCTGTTACAATATCAAGAAAAATAGGGCAAGAAAATGTTAAGTTGCTTATAAAGTAAATATGTCTAATTGTTGTAGATATATATATTTGCATTGAGAGTACTTCATATATTATTATACATAATAAACAAAGCCGGCGGATCCATTCAAACACTTAAAACTTATGGCTACTTTCTTTGCTATATCTTTGCACATCGGGTTTTGGGTTTTTAGTTAAGCATGTTGTTCTTTGGTTAGGATTGATACGAGGTAGATATAGTTTCCTTTGTATAGGGTTGTGCGTACTTGTTAACAAATCTTCATTATAGTTCGTTTTGTGTGCTGAAATACTGGGTAATTTCAGTGTTCGTTCATCTCCAGCGTTCTTTGCTGACCGTTGTCTATTTAGTTTCTCATGTTTTGCACGTAATTCTGACAAGCCGTAAAACTCTGGCATACTAGTACTACGCCTTTCTGGGTGTACAGTCCTGCCTGAGCCAGCGAAAGGATCTGCTGAGTAAGAGTTACTTTGTCCGGCACGAGTAGATTTGCGGTTACTTGCAGTCAGTTTTGTGCCACCTCTAACGTTATCGGCAATAACAGGCAAAGAAAGTCTTCTACTCTCTCGTTTAGACGATTTATAAGTAATGTCAACATTAATAGGAAGAACTTCGTCTAGCACTTCGCCTTCTTTCAAGTGGAGTTCTTCATGAGTATAATAATCTGTCAAGTCTGGTGTTTCCATTAAGTTGTACATACACCGATCGGCGCTCAACACGGTTGCTTGTTTATCCTAACACGAACATGACACAAGCGAATAAAAACATTTATGTAAAACTTTAATTTCTGTCTAATCGAAAACAATTGTCTGCTTTTGTTGTTGAAAAAGAAATTACTCTATTTTTAGTCAAAAATCAATTTACCTTGTAAGATAACGAGTTTTTTTTTTCAGGCCCAACTAAGCAATAGTGCGTGTTTCCAATCTTGTACAGGTTTGATCTTTCAAGCCATAATTTACGCAATTTAAAACATCTCTGCTCCACATAACTGCTAAACAATTATGCACTTAAAAACATCATGATAAATATAGTAAAGCTCGAGGGGAAACAGCGAATCTTCAAGTCATTATTATGGTAATCATTTTGACCCATTTTTTTCTGCTAGTTTATGCGAGCTTGCTTGATTGGTTGTAGAGTGTCAGGGTTTATTCACAGCCCATGCAGGTGCACTGTACATCCAACTGCGTTCTTTCATACTAGATTGGGCTTCCTATATAGCCTTGGCCTTTGTACTCATTAGCTCATGATTTTTGTAGTCAACAAACTGCAGCAATCTGGGAGTTACTTCCGAGCGGAAATTCCCGCGAAAAATTACATACGAAAAGGTTAAAAAAAAATTGCAAACTAAGTGTGGTGAAACTCCATGAATAGGTTTTATACTCCAGCATGCAACAAACTGTGCGAGATTACATGTATTTGATTTTTTTTTTTGTGGTCTGAATATTTTTCGTAAGCTAATGATGTCTTATTTCTAATGTTGAAGAGCATAAAAGAACATCAGTTCTTTTAGCGTGCTGTATAAATGGATTCCATATCGAACTCCGAGTCTACACTTTTATCACAGAAAGCCATGGTCATTTTCTAAGGACTATATTGAAACAGCTTCGGGTAAATTGACCTTATTTAGTTATTCTTCTTTTTTTTACAGTAAACGTACTGTATGAATTTCCTTACATGACTCAGCCACCTGTAAAGTTATATGTTCATTATTGAATGTAACGATAAGCCTTTCGATAATAACTGGGCACATCATCAATAAATATTGGTATTCAACTGACAATCAATATGTGTGTAGGATAGACAGCTGTTCTTGAAATGGTTGTCCAGTTCATAGTTTTTGAAGAAATGATGCATGACTCAAAATGTACAAAATAACATTACATGTAACTACATATAATATGTGCAGCTTTGTATCGTTGCTTTATGACGTTCGCTAAAACAGTATTTTAACTGGACAACCTTTTCAAGAATAGCTGTATATCAAATATTAAATTAACTGAACATGTCACTGAAACCTCTGACATGTAATTTCATAACTACAGGACGTGAACAAATAGTTTAAAATTCTAATTTATTGTTATGCAAGAACTGAAAAAAGTGTGTAAAAACAATAGCCATAACACAATGAATAATAGATAATAACTGCTGATTCTGCATTGTCCTAAATAGTTTGGAGTCATGTAGACTAATTTATTTGTAAAGTGGTTTCTGCTTGAAACTATATAATGGATTTTGCTAATACAAGTTCTTGTTGTGTCTGATTTTGGACAAACTTATATAGAAATATATATATAAAGAAAACCGTATAGAAAAAGCTGTCACTTTCCAACGACCACTTTCACGCATATTAAGTGATCTACTAGTTGCTTTCGTTACTTTTTCATTCAGTTTCTTTCATTCACTTTAGCAGGAAAAATAAAATCTGGACTAAAACCATTTACTTGCCGAAAAAGATTATTGGTTATTCTTCATTGCTATCCTATCCTCTTGTCTCTTCTTGTCATGGCTGCCATGTATCAAGTTCTCGTTGCCTTGAACGACATGCTTAATGAATTATAAAAACAAATTGAACAATTCTTACCATAACATCATAGACTGAATGACTTTGTCCCATTTTTACAATTTTAACACAGAATCCTAGCTCCTATCTGAAATTTGGCTTTAATTACTGAGTTGAATTGTAAGACCAGTACCTGGAATTATTCTATATTATTATTAATTATAGAAAAAAATATTTTTCTCAAATCATGTAAGGTCTAAATTATCAAATAAACGGCTATCTGTTGTGTTAAATAAAAACCTTTGCACGGTTAAGACCGCTTCAACCTCAACACCGAACATGCAAAGACATATCCCAATGGGTTTCCAAGCCATTACCTCTATTAACTTTGATGCAATTAAATATGGATTACTGTATTTTTGTGTTTTATATTAATTAAGCTTTATAAGTCACTAAATTGTTATTATGATTATTTCTATTATTATTATACTGTAAAAGTGTAAAATCATGGTTCAAAATAGTAAGCAATTGGAACTCTCTTCTGTTCTTCTTCCCAGACTGGATTGCCCTTCTGGTCACATCTCTTAAACTTCAAAAACGAATGGTTATAGTAGACTGGTTTACAGATTATTTGGCTACACTGATGACATTTTGCTTCTCCAATCATCCGAGGGATTCTATCCGGGTCCTTCGTGGTAACAAACCCCCACCTGCATAGTTTATGACCGTAGGGGTATTGTTGTTGCGTATCTGAAGAATGATAAAGTTGAGGGCGAGGTGGTATCATCGGACAAGGAGATAGTTTTTCATGTTCGGTGAAGTAACGGTCAAGGCTGCATAGGTTTTTGTCCAGTTGACTTTGTGAATAAACCTTGTTAGAACACCTTTGACTAACAGTTAGACTAGTCAAACATAACACTATAAATACGATAATGCTCTGAAATTTAAAGAAATGTTAATGGTGTTACTATCGGTCTTAAAATGACGTCACATGGAAAATCAACAGTCATCAAAGTGGGTCACATCGGTGCTAACAGAATGTTTTTTAGTGAAAACGTGTCTTCAGCGGAAGAACTCGATAAAACGGCACGATGAAATCACTGATTTTTGACGATAAGCTATTGAAAATTAAAGAAAAAGAGTTCTAAACAGCCGCGCATTAGCACCGCTGTGACGTCACATGCAGGTGTGTTTATTGCGGAGCATTGAGTAATATCAAAATGGCACAACTAAAAAAGTGAGAAAGAAATTTTGAACTTTTGATTTTCGAAATGTCCGAAATGAATGTCAAAATGATGCAATTATGAAAAAAACAAACAAAGCAAAAAAAGGATAGAAAAGTCGATTATAACATAAAATTTAAGGTAGTTCGGGACTCTTGCTACTGCGCATCCTGCTCGCGCATGTAAAATCAAATAAAATTTCTAGTGCGATTAAAAAGAAATTTTTTGTTAGAGCCAAAATATGGTCATTCTTTTTGTTAAAAAATAATATCATAGCATTGCGTGCGGGCCTCAAAAGCAACTAGTGTCCATTCCCGTGCGTCCAAAACATTGAAATCATCTTATTTTGCTTATAGCTCCAAAATTAGCACGGTGACACCCAATTATTTTTCAATTTTTATATTTGGCATAAACCCAGCTTTAAAATTTTGAAATAAAAAATATATGGTCTACGAGACTAAAACATGGTAATTTTGACTTTTTTGTGGTAAAGTGTACAAAAAATTAATGAAGCTCTTCATTTAAATCTTCGTAAAATATCTCAGTCGATGTCTTTTCCAACGTGTAAATTCATGAGAACTATAGCGAAGGGAGCACTTTGTCAGACTCATAGCAAATTTGTGAAAAACTTTCAAATTTGTTCGCAAGAATATTATTTTCAACAAATTTGATGTTACTTCTTTTAGTTGAAATGGGGCAAAAATGGGCCTATTACCACCCCCCACAGTTCCAAAACAAGCACGGTGACCCCTATTTTTTATTTCATTTCTGTTTTTTATATGTGTCAGTCCTTATTCAGAAAAAGTTTTAGAAAATTCTATCGGCGGGAAGTGTGGATCCCGAACTACCTTAACAGTGAAAAAAATCCTTAATATCACATAAACGAGATAGGGTTTTAACTGCAAAAAAAAGGTTTCTTACATTTGTAGTTGTTTGGCCATCATAGGTCTTTCTCATCTTGACTTGTATTTAACCAGCTACTCTAAACGACTTGTTGCGTGAATACGATGCTCTTTTATATTCAAACGAGAGCCCACAGTATAATATAACAACAGAATGATTAGATGTGAGTAAATAAAAGACCTACTTGTAGACTCTTCAAAGATAACACAGCTATTTTGTTTCATTACAAAAGAAGGCCAAATAAAATCATGAGAAGAAAGAACTCTAAAGAGCTGGACAAACATCTGCACCGGCGCTAGCTCGCTTTATCAATAAAAGAACTCATGATATCATGGACACATTCAATGACCTGAGGGTACTTCACTGAGAATGTTTAGGAGGTGTGGTGCGATTAACACTACTTAGATTGCCGTTTGCTGTGAGTATAAAACGAAAGTGTAATACAGTGGAACCCACCGAGATAAACAACAAAGCAAAACAACACTTGGGATAAAGTGTAATGTAAGCCGGGAGAGTAATACTTGGGGTGTAGCTATTTTTTGAAACCCTTCTCATTATACAGAATAAAATGGGCGCGCCACTAGACCATGCAATAAATCTATTCGTTTTTTTGCTTTCCTTCACTGTGGAGTGGTCCTGGCTTCAAGCAGAATTTATGTATTACTATTTATGTGACCAACTGATCCTACCATCAACTGTTACGTACACAACTATACATGTCAGACAGCGCACGCATATGATCACTTTCCAAAATCAACCTCTTTCGAAATGGTGTCATTAACACCCTCAAAATATACCGATAGTCAAAGGAAGTCACAGGAAAGTTCCATCAGAATTGTTTAATCTAAATTGTTTGGATCTGTGCGGATTAATAAAAGTATCACGGATTCAATCCTCAGTGGTAAAAACTTTGAAAAAAAAACTATGAATGTGAATTCTTCAAGATAAGTCACAATGAATCCTGAGATGGCACGCTAGATATTTGACAACTCTTCCACTGATCATTTTAACGTACCAGTCCATAACGGCGATAAATATAGTTTCAAAAACGAATTGTTATAGTATTGTTCATTCATTTAGTTGACATCTATTGCTATATTCTGAGCCCAGTGATAGCGATCGGTTAATAGATAGTTCGCTGAGATCGTATCAATAAATGACGATTATACGCAGTTCAGTGACTGATGACCAAGCGTACAGCAGTTGATAACAAAAGAAAAGAATTGTAGCAACTTGAGGGAAAACTCCTTTGAAAAGCCATGGGAGGGGGCCTAATTTGAAAATCATTGGCTATGCCACTTGTCTATGGATAGACCACAAGTCTTTTTGAAAGGGGGTCGCCCGGTTAAACTGACTTCATAAAATCATCGATAAAACATCAGTGTCGACGAAATGAAAATTTGAAATTGTCCACAGTTACAGAAACATTTGAATATAGAAGATAAAATAATATAAGGCATGAAAATAGAGACATCAAAAAAAGGGAACAGATGCGAACCACATTCTAGTACTAGTACCCGGAAACGTTCAGTAACAAAGCTACCTATGCTACGTATTGAAATTTGCATCGAGTCCAGCGTATAAAGGAGACACGACCGAATTTGGCGTATGTTGTTCATCGCAAAACTTAAAACTGCTTTGTAAAAAAAACCTGCTCATATAAACATTTAGAGAAAATATAATTAGTTTATGAGAAAATTGTAAGGTAAATTTGATGTGTTGAAACCGAGTTGCCAGAGTATTTTATTTTTGTTCAATTTAAGCCAAAATTATTGAATAACTTTTGGAAAACCGAATAATCTAATTTCAATGTTGAATACTAACTTGACTGTACGTGACTCCATATATAACATATATTTAATTTTCCTTTTGAGCGGCGCTGCGGGCTCGCATAACTGTTTATATCCAAAACTAGCAAAATTATTTGTTCGGTTCATCGAGTTCTACAGTAATTTATAATCATGCTATATTAATATATTTTAGATCTGATTATGACGTAACTCAATATTGATTATTCAGACATCTCGTGTCTTTGCCTGGTTTAACGTAGACGGTAGAGACTCAAACACAAAAATGTCATCGTAGTACGAACAGGAAAGAATCTTTGAACCATCATATTGCCCGTTCATTTGTTAGTGTTTTATATACATATTTTTTTTGCAACCAAATGCGTGTTTTTCTTCCGATTCTTGAATCCACGGAAAAGCCCCTTCCCGTGTAAAATTGGAAAATGCCTAAAATGATAATGCTCTATTTCCCTTTTTAAGTAACAATGCGCGTAAGAACTAGTGAGGTTTCTATTGTTCTGCGGCAAAAAAACTTCCCCACGTAGAAATTCTTTAATTTTCACGATGTTGATGTATCAAGCTAAGGGCTACACATTTCTTAAGTAAAATCTACAAAATGCTGTTTACAAGACAGCGTTTCTTTTGTGTTTAATGGTTTTGTCCAATCATAATTGCTCAAAACAATGGCTAGGAGACGCTTGCTTTTCATAGTGAGCCTCGCGGTAAAAAAAAGATCGCTTTAATAAAACAGAAATGAGATTTTGAATAAAATAATAAACAAATATCCCAAAAGTGTGAAAAAAGTCCAATTTTCTTGTTTTTAACCAATCAGATCAAGCATTTAAACAATACACAATTAACACCTTTATGCATTCCATTGCCATTTGCCACGGCTAGTTCTTACTCGGAACGTTACTTAATTTATTGTAAACTAAACGAGTGGGCTTCCTTTGTTTTGGCGTGGATACAAAGCTCAAAATCCACCGAGATATAACAGCAATATATTTACCATGATAAAATGCAAAATCTGAGAGGTTATAAAACCCTAATAGACCTTTTCAACTCAGCAAGAAGTAAATATCCGAAAAATATAGCTATACATTTCATCAATGAGGAAGAACAAGAACGCTTAACGTATAAAGAGCTTGATTATTTTGCTACTCGGATAACAACATGCCTTCAACGTCGTGGAACTTTGGACAACGTTATCGGAGTATTTAGTCGCCAAAGTCCAAAGCTTATTGCATTGCTACTGGGAATATTAAAGATTCCTGCTGCATTTGCTCCTGTTGGGCTAGAATGGCCTTCAAAAATGGCAGCGGATTTCGTGAAATCGTTGCATTCTGTCATCCAAGCAGTTGTTGTCCAAAACGAACTAGTCGAAAATTTCAACAACATTGTACAACTTCTGAATGCAAATACAAAAGTACGATTTGCAAGAGTTGAAGACAAATTCCTTGCTACATTTGGTTTTGCGGTCTTCGTAAATACTGACGAATGCACTGTTGGTTTTGTACAAAACTTAGCTTATGTTATGCAGACATCTGGCACCACAGGAAGCCCAAAGACTGTCCAAGTACCTCATAAATGCATTGTGCCTAATGTCACATCCCTTGCATCTATTTTTAATGTTTCAACAGAAGACTGTGTAGCTTTGATTTCACCATACACATTTGATCCTTTCATAGTTCAGTTATTTATTGCATTGGTGACTGGAGCAAGCATAGCCATTATTCCAGAATACATACAAACACAGCCAAATAAACTATGTAAACTGCTATTTGACCAACTTGATACCACAATATTACAGGTACATACAATTGAAGGGTTTAAAGCGAAAACGGCGTAAGTGCATGTTCAGATAATTTTTTGTGAATTTTTCAAATTTGCACCATAACAATCAAAAAAGGCATCTAACAACTTATTTTTAGAGCAAATTAAATTGTTAGATGCTTTTTTTGATTGATTTGGTGAAAATTCCAAAATTAAAAAAAAATCATCCGAACATGCACATGCTGTTTTTGCTTTAAACCCTTCAATTGATTGTTATTAGTCTTTGTTGTACAGGGCTTCCTGTGTTTTTGATAGTGACACAGGAAGCCTGGATCTAAAACAGGTGTTAGACTCTTCTTCAGTCTCTCACTCCGTTGCTATGCTCTCCGCATAGATACTGTTACACCAGAATAGTAGTGAGTCTTTAAGTAGCATCTGATTTGTAGGGGGGAGCATAGCGATGGAGCAAGAGACTGAGGAAGATTTTAAAATAAGTGTGAGAATTAACAATCTTTATTGAGTGAAGTTACATGGATGATTTTCAAAAGCAATAATGATTTCAATTTGTTCAATTTATGCAGCCAACACCATCACTAGTTTACACAATGGGACATAAACAGATCACAACAAGACTACTTGGCCAAAACTCTACATTAAAAGTGCTGGCATTTGGAGGAGAGCCATGTCCCACAAAACAGATGCTAAGAGAATGGAAACATCCCAACTGCAAAACACAAATATTCAACCTCTATGGAATCACTGAGGTTTCAAGCTGGGCATCATGTTATAAGATAACTGATGAAGACTTCGAAGCTGGAAGTGATGATGATAGTTGTGATAATGAAGAGCTGAAAGAAATTTTGAACAATGCTGTACCACTTGGTATTGCATTGGATGACACAGTTATTGAAGTAAGGGATGACAATGGGAGTGTCATCAAGAAAGGAATTGGAACTATATATATTGGTAAGCTTATATCCAACAACCAACAACCAATTAGAACAAACAAACAAACAACCAATTAGAACAAACAAACAAACAACCAATTAGAACAAACAAACAAACAACCAATTAGAACAAACAAACAAACAACCAATTAGAACAAACAAACAAACAACCAATTAGAACAAACAAACAAACAACCAATTAGAACAAACAAACAAACAACCTATTGAAACAAACCAAAAAAAACCATAAGTAAACAAACAAATAAGCAAACAAAGATGCAATCAATTGGATCAAACAACCAATTGAAACAAACAAAATAAAACCAGCTACCTGTATATGTAAACATACAAATAAACAAATAAAGACGCCACCAATTGAAACAAACAACCAATTGAAACAAACAAAATAAAACCAGCTACCTGTATATGTTAACATACAAATAAACAAATAAAGACGCCACCAATTGAAACAAACAACCAATTAAAACAAACAAAATAAAACCAGCTACCTGTATATGTAAACATACAAATAAACAAATAAAGACACCACCAATTGAAACAAACAACCAATTGAAACAAACAAAATAAAACCAGCTACCTGTATATGTTAACATACAAATAAACAAATAAAGATGCCACCAATTGAAACAAACAACCAATTGAAACAACTAATTGAACTAAAAACAAACAAATAAATAACTGAAACAATTTATTAAAAAAACAAGGAATAAGTAAACAAACAAATAATTAAACAAACAAACAAACAAACAAACAAAGAAGCAACAAACGGAATCAAACTACCTAATAAATATCAAGTAAACATAGGTTCAATTTAAATAAGCAAACTAACCAGCAAACAAGGAAACAAATAAAACAACTACAGTAAATTACAAGCAAACAATAATATCTATTTAAACCCTGAACAAACAAACCTATGAATGGCAAATAAACAATCCAATAGATAAAACATTAAGCAATGAAATTAATGAATAAACAAAAAAGATATAAAACAATTATCAAACAAATTCAAAAGAAAAACTGAAAATTGACAACATTGACAAAACTGCACCTGATGGTCAAACCTGATAATTAATCATTGAAATCACTTTATCGTGTAGGTGGAGTAAAAAGAGTATGTTACATAGACAAAGAAACGGATCCTGAAATCATGCGAACAACAGGAGATTTAGGTTACATACACAGTGGACAGATATGGTATTATGGACGACATAACAGACAAATCAAAAGAATGGGTAAAAGAATGAACTTAGAATGGATAGAACAAACACTTTCTCTAGCACACCCTGAGTACATTTTTACATGTGCAGCAGAGAGTCAAAGTTCTGTTATTCTACAAGATAAAATCCATCTATTTGTCAAGCCAGCATTATTGCAGGAAGACTCTAGTCAACATATTGAATCTTTAAAGCAGACTTTACAAGAGCGTCTACCATTGTATGCACACCCTGATAGCATTTACATTATTGATAACATACCTACAACCTCACATGGGAAAGTGGACAATAGAAGGTTGGTTGATAATCATTGCTCAAGAAATAGAATTAATCCAAATATCCCAGTGCGAGAATTTTTAATGAAGACATGGTTGTATTGTACACATCAGAAAGAAAACAGCTTTTCTTTGCAGTCAAAAGTTGAAAATGATAAAGTACTAGAGAACGATGGTTTCAAGTCTCAAAGAGAAAATTGTTTAACAAAGAGATCTGTTTGTGTGGATGATACTGCCAGTTTTGTTGAAAGTGGCGGGACATCAGTTGATGCTGTTAGAATGGCAGGTGAGGTTGAGACATGGTTGTCTGTGCAAGTAAGCTCTCAGCTTGATCTCTCTGAATTACTTCAGTTAATATTAAATGGAACATTTGCAAGTCTGTGTCAGTACATTGAAACGAAAATTTCAGACTTGACAAACACCACCAATGTAGCAGAAACTTCAACTTCATGTAGATCAATGTTTAGTGTTTCTCAAGATGACAAACATGTAACTTCAGAGGATTCTTCTCAAAACAAATTTGCAACATCTTCAGTTCTTTCATCACAAACTCATGATTGTGGTAATGATGATTTGAAAACAGAAACATCCATAAGTTTTAGTTCTGAAACAGCAAGTACAGTATTATCACCTCCTAAGAAACGCACCAAGAAGGAGCTCCATCTTTCAACTGATACAAATTCTTGTATTTGTTCCATCCAACGAGGCATGAAATTAACAAGATGTCCATTCCATCAGAACTACAAAGAAGATATAGTTTTTTTGGAACAACAATCTTCCAGAAGGATTTCATCAGACCAGGTTAAAGTCAAAGTTGAAACACATTGGAAAGTGAACTTTTACAAATGCATTGATGCTTCCCCCTTTCTGGTTGGTTTAGATGACAATGCTGTGGTCTATCTTGGATCTCATGCTCACATATTTAAAGCTGTTTCTCTGTCAGGTGGGAAGGTTCTCTGGGAAACAAGAGTAGGCGATAGGATTGAATCATCTGCAGCAATATCACAATGTGGTTCCTTTGTAATTGTAGGTGAGTAGTGGTTGTAAAATAAAACAAGTAGTACAAGTACATCTTATCAAAGTGTTTGTTACCCAAGGGTGGATTTAGGGGGTGTACTGCATAGATTGTTCTTGTAAAGAGTAATCTTTAAATTAGATGAATTTTTTTACATGAAAAATATCTTGATCTGCCCTGGGTTTTGTATTTGTTCAAGTTGAGATGATAGGTGATTTTCAGAAATAACCATTTTATAAAAATATGTGGTATCCTCCAAAATTTAATTTCTTATCCTGGGATTTATGATTTCATAAAGCATTTGGTCACCAAGAGAATAACAGTTACTTCAAGCAAGATGTTTTGCTTGCATTTTCTTCACTGGATTATAAAAATAAGGCAATATACTTATTGTTTAAACCCTTCCAGACTGGTTTGGTAAAACTCCTTCCATCTATGGCTGTGGGACCTCCACTAAACCTCTATCACTTTTGATATAGAATATTGTTGAACACAATGTCGAATGGTTAAAAATATTAATTCCAAAGCATGTATATTTCTATTCAGGTTGCTATGATGGCAAAGTGTATGTCTTTCATCGTCACAATGGGTCTATATCTTGGACTTTCCAAACAAGTGGTCCTGTCAAAAGCTCACCCTGTGTGGACCCCTCCACAGGATTGGTTTGGATAGGCTCACATGACCATCATTTGTACTCACTGGATCTAAAGACACGCACATGTAAAGCATCAATCCACTGTGGTGGGTCATGCTTCAGCTCTCCACAAGTTCTTTCTAGTCATCAATTAGTATTTATAGCAACATTGACAGGACGATTGTTTGCTGTCTGTACTTCTAGCATGACCACTGCATGGACCTGTCAGTGCCCTAAGCCAATCTTTGCTTCACCTCTTGTGACACCACAGGGTGTTGTCTGTGCATGTGTTGATGGCCTGGTATATGCCTACAGTCTTAAAGGTGAAATGCAATGGAAGTATAAAACAACAGGACCAATCTTTAGCTCACCTTCTATTTACACTTCATATGTAGTATTTGGTTGTCATGACAAGAATGTGTATTGTATTACTGATAGAGGGCAACTTAAATGGCAGTTTACTGCTGACTCCGACGTGTATGCCACTCCATGTGTGGCACAACTCAATTCTGGAGAGAGTGATGTGATATTCAATGATAGTCATAACCTTTCAAACATAAATAACCAACAAGGAAACCACTCTTGGGAGACTGGCTGTTTGAAGTCAGTTGTGTGGGTTTGCTCAACGAAAGGAACTCTTTACTGTCTGTTTTTGGACAATGGACACCCACTAATGACATGGTCACTGCCAGGACCAGTGTTTTCATCACCTGTTGTACTTGGAAATAAAATACTCATAGGATGTAGAGATGACTATTTGTACTGTCTAGATATTAAACCAACAATTGATGTCTGACAACTCTTACGATATATTTATACACTCGTTTGCAAGAACGTTGTAGTATACATTTATACATTTATACAAATATCTAATGAGATGCAAAATGCAAAAGAAGCCGTTTTTACACACGAAACTGTTTTATAATCTGTACGATAAAATAAACAGGAGAAATATTTTTTGACTTTCGTTGAATGAATCAAACAATGAATAAAGCGAGTTTTCTGTTTTGTATATCATTAAATATACTGAATACATTAGGTATTTGTATAAATGTATACTACAACGTTCTTGCAAACGAGTGTATATATATTTATATATATATTTATATATATGTAATATATACAATATGAGCGGCCGATCTGTATGGAATATACAATGTTGAGCCGAAGGTGAGACATTTTATATTCCATACAGATCGAACGCGAATATTGTATATTACTTATGAAATGTCTAGGTTAATGCTGCTATTTTAGATTAATATTTTTGAAATTAGATTTAATTTGGCCAAGATATTTCAAGATAAACCTTATGCAAATCAGGACGATTTCTGTATCAAATATACAGATGCCATCACGGTAGTGATTTTTCATTGTTCTGGGTTCATTAATTATTCATGAATTTTATAAATATATATAGATATTAAACAAACAATTGATGTCTGACAAGTCTTAGGATATATTTATATATAAAAAGAAAACAATTATTTACCTCAAGGGGATTTTTTTTTATCTAAAGAAGAAGAAGAAAAGAAAGAAATAGACTGAAAATGTTTTTTTTCATGATTTCTATGGAACTCACAACCCTTTGATTAATAAGCCTCAGGGAATTGGCCTGGTCTGCCTGTGTAGTTTATTGAGGCTAAAGGAATATGATTATATTCAGTGTGATATGCATCATAAGCTGTTATTTTGGGTAACCTGTGTAATTACTGGGTAAATTGAATGGCAATAATTGATAGAGACATCAAGGACATTGTACAATCAATTAATGTGGCATCATTTGATTTCTTTAATTATACATCTGTGAAACTAAAGAAAATAGATAATTCATTACATCAGTTACTTTGTCAATAAATTGTTTGTAAAATTCTTTTGTGTAGTATTCTTGTACTTTATTTAGTAAGAACACCGATATTGTCATTGTTCATATACACAGGAAGCTCAAACTTGGTCATTCTCTCTTGGGAGTTGATTCATTGTATTTGGTTGGTCATGTGATCTTGGTGAAGTCCATTTTTATGGGGTTCATTTCCGACCAAAGAAAGAAAGATGGCTGCGTAATGGATCAAAAATGTAATTGGAAAAAAATATTTTGTTTTTGAAAAGAAATCAATAAAGGCAAATATAATTATTTAAATCACAACATAATTATTTTACCAATGTAACATATCAGTGTGTTCTAATGATTGATGTGAACTAATGATTTATCATTGTTTAGTTTAAGTAACGCTCAGAGTAAGAACTAGTGTAGCAAACGACAATGGAATGCATAAAGGTGTTTATTGTTTAAATGCTTGATCTGATTGGCTAAAACAAGAAAATTGGCCTTGTTTCAAACTTTTTGGATTTTTTTTCTATATTTTATTCAAAATCTCATTCCAGTTTTATTAAAGTGATCTTATTTTTTTCTATGAGAAAATTTTACCGTGGGGCTCACTATGAAAAGCAAGCATCTCCTAGCCATTGTTTTGAGCAATTATGATTGGACAAAACCATGAAACACAAAAGAAACACCGTCTTGTAAACAGCATTTTGTAGATTGTACTTAAGAAATGTGTAACCCTTAGCTTGATACATCACCATCGTGAAAATTAAATAATTTCTATGTGGGGAAGTTGCAATTGCCGTAGAACAATAGAAACCTCACTAGTTCTTATGCGTATTGTTACTTAAACATACTACAATTTTAGAAAACACTTAAATCAATCTACCGACTTCTTACTTGGATGAGTCACCAAACTCCTTTCATATCTAACTTCTGATAAGTGACAGGCTACAAGATTTTTTGGACATTAATACCACCTTAAATGCATAGCAATTTTATCCCATTTTTGTGCACATTAAAATCAATAAAACAAATATTATAAGGTGCTTAAACCAATTATCCACTACACAGCCACCGTTCTTGTGAACCCCACAATGAAGAGTGGAAATGAACATGTCTGACCAGCCAGAAAGCCGAGCTGAGACCCGACCACACATCTGCTGCTGTGGCTGTTGAGAAGATCCTTGGTTTTGCCCTTAGCAAGCCTCAGTCTTCAAGGAAGAAAAAGTTCCCACTCCGTTTTTGCTCAGTGTCCTAAAACAAAAATGTTATACAGTAAATCGTATGGACAATGTTTTCGAGAAGGGTAGTTTTGGTTCAACAAAATCCTTTTGAATTTGAAAGCAGATGTTATGATTGTTTGTTTGGACATTTTAAAAGACAGACGTCAACCATTTCCATATAAAAAATAATATGTTGGAATGTTCACAAATGTTTCACAATGCTTCACATTAATCACTGAACTGCTCAAACAAATGCTCCAAATGTTCACATTTATAAACACTTCAAGCTCAACATTGTGGGCTTGATGATATTTAAATGATTTGAGTCTCCTACCTTAACAGAGTTGAGCTTGTTAATACGAGGTCTAAAGTTAGAGGGGTCTCGTCTGAATGTTATCTGAAGCGATTCTAAGAATCTGTTCATTCCAGTCAGCAATGATTGTGGTCTGTGAAAAAGAAGAAAAAAACGACATTCATGTACAAACAGCAACAAGAATTTTCAATTTACACTTGGGAAAGATGGAGAAGTTTTTTACATGTACTTCTCATTTCTGAGCAAAACTGCATTTCCACTGTGCAGGACTGTTTATAAAGTTCATATTGTGGATACAGCTTTACATCACTTTCCCTTACATGTCACTTTGAAACTTACATAACATCAGTACATTGTCATTGGTTCATATTGCATTGAACTTAGGACTTACGAGTTAGCAACAGTTTTCACAGATGGTGTTCCTTCAAACACAATCACACGGTCAGCAAGATATGTAGCCATGATGAAATCGTGCTCTACCACAAAGCCAGTCTTCTTAGCATGTAAAATGAATCTGAAATGAAAATTATTAACTTGATGTTAATAATCCTTAACCAGTAAAAAAGATGACTTTTTTGACACCACAAACAGTATTTTTAAACTCTTACCCAAATAATTTTCATCTGTTTTCAAACCATTTACTCTACTTGTTATCAATCTCATCAACAATACACTGAACCGAAATATGGCACAGCGCAATAATGTGCTGGAGCATGATCACAGAAGCGAGGCCAGTCAGTCATCGCATATTGACAGTGTTTTGTGTTGATCCTTATGTTGTAGTTTAGCTTCACATGGGTGGTTTCCAGGAGTTTTGTACCATTTTTCAACAACAACAAACCCCGAAGATGAACTGCTCACGGCCTCTACTAGACAACTGACTAGCCTAATTCTTGAGATTGTCCACCATTTCCAGATTTCCAGATCATGACAAAAAAAAATTTAAACTACATAACTTTCTTGTACCTTTTAATGACTTTAGCTGCCACCAAACGCTGTTCAGAGTCGAGGTATGCAGATGGCTCATCAATGAGATACACATCAGCTGGCTAAAGATGTGAACATACAACACAGTTAGATAAAACATTTTTACAAATTCAATTGAGTTATAAGTATTTTTGTTTGCTAAAAACTAACCTTTCCAAGACAAATTGTGAGAGCAACACGTTGAAGTTCACCACCAGACAAATTGAGAACCTACAATGAAATTAGCATGTTATAAGTGTTTTAAAACTTATTAGTATTATATTTTTCGAAACTATTTTGCACCAAACAAACTTCTTTTCTGTTTCCATCTCAAATGCAATCTATTTCTAAATTTGGTATCTACTTTCAAATGTTTGAAAGATATACTGAAAACCTTTCAATTTGACTAACGAAAATGTACCAACTGTTACTATACATACATGTTTTATATTGAAATTAGACCTTCTTAACATTATACACACTCTATAAACATGTACTGTTGAAAATGATTGCCAGAAAATGGTGTCTCAATACTCAGCCAATCAGAATTCACAGTTAATTGGCTAAGTTCTGATTTGAGTGCAATGTTCTATTGTAGTATGGACACCAACACAACCGTTGGCAGCTTTGTCGTCCCTGTTTATCCTGCTAGCCCTAGCACCACCCACCTCTTGATCCATGATATTTTCAATCTGTAGTGGTTTAATGACATCTGCAATAAACTGTGGATGCACATAAGAATCTCGGATCTTTGTATGCAGTAACTGTCTGACAGTTCCTTGAGATTTGGGGCTGATCTTCTGAGGTTTGTAGCTCACATTCAGCATTGGTACTTCCTCTATTTAAACAGAACACAACACTGTCTTAGCTGGTAGTTAATTCACAGCATTGTCTAGAAATACCATGTCTTCTGACAGTTACTAAACTTGTTGCATGTGAAAGACACATCTACCAAAAACAACTAAATGGCTTGGCCATTTGATAGTAACAACAATACTTAAAGACTTACCATCATTGTCAGGGCTCAGTTTACCAGCAAGCATTCTAATGAAAGTTGTTTTGCCAGTACCTATGTGTCAAAAAATATAAACTAATTAACAAAAAGGGCTTGCCAGTTATTCATTCGGGTGAAAACTAGTAAAAATACTAGATGGGACTGCGTTGGTGTTTCTAGAGAAACAGTTGTAAAATGTGATGATAAGTTGTACACCATTTCGGATGTTAGTCCTTTGTCAGAGTAATATGAACATCTGAAATGTCAGTTATTGCTATCGTCACTAAACTGTGCACAACTTATCATCACATTTTACAAGTTATTCATTCAGTTGACCGGTAAGCAGCAAATGCTTTCACTGCTTGGGCCTTGTTGAGTTAATCAAGACTCTAAAGAAAAAAAGCTTTGAAAATGGCGCAAACCATGTACAAAGAGTTTCACAATATTTGTAACCCTAGTAATCCCCATATGCAGCAAAGAACATGACAAGAAAAGGTGACAGTGTTCTAGTTACAAATCAGCTCTATAAGATAGATGGATACAGACTTTTATTTGAATAGGGTAACTCAATCAATACTACAAAAAATTGCAATTCAAATATTGGTTCTAATTTTGGATAAACAGGACCAATGTCAGGCAAATTAGTCCCTTCCAATGCAAATAAGAAAACATTATTAAAAGTTATGTCTTACCATTTTCTCCAAGCATAACAATGATTTCTGAATCTGTAAATTCACCACCCACAATGTTAAGTTGAAAGTCCTCTGTAAAAAAAAGTGAGAATGTATTGCATAAGCAGCAAATCAAAGTTAATAAACGTTTCCTGACAAGGTCGAGCTTGTGTACATTAACCTTGTACACTATAACTTGTATATATCATGAACTACTTATGATCATGAATGATGTCTGGTGTTCACACTTACTCAGTTGTTTATACATGGCTGGATAGGCATATCGACGAATACGCTTGACTTCCTCCTCCTGTTTTCAAAGGAAAGAAAACCAATTATTGTTATTCAATATCTTATCAGTTGAAATTCATATGGTAGAAAGCACAAACTCTAAGCATTTTGCATTTTCCTTGTTGGTATTGCTTGGAGCATTCAAGTAATACAATGGTGATCATATTGTGTACTGTATTATGTGGTTTGTATTTGCACAATCTTCCGAGTACCTTGTCTGCAGTTTCAGATACTTTAAAGACCAGTGAAGTCTCTCTGAAACGTAAGTTCTCAGTTGGCACAAATCCATCTAAGAAGATATTGATACCTAAAAAGACATTAACAAACAGCATTTTAATTGCATTTTAACATTGAGGCTAACTGACCATTCACTTTACTTCCCCTTTTTCTCCTAAAGCCTAACCTCCCGCTCATGTAGACCAATCAATTTGTCATAAGGAATCATTTGTGTAGTACCTTCTCGGACGCTGAAAGGCATAGTCACCACTCCATAGGCACCTGGAGTTCCATACAAACAACAGATGAAGTCTGACAGGTAATCCAACACACTCAAGTCGTGCTCTACAACAATGACATACCTAGAAAACACAACAAACATTGTGATTAAAATCTGCTGTGTCTTCTTCCTTTTCTTTCAAGCTTTCTTCATAAATAAACTGTAATAAATGCAACATCTACTGGACAGGCATAAATCCTCTTGATGAGCATTTGGCTCTTGGAGTTAATGCCACAGTTCAAAATAATATGTTTCATTAACAACAATCTGTACTTTCAAATATGATTCTACAACAAGGAGAATGCAATGCAGAGCCAATATACTATACAATTGTAAATGTAAAAATAAGTTGAAAACCAATCAATGGTAGTAGTGGTAACTGATGTTTCAGACGTTAGTCCTTCGTCAGAGTACAGTTTTACCTAGTATTTTTTTTACTAGTTTTTACCTCTATATATATACAAGACTAAATTTACATTCTACCAAGTAACAAGTTCAATTGCTAGTATGTTCTGTCGATAAGAAATATTTTCTAATCTTAAGAAATACTTCGAGTGTTAACATACCTGTCATTGGATAGGAGATTACGGATTGTCCTGGCAGCATTCAGACGCTGCTTAACATCCAAGTAACTTGACGGCTCATCAAACATATATCTAAACATAAATTGAAAATACTACAATATACAAACAAACAACAAACAAACAAACAAAACTGTGCAAGACAAAGCATGAAAGCAAAATATTTGCTAGATGAGAATAAATGGCCAAAGCAAATAAAATCCTGCAACACCAATATTGCCCAAACCCCTCCTCCCTCTCCCCCTAAAATATCTAATGGTCCCTCCCTCACACCTTACAGTAATGTTTTTGATTATACCAAATTTTCAGCCAGGAATGATAGAAATAATATGCGTGCTACATTTTAGATGACTGCCTTTCCAAATAGAATAGAATAGAACAGTTGTTCGTATAATCTACAACTCAAACTACTAAGGTCCTATGTATTTAACTATCAGTATGGCTTGATGGGTCTTACTTACACATCAGCTTGTTGTATGCAGACAACAGCACAAGCAAAACGTTGCAATTCACCACCAGAAAGCTCATCAACATTTCGATCACAAACAGCAGTAAGATCTGGAAATCATTGACAACATTACCTTTTTTTCAGCAATAAATAGTTCATCAAAATTAATGCAAATCATGTTACATTAAGAGTCCTGATTACTTAAGCAACAAGTCATCACAATTTTTTATTAGAAAGATATTTTGTAGAGAATTTATTGATTAATTGAAAAATGGATAGAAAACTATATGGTCCCAAGCCCGTTTTCGAGATAAAATTTTTTGAAAGAAACCATGTTTTTGACATTTTTGAAGAACAAATGGCGAAAAATGCATTTTCCAAAAAAAAAAAATTATTACTCAAAACCTAACAAAGCTATTGACATAGTTTTTACAGGCAATTTCAACCAGACATTATTTTACACAAATATGGGAAAACAAATTGTATATGTTTTAATATTTTGTCAAAATTTACAGTTTTGTTTTCGTCTTTGACTTAAAATCGCTTTGAAAAGTGAAACCCTAAACCACTTACCATCGTGTGTCATGTTGAAAAGTCATCAGGATTTTTTCAAATCTAGCCAAAAGATAGATTTTTATAAAATCTTTCAGAAAAAATGAAAAAAACTATATAGAGTCTTGAGCAAAAAATGAGGGTTTTGGCTGGTTGAAGCATAATTTTTTAAGACTCATTATGTTGCCTTTTGGCGGGATTTGGCACGCGCAGCGTTTTCAGCGGTAAATTGCTCGCGGGCACACATTTCAAGCATTTAAAATAATGTGAATGATGAAATCCCTTGTTAGTACTGGTCACTGAGTCTTGAGGACAAAACAAATTATTATTTAGAAAACATTTTTAGATTTCTGTGGATGTGCTATGTACCTAACTGTTCACAGATATCCATTTGGCTCTCTGTTTCATCTTTTCTATCAAGAATGGACTGTACGCTTCCCTGTGACGAAGAGATAATCCTTTTTAGACTATTATGTTATATGAATTACAGTAGCCAAAGGCAGATCCCTTTCAAAATTTCCAAATTATTTTTTGATGATTGCCCCCTCCCTCTTCAAAATTTATGGATCTGCACCTAGTAGCAATAACACACAATGATATTTTGTATCAGTTGTGTACTGTCAGGATAGCTTTTGTACCTTCCCTTTGGTGTAAAGAACAAGACAAAAGAGTATGAATCTGATTAAATTCTACCTTGACAGCCTTGGGGATTTGGTCAACATACTGTGGTTTAATGATAGCCTGCAAAACAACAAAGAATCTTGTTTAAGTTGAAGGTTCATTGCAAACATACAATGTAGGGATAGCAAGTGCATATGAATGAACAGACACTATAAAAGATGTACAAAGTAGTAATGTTTTATTTGCTTTCTTATTTCTTTTTAATTGATTGTTCTAAGTAATAGAGGTAAATAACTTTGCACATATCAATTCAAACCTTCAGGTCATCTTCAAGGATTTTAGTAAAATAGTTTTGAAGCTCAGAACCACGGAAATACAACAATATTTCTTGCCAGTCTGGTGGATTCTGAAACATATCAAGACATTTTTCATTGGTTACATTATTGATTTCATAGATTTTGTTATTGCTAGTGGCAATGTACACAATTTTTATGTTATTTACCTCAAATCGTCCTAAGTTAGGCTTCTGTTTTCCAGCAAGGATCTTTAATGCTGTGGACTTTCCAATACCATTTGTCCCAACCAAACCTAGTACTTCACCTGGACGAGGTATTGGAAGTCTGGAATGATAGTTGAATGCATGAGTAATTGAATTAACACATGAAAGGGAATCAATGGGGAAATGAATAAAATGATTGAATAAAACATAAGACAAAATTGGACAAAAGACAGTAGGCATGTATGCATTTGAAATGATGATCGATTATAGCAATAAAATAAAAAAATGATCAAAATTAATAAAAAATATGACAAAACGTTTTGGAGAGGACTATGTAGAGACTGCTTGTGTTTTCATTTATCATTTCAAAGTTTGTTCCCAGGAAAAATAGATGTGTAATCCAAACATGAAAGAAATGCTAAGAGAAAAATATAATATGCCTTCAAGAGCATTTGAATCCACATATTCGGTATTCTAGTCTGACATGTCAACCACTCCACCACAAGGACAACCACGCTGGAAATGCAGCTGAATGATGTGAAGTGCAAGTTGAACTATAATACCATAGATGTGGGTTCAAATCCTGCCAAGGGCATCTGATATTTTTCTCTTAACATTTCTTTCATTACTACACACAGAAATGACTACTTTGCTAATTCAAACATGATTTATTTGTGAATCTGTTTGTATTCACCATAGTAATACACATCAATGCTTAACTAGCAGAGTAAGACTAAATAGATTGTTTCAAGATAATATTTATAAGTCGGCATACCTATGAAGCTTGAAAGAATTGGCACCATAGCGATGGGTTGTTTCTTTCTCAAGATTACTGGGCAAGTTGATGATAGTGATAGCTTCAAATGGACATTTCTAGTAAAACAAGTACAAGCTTTAATTCACTAATATACAAGACAACACTCACTGTGTTAGACTTCAAATCATACAGCTTTAATGATGACAATCTCATATCATATGATTATATGATTATATTATATAGTTGACTGAGTGAAAGGAATAAACACAAAATGTTTTGCACTAGCTTCGGTATTTAAAGAACAAACACACAGAATAAATGTTTGCAAAACAAATATATTTTTCAGTACAGCCCAGTTAACTTGGTTATTTTATCATATGATCCAATTGTTATAATGAGGCAATTAAATAATAAAAATCATGTGTAAAAAAAGGTTATTGAAAGCATGCACAGCCCCATTTTGTACATAATACAATTAATCATTGATATAGCATGACATCAAAATTGTGATCATTTAGATATTATCAGACTTTGATAATCAATCATCATTTTCATTGTTATCATTTTGCTCTATTACAATATTGCTTACATAAACAAATGAGTACAATAATTGTAAATTATTTATAATACATTTTACAATTATGAAGATTAAATGTAGTGTTAATTTTTCTGTCGCTTCTAAACAGATCATGGCCGGTAATAGAGTCAAAAGAACATTTCTACGAGTTTAATTGAAATGATTATGTCTTTTACCTTGGCACAAATACCAC
Organism: Diadumene lineata; assembly: GCA_918843875.1. NCBI lineage: Eukaryota > Metazoa > Cnidaria > Anthozoa > Actiniaria > Diadumenidae > Diadumene > Diadumene lineata. Next base: position 21,056,257 of record OU974070.1, on the reverse strand, counting down.
AACCAATGCACAAAACTTCAGAAATGAAAGCAAGTTTATCATCAGGCTTCACTTCAATACATAACTTTCCTGTAAAAATAACAATAATTCAGTTTTGGAAGGCACTTAAAAGCTGTGGTAAAATTTCGTATTAAAAAAAAATGATTTTTAAATGATTACGTGTTGTAAGTTTCACTCACCCATGCGGACAACTGGACACGATCTTTTACATTCTAAAGCGCATCTTTTAGGTTTACACTTATCTGAACTAACAATGGCAATACGTGTGAGTTTGTCTTGTGTTGCTTCGTCAGCCTGTTTTCGTTTCGACATTTTACACGCTGTAAATGGTTTAGATTTACGTCAATTCTTAACAGAAACCGGTTACCGGAAGATTCAAAATGGCTGCCTTGAGCCCACGTGCTTAGCGATGCGCGCGCACAAATCAAGATGGCGCGAAGATTACAATTTAAATATTTTGAAATATTTTATCAAAAAATTGATTCCTTAGTTATCAAACAAATTATTTTTAAACAAACTAATTCGTTTAAGCACTCTTTGTTTGATTATTTGAAATAGAACAAAAAGACCAAAATAAAATTTCTGTATTTTGTATAACTTGTTTCTGGTAGACCCAGTCCCCACCGACTGCAAGTATTTTTCAACATGGCTTACATGCATTTGAGTTCAAAATTGTTGAACAATTTTCATAATTCCTGCTCAAGACTTAATCATTTCATAACTCTAAAAACACTGTCACATTCCTTCGGAAGGGTGTGTTTAAGAAGATGTTTTCGGATTGGAATTTGCACGGCTTCAACGGAGAATTTACAAGACTTCAAATCAAATCGTCCTCTGCTGGACTTTGTACAAGAAATTGAAAAATCTCTCGAAGAATCAACTGTCGATAACAATATCCCAAGAACGTGGACTAAACCTGGAAGAAGAGGAGGACTTTATCCTTTTCTGCAAAACACTCGTCCTCAAATCCTCGGATTCAGTGTTAGTAAGATTCAAGAGAGGTTGAGTATTCTTGAATCTATTGGAGTAAGTGGTAAAGATGGTCTTGTCATAGCATTTGAGATCCCATCACATTTGGAGCTGAAAAAGGAAACTTTGAAACCTCTTGGGGATTTATTAAATAGTTTGGGATGTAATCTTCCAAGACTTTGCATGAAAGCACCATACATCTTTGGTGTCAATTTTGATACTATGCAATCAAATGTGGAAAATCTGGAACTTGTTGGTATAAGTAGGGAAGTTATTGGAAAAGCTATAAACTCCAATCCATTAACTATCATATACCCAGTATCAAATAAAGCACTAAGAATAATAAAATCCCTTCTGTCTTCATATGAATTTGATGAAAGCTCTAGCTGTGATGTTACAGATGTTGGTCATATTAGCAGAGATGAGTTTGCGTTGCGCTTATTGATGCAACCTTTTGATGGTATAAGGGAGCAAGCAATCCTTGGGGATAACTTTAAACAAGTTGCAAACTTCCTTAGAGAAATTCAAGTCTCACCGTGTCTTATGGTACTCAATAACCCTGCTTTCTTTGGGGCAGATGCTGAGAAACTTTATCAAGCAGTAGAGTTCTTCACAGGACGGCCATTACTTTTTGAAATTGAACTTGTGCAGAAAATGATGATCTCCAGATCAGAAGTATTTTTGAATTTTGACAGAAAGGTCTCTGAAGCAAGAGTGGAACTTCTCAAAGGTATTCTTAAAACTCCACGTCAGCTCTATTTACTTCTACAGAAATATTTCTTCTTTCAAGGACATCACGTAGAGCTGGAAGATAACATAAAAGTACTTCAGAAGTACAAATTTCAAAATGAACAAATTGCCAATATTTTGACTGCAAAAGATTTCTTTGTTTCTGGAGAAAGTGATCTTGAAAAGAAACTTGATTTTTTGCTCTCTGTAGATGGAGTCAGTGTAGATCTCATAGCAGAAAACTCCTATTGCTTGATCAAACCCCTGCAGACTTTGGAAAACAGAGTTGCTTTCGCTAAGACAGCTAAGAAAGAGCTGTTGGAAAACATTAGTTTAGAAAGTTTATTTATACCTGATGATGAAGAGTTTATTATTTCTATATGTGAAAGTACAATTGAGAAGTATGAGGAGTTAACAGGTGAAATAATATCTCTGAAGAAATCAAGGACAAGCCAAAGGCAGAGAAGAAATAGATAAACAGCACAATAATTGTAAAAAATTATTATTATTTAGGTAGGGAATCAAGGACAGGTCTTTTCAACACTGACTATTTACTGAATCAAAAAATGGCAGAGGATCTCAAGAACATGGTGGCTAGTCAGTCATCTAGGTGAACAGTTCATCTTTGGGCTTTGTTGGTATTCATTGTTGGAAAATGGCACAAAACTCTTGGAAACTTCTATTTGAAGTTAGACTACAATATAAGGATCAACATAAGATGCTGCTGTGTGATGACTGAGTAGCCTCGTTTCTGTGAGCATGCCCCAGCACATAATTCTCCATTTGCCATATGTCGATTCAGTGTATTGCTACAAATTACAGAGCTGCCAATTCAACTGAGACCGTGACACATTTATAAGCCAATCAGATTTGCGCTTTATCAGCCAATCAAATTACAAAAGCGTCATTTGACTGATAATAAAACAAGACAGTTGAATTAGCAGCACTATTAAAGTGTAAATTATCATTGTCATTTTTTGTCCTTGTGTATTAAGAGGGAAATAAATAAATGCTGGATTAATCCTCAGACCATAAAAGCTTGATACAATACAATATAATGAGAAAAATTATCTTAGGCCCTGTTTATGCAGTACCAGAGAAATTTTTAACTGTTTAGTAAATATCCTAGGTCCAGCTTAATTCATATGGCTATCTGCATGAATATTGAGCTTCAGATAACTTGATGATTTATAAACAGAATTAAATCTATTAAAATATTTTGAATTGTCAAATATTTGTCCAGATGTTTACAGGCTCCAATAGGTGGTTTGCATTGCTGTCATAAAAAAAATCATCCCTAGATAAGAACTTGATTACAACTTGAGTAGTTTTGTATTAAAATATACTTAAAACCAATGTTCTTCTGCAAGATTTGAGGTTATATATTTTTTTCAAAGATATCAATTATTCAATTTCCGAACTTTTATGTAAGACTGTATGGAGCCACCATTTTGGTGTGCAACATTGGCACACCATGACAATAACTCAAGTATGAAAATAGCTATCAAATGCAAACAAAACTGCCATGTAACTTAAAATAAGCATTTAATAAATAGAGGATATTACATGGGCACGTGGAGATACAAAATTTATCTTTGAGTGTTGAAAAAATTCTCCAAGCACCCATATAAAATTCTTTCTATCATACAATTTGCCTTTCTGGTATTCAAAAAAGGACTGGGGACGAATTTAGAAATATTTATTTAATCAAAAAACAAATCTCACCACATGGAAGATCGCACCAAAATTATCAAATTCACCAAGTTTCGGAAAGTTTAAATAAATACTGACTGATTTGTAGATTTTAAAGAAATCGTCAAAATTAAAGAGAATGCCTGGATTTGGGGAACAATTTGGGGATGCTGTCTTCTTTAAAAAAATTGCCACTCATTTCATATTTATCAATACACGCTGAAACTTGGGGATAATACTAAAAATGTTGATATCTTAATTTCAGTAAAACTCGGTCCCAGAAAGGGGAATTAAAATCAAATTTCATAAGATTTGAAGCACACTCGAGGTATTACCAAGGTAATGATGTTTTCGTTATTTTCACATGTTAAAATATCAGTTTTTCCAAAAGGAGAAATATTGGTGTTTTATGGATACTTATATTGACAATCCATTATAGCATATTGTAATCCAAATTAAATATAATCAGGGTGGTTTTGAATTGTTTTTGTGTGTAAAAATGTGTGACAAAGTTGCGTGATAGCTACTTAGCATCAGATATCTAATATATCATAATAAATCAGGGTATAAATTTCGAATCGTTTTTATGTGTACTACTGTGCTACTAAGCATCTGGTATCTCTACAAACCAAAAAAGAGTGGTCCAACAAAAATTATCTTGTCCTATTTTATGCAATCAGTTGTTCAACAACAGGCTCATTATTGGTTATCCTTCCTCAAAATAATTCAAGATCATGAGTTTGGGATGACCAGACCTTCAAAACAATGGAACACAATTGCCCTAATTCATTATGACGTCACTATGAAAATTCTATTGTTTAATGCAAGGGATCATGGTCGTTTGGCAGGAACAAAACAACACAAATTTCAATGAAAATCGTTCTAATGAACCATATAAAATCAAGAGAAGTAGAATATCTAAAATTGGTTGGTACGTGGGCATCATTATATAGTCAAATAGTTGTTTCTTCCACGTTTTATTATTTATTTTAATTCGTTAATTTTATTTTATGTCTTTTTAAATTGTTTATTTATTTATTTATATTTTAATTATTTATTTATTAAATTAATTATTTGTTTATTAATTATTAATTTATTTATTATTATATTATTATTATTAGTTATTTCAATTTTTTAGCTATTTTATCTATTTAATTATTTATTTGCTTTGTTTAATTGTTTAGTTAATCATTTATTTATTTATTTATTATATATATTACTTAATTCAATTATTTATTTATTTAAATATTTCCAATTATTTATATTTTGTTCATGTAGTTATTTCAATATTTAATTATTCATAGTTTTATTCATTATTTTACATATTTATTAATTCAACTTAATTGTTGTTTATTTCTATTTTTCGATCATAACTGTGCGCGCGCATGTAATTCCGTTTACTTTGGATTGCTTTCGCATCCTCCTTTTAAATCTATTGGTTGTTTGTAAAATAACGCGTTCTTACACTATGTAGTTGTAACAAATTGTTAACACATTCATTTTGCCCTGAAGATGCGCAATTAGCGCGAAAGCTTGGCTCAAAAATAAAACGTGGAAGAAACAACTATTTGACTATAGAAGTAGAATAGTTTCTAAATGCCCTGAATATTATTTAGTACATATGAACACACATTATACCCAAAAACCAGATCACTTTAGTTTAACTTGTTTTGCTAGGAGCAATTTTGGTAAAATTTTCTATAGGTGATTCTATCCCCTATGTAAACAAATCATGATGTCATAATGAAATAGGGCAATTTAAAACCAATTGAATCAATTAGGTTTTGCTGAAAAGACAAGACCAAGTGTGATTTTTTTCATTCGTGTTCTTAAAAATGTAGGAAAAGTTTTTGCAGTGTTCATTTTATCAAAAATGGTCAGAATTTTAAAAATTAGAGAAACGGATGTTTTAGAATAAAGAGTAGGTACCCTACTGTTTTGCAATAATTATCTTTGAATAAAAATATAAATACTTTTATCGCTAAGGTAATCCACTATTGAGTAAGTGCATTCTTCTTATCGTTTCCCTCTCAACTGCAAATCTCCAAGTTCTGCAAACTCCAACACACAAAAGCAAATCATCCATCAAGACTCGGAACTTCAGTGAGCTTTGATGTAGGAGAGCAAAAACAGCACCCTCTGCTAGCACAGAATATAGCCAGGTTTGTTTAGCATTGCACCCTCATTAAGTCGGAGTCAGTTTCAAACTTAAAACAACTGATTCAGCCACGAATGAAGACATTTAATAAGCTAAAATATCTGTAAGAAGTTCGAACTCTAGATGATGCATTTAGGAGTTCGGAAAATGAAAAAGCGAAAAAAAAAAAAAAAATTAGTGACCATGCATAAGCGCATCTTGCTGTAATGATCATCCATCAAATAAAAAAAGCAAGACTTGAAGTCACCTCCTGATTGCCCAAAGCATAAGCCATGAACAACCATGGTTTCAGAAATTATCAAATTATTCTCAAGACTGTAGACTTATGAAAGACTACTCAATTTAGTATTTCAACAACCAATCATGTTACAGTCAAAGTGCTTTTATCTGGGTCTGGTTGCAAAAAGCCTGAATAGCACTAATTACTGGATAAATCCCAATCCAGTGGGAAAATTCTACAAAATTGCACGGAATGGATAACTTTTATCCAGTGGATAGCTTTATTCAGACAACAAGGTCCGGTTGCACAAAGCCTGAATAGCACTAATTACTGGATAAATCCCATTCCAGTGGGAAAATTCTACAAAATTGCCCGGAATGGATAACTTTTATCCAGTGGATAACTTTATTCAGACAACAAGGGCTAGTTGTACAAAGCATGAATAAAGTTATCAAGTCCATGAAGTTATCCACTCAATAGGATTTCTTTGAAGTTTATCCACTGGATAGCAATTTATCCGCTTGATAACGCTATCCAGGGTTCATACAACTGGGGTTTAACCGCTTCATACTATGTTCACTTGAAATAATCTTGAGGGCAAAAAGAATCATCACGTATCAAGACAAAGACAGCACTGATAAAAACAACTTGGTAAAGAGATTTCAGTATTTTATTCAATTCCTTAGATGACAAATTCATATGGAATTGGCTGTAATGTTACAGGTTGATTTCTCTTTGTTCTCACAAAGTGGGATGGACGTGGTTGGACAGGCTGCAAATAAAACAATAATAACCAATGTCAAATTTAACTTGAACAATGCCAATATTACATTAAGAACAAATATATTTATCAAAGATTGAAGCAGTATTTATGCAGGTTAAGGAAGGAAGGCCCCACCAGATAAATCAAGTTGCATTTTCAAACTTTTCCAGCACAGTATGGATATAGTGCAAGACATTAAAATAGCTAGCGGTAAGAAGCAAAACTGACGCCAAATTGTTGGTATTACTGTTATCACTGACTTGAATGTAACTATTGATTATCAGTTTTTGAGCAAGAGTTCATGTGCACAGTCAGAAACAAAGGGATTGAAATGCTTTGTGGCCATTTCTTTCACATTTCTTTCACATTTCTTTCACATTTCTTTCATTCTATGCTCTGGAATATTCAATGTTGTGCTCAAATAAATTATCTCTGTAATCTTCTTGAGCTTTACAATATCAGAAACTTATTATGTGATTGAAATGTGTAGCCACGGTATATTGCTTTGGTTCCATGCTCTGGAATATCAATATTTTTTCTATGAAAAATCTTTTTTATATTTTGTTTTTATGCTATCTTTTAAACTCACAAAAATTTACAATGTGTTTTATCTGCAGCATCAGCGGCCATTTTGAATCAACAACAATTATTTATTGAGCTCAAAAAAGATACAAACTTACAAGACAAACCACTTAACCGCTCTATGACACTTCCAGCACCTTACAAAAGACTAATTACTGACTTTAAAACGACGCCGACTACAAAATAACTTCTACCGCGACCTTTTGACATACCGATTTAACTTATTACCGCAACTTCTGACATACCGACAAATAACAATAACTAACGCCTACGCACTTCCGACTGCAAACATACTTATAACGACCTCTGTCTGTTCGTTCCCTTACTCTGAAGATGACTTCCACACAGGAGGTCGAAACGTCAGGTCACCACAACAGTCTTTCTCAAGACTACCACCACCCGGACGATCACACAACCAACTCATCAAAAAAGATAATTACAACTTATGAATAAGATAAATGAAAATTAATTTTGCAGTTGAAGAGAGGACAGACATTTAGAAATCACACTCAGAGTATCAAATATTGACCAAATATGTTGTCCAAATTATACTAATTGGGTTAGAATATTTTGTGGAAAATGGAAACCTGTTACATGGTTCAATCCCCTGCACATATAAGCATGCAATTTAAACATCTCCTCTAGAAACAGAGAAAATCACCAAAGTATTTGATTTATAGGACATTTTGAACAAAGCTTTTAGCACTAAATATGGATTGGTATCAAACATTGGTAGTTTTAATTTATTTAGGAGTTTCTGATCTGCTACCATTGATACAGGCAAACCACTTTTCTTACAATTTTCCAGGTGGTAAGGTACATACCTGTCTTTTACATTTCACAACTTTGCCGTTGGCTTTAGCCTCCTTTTTCTTAAGTTCGTTTTCCTTTACTCTCCTGACGATTATGAAAATTATAAAAAGACATCATCAGTCCTGTTCAAGTGCCACCAGATGAAGTTGCAACATTAACTTACCTGAGGAAATCATCTCGACATGTTGAGTGTTTCACATGCTCAACACGAACATTGATCTTCTTTGCCAAGATCCTTCCCCTGAAACAAATGTAAAACAAATGTAATTGTTACTGACAAAAGGGTATATATTACAGGCGATTTCACAAAGCTTTGACTGGCCTGATTTCCACATTTGTTGGAAATTTGGGAACTAGGTAACAAAGTTTACAGTTTCATTGTCAATTAGCTAATTTGCTTGGAAGTTGTAAATGAAATTAGCACAAGTGGTATTCTGCCTCTTTAACGTTTTCTTGTTCTGGAGAGTTGATAAAATGCAGATGTTGTCGAACACTCTAAAAGCTGATATCTTAAATTGAGTAAAAGTTTCTTATTCTGCGTCCTGAGACAAGACAGCAGACCTTAAATCAAGCAAAAACAGTTTTTTTTACTTAATTGAAGATCTGCTGTCTTGTCTTAGGATGCAGAAATAAGAAAATTTTACTCAATTTAAGATATCAGCTTTTAGAGTGGAAGAAGTTGTATGAGAAAACTTTGACTATTACTACCAAGACAAAAACATGTAGAAGAACTTACTTGACTCTCTTGTTTACAACTACACCAAGAGCTCTTTTGGTGATATTATAAACGCGACCAGTCTTGCCATGATAAACTTTGTGTGGCATACCTTGCTGGACAGCACCATTTGCCTGTAAAACAAATTAAAAAATAATATCAATAACACTGTATAATTGAACAATACCTGTAAAATGTAGAATTTTTATTTATGAACTTGAAAGTTTTGTTAATTTAATTTTCTTATAACTATAGAGATACAAGTAAAGAAAATCAAATAAAAAAGGACTGATCACTTCACTTTACAAAGTTATATGGCGACTTACTTTAACATCAACAATATCACCAACTTTGTATGTTTTCATGTACGTCGACAAGTGTATAACACCTAAAAATATGGAGGTAAAGAATACACGTTCATAAAAGAAGGAACTACGAAGCCATATTAAAGAAACTTTGTGAAAAATGTAGACGAGCTGCTTACCACGACGCCTGAAATCCCTCGAAAACATATATCGAGTTCCTCGACGATAACCCTTTGTGTTCGTCATTTTGATGGATGCTGTTGAAAAGCGAAGGTTTAATGTTAAAAAAGATCTCAAAATGTATAGATTTCTTGCTTTACAATGGCTAAAAAAAGCCACTGAACTTTACTTACTTTCCTACCACGTGAACCCAAAGATGGCGGAATAAGAAAGAGAACGAGTCATTTTTGTTCGGCACCCAGGATGCCTTGCGCGAGGCTCGTTCCAGGCTCATGATATGAGACTTCGACAATAGACTCTTCCTCAGTCTCTCGCTCCGTCGCTACGCTCTCCGCATAGAGACTGTTACACCAGAATAGTAGCGAGTCTTTGATTGGCCGTTAGAATCTGATTCGTAGCTGAATTCCTATTGGTCGTATGCAAATCACAAAATTTATAAACAATGACAACGTTGAGCAGTGGAATTCAACGATTGTCGCTGGCAGTATAACGGTCATTTTTTGGTTCATTTTTTAAATTATAGCTTCTTGGCTTACAAATGAACATGCATGGTATTTATTGAGATTCTGAGGAAGTATTTTTTGTCCTGTAAAGTCTGTTTCTTTGACTTTTAGAGCTCCAAACTTTGCTTACAAATGGAGCGCAAACTTCGAACCCGATCACTTGTAAAACACGTAGGTAAAACGTATCGAAATCAATCTTTATTTAACTATTGGTTGTGAATAAAATGCCTGTACATATTTAGCTTAATATTTCGTGAAATGTGTTGATTGAATCGTAATTCGAGCTTACACGACTGAAATCAAAGGAATTTTGACTTTGGCGGCTTGTACAGTAGCCCGTGGGACCCTGTCCCGGTCTGTGTTTTTGTTCTATGTGTTCTTGTTCAAACTTGTTACTAATGTTTCGCAAAGCATCCCGGGTCCCACATTTGTGGGACCTATAATCCTTTGCGAGATTCTAGTGTAACAGTCTCTATGCGGAGAGCGTAGCGACAGAGCGAGAGACTGAGGAAGAGTCTACTTCGACAATAGAGAGCTGGGAAGGGAGACCACCATTCAAAATTTGATAAAAGCTTACAAGGGAAAACAAAGTGTTCATCAAAAAAATAAAGAACAATCATTTTCATATTCAAATGGGATATTTTTTAAACACACGTTTTATTTATTTTGATAACCGCACGTTACTCATCATGATTTGATTTTAATACTGGAGTGGTCGAGAATATGTTTGAGTTAATTTGAAAATTTCTCTAGTAAAATTTATCATAAAATGATCCACGATGAGTTCCACGATGACTAGAGGATGACTAACATATTTCATTTTAGCTTTTACCGACCGGGCTTCCTTTGGAGGCAGAACGCGTGACCATGCATGTGGGACTTGATCAAAGTGAAGATTTCAGTTGAGGAACTGGTCCTTGTGCGAACTGTAACATGACGCATTTTGGTCGATGTTAAATTTCTTCCAATCCCCACTGCCCTGCTTGGCCAGAGTACAAACTATCGTGGCAAGTATTGAAGGTAAGCACAATTGACAACTGTGACAAGGATTTGCTGCATTTTATGAATGTTTCTACGCAAATGAATAATGGTACGTACAATTGCCCTCAAGCACTATGACGTCAAGGCTTGTTTACATGAATAAAAATGCATCTAGTTCTGGCGAAATATTTTTCCTTTAATACATTTGGCATTGTACTTATATTGTATTATTAAAGACTGTCAAAACGCTAACGACTGCTTACGCGCATGTGTAACAATTGTTTTTTAGTGTTTTATCTTCACCATGTCTATCCCACATTTGTTAGCGACGGACAAAAGTACAAATACAACCGCGCTAGAAAAATAAAATGCTTTCGAGCTGGGTTGATTTTAATTTTCGAACCCAGTGTCCCTGCGATTGTCATATGAGGGAAACACCTTCATGAATAATATGAGGGACGATTAGTTTCTATTTTTTTATTATACATTTGTCTTTACACAGTTTTTATACAAACTGTCCTTCTTTTTTTGTTTCGCCTTTTTCAAAATCAAAGTTTAATAAGAATTTCTATTTTTTTGTCATAAACAGGGTTCCTTTTAGGATCCAGACTAACATCCCCAACCCAAATCGAGGCAGAGTTCCTACAAGAGTGTACAAAAGCTTACCCACTACACCCTTAAAAGTGGGTAGCGTTGCATAACGGACTATTTAGGATAAAAAAATAGGAGAGCCTGCAAAATGTCTGAACAAACCATTAAAGTTCAGTGACTCATTTTTCAGTTTCCTCCAGAGAGACCTTGTTCTTCTGTTTATCTAATGGTAGATCCCCTCCTGAAGAAGATGTTCCTACTCCTGAAAAAAACCCTACATCTGACCATGTCACTAAATGTTGCTAAATCTTTTCACTTTAATTATACCTTACAGAAACTACTGAATAATTCTGTAGAAAATCAGACTAAGTCAACATGATGAATCCAACTGATATCTCTTTTCACTCAATTGAAACTCTAGAGAAGCAACTCAAGTTAGCTATTGAGAAAGGTGACAAAAAAGCGGAAGGAGAGGCTCTCAAAGATCTAGGATCGGCTTCTACATCTACATGGTTCCAGCACTTGGCAAAGTCCATTGGGTTACTAGCTGTATTTTAGTATGAGGTCTCATTGACAAGTAACCTTTATTCGAACATTCGCGCCAAGCCGACCTCAATGCTCTGAATGCTGGTTGCAGAGACAGACACTGAGGGTGGTCACTGCCAGAGATTTGTTTACGTCCACCTTATAACATAGTCAGAGTGAAGGCAGACGGGACCTCCAGCTTCACGTCCTTATCCGAGAAGACGAGGTCACTGAGAAAATAAAGTATCTTGCCTAAGGACACAACGTGATCGCCCGGTCTGGGAATCGACCCAGGTCCAGTGGACCCGAAGTCAAATGCCTTAACCACTAGGCCACCACGTCTCGCTTTTGTAGGAATGTAGATGTTTTCCACGGCAATCGAATACTTTGAAAAGTGTCTTGAATTTGCTGGAGAAGCTGGTGATAACGATGCTGAAGGAAAGGCTTGTGGAAATTCGGGAATGTGTTATCAGGCATTGCAAGACTTTGACAAATTAAATTTAACAATAGATGTCTCGCCATAGCCATTGAGACTGGTAACAGGGAAGCAGAAGCAAGGTCTACTTTTGGAATGCAGTAACTTATCTTTTGATGGGTAAATTTGAGGAAGCTGTTGAAAGTGCAAAGAAAGTTCTTTCGATTGCAGAGAAGTTTAATGATAAGAAGTTGAAGGTCCTAGCTTACGGTCATTTAGGTAATGCGCATGCTTTTGTAAATAAATTTGCTGAGGCAAAGGCATTTTATGAACAAAGCCTCCATTTAGCTGTAGAAATAGGAGACAAAAAGAGTGCGCTAGATTCGCTTGACAGTTTATTTAACGTGTATTTCTCATTAGGTAAATATGGCACGGCCATTGCATATAGTGAACTCCTTATCAATAATCTATTAGAGATAGGCGACAAGTGGAGAGAAGCGGTAGTTTATGCAAAGATAGGAAATGCATATGAAGCGTCAGGGAATTACGATGAAGCTTATCGTCATGTTCAGATCTCTTTAGATATCTTTAAGGAGTTAGGAATAAGGGAGGGTGAACTAGAGGCTTATCGAAAACTAGGCACCATATGTAATTCATTGCTCAAATACAACGAGGCAATAGAATATCTACAAAAAAGTGTTGCCATTTGTTCAGAGGTAGGCAATGAGTTGTCTATGGAAAGTGCATTTGAGGCTATAGGTGTTGCCTATATGGCATTAGAGAAGTACCACAGTTCTATTGATTATCTTAGACGTTTCCTTGACACTTTTGTAGAGCTTGGTGATAAAGTACAAGAAGGAATAGCGTCCAGACATTTAGGACACGTTTACCAGTTATTAAGTAAATATGAAACGTCATTGAATTACTTCGAAACATCCCTGAATATTTGTATGGAATTAGGAAATAAAGAAGGGGAAGGAAAGAGTTATGCAGACATAGGCATTGTTTATAGTCTCCTTGGAAAGTATGAAAAAGCAGTTAGCTATTACGAGAAAAGTCTTGGTATCGCTTTAGAGTTAGAGAACAAAACAGATGAAATGAGTTGCTATGGTTATTTAGGAAATGCCTATCATTCTTTAGGACAGTATTCTAAGTCTTTTGAGTTTCAAGAAAAAGCTTTTTATCTTGCATTAGAATTAGGAATGAATATAGCTTCAGCGTGTACTAACTTAGGAAATGCTTACCAGACATTTGGAAAAACCCTCGAATCTGTCTCATTGTATGAAAGCTAAGAGCTTTAAGTGCATGCTGCTGCATGCCCAATTAGATGACAAAGAATTAGAAGCAGGACTTATAACTTAAGGAGGTTCCTGGGTAAATGAAATTCTAATGTCATTTTTATGAAACTTTGTACAAAGCTATTTCATTATATAAGGATTTCAGAAATGCAATAAAAATCGGGGGTCACCGAGTTTGTTTTTGAGGTGCAAGGCGTAGAAAATGGGGTATTTTGATGAAAAAACGCGCGTATTTTAAACACTACCATTTTCAAAAAATAAAGTCATAAAAATGTTGTAAAACAGAAATCAACTCTCCTCAAAATTTGGAAAGAAAATTAATAAACTGTTGTCTTCCATTTCCAATAATTAACAGGATTGTTTATGCCTTTCTTTACAAATAAAGATGGTTTTAAGTTAAGCGATGTCGCTGGATTCGTTCCAAGGTAGGGGTCGATTTAATTTACAAAAGTGTACTGTTCTTCGTTTCATGTAATGTCATTTTTTGTGTTTCACATATGTTGTAGTCTTGATAAAAAGCTTCATTTCACGAAAGAAAAATATAGGGGTCACCGGCTTTGTTTTCGAGATATCTTGCGGCAAAGTTGAAAAAAAATCTGGCCATCTTGAATACCGCGCGGAGACTGGATTCTAATAATTTACCGTTTAACACATAAAACGTTTAATATTTGCTCTTTTTGTAGCAAATTGACTTTAAACTACAGAAAAATAAACTCAATTGTTTTTCAATCAAAGACAATTGGGATTTAGATGAAAAAGATGAAGGAAAAATTATCATCAATTTGACCAACGGTAATGAGCGCGCGCGCTCAATCTTGCGCAGTAACGATGCGCGCGACCAATATCCAGGAACGTCCTTAAACTTGGGAATTTCTTTGCATCATGTCGGACAAAACACTAATGCAATTGCAACTTTAAGAAAAGCGTATTATGTTATAGTGAATTGTTTGATAGCTTGGAAGACGAAGACGAGTTCAAGGTTTCAATTTTTGATCGTTTAATTCAAGTATACAAGGCACTATAAAGTGATGTGTGCATTGAAACTAACCGAACAAATGAAGCTCTCCTTGTTTGTGAACGTGGTCGTGCACGAGCTTTAGAAGTACTTCTTGCCAAGAAGTACAACATTTTTACCACGTTAACTGAAATCACAACAAATTCGCTGCTAAATGTCGAGGATTTTCAGAAGGCACTTCGATCAGATTCATCAGTTCTGTTTTTCGATGTGCCTATACTACAAAAATCCCTCCAAACTTGGACGCTTTCTCGTCAGAGTATCACATTTACTTGAATGAACTGAAAAAAGTACAGCCCTACGGAAAATGGAATTGAAAACGAAAGTATCTCCGAAGTTGTAGAAAAGAGCTACAACAATATGCATGTTAGGGAGGGAATGGTGTATGAAGACAGATTGGTTGAAACACTAGAAGATAATGGTGTTGAGCAATTGCAATCCAATCCAAATGAAAGGTGCGTTTATGACGAAGATGAAGGTGACAATCTTCTAGAGTTACTTTACGAAACGTTGGTCGCCCCATTGGAACGTAGTCTTACCCATGATGAGCTAGTTATCATTCAATGATAACTAGCTCATCATGGGTAAGACTACGTTCCAATGGGGCGACCAACGTTTTGATGGAGCTCTGTTCATGGTACCATTTGCTGCACTTCAGAATCCCATAACAGGAAAATTTCTATCAGAAACCAAACGAATTCGCTTGGTCCCATCGTTGACAACGTTGAAAATTCTGAACGAATCCTCTCATCTACATCTACATTATTAATCCTTAAACTTACGTATCACAAGGATATATATATAGAATATATAATCCTCACAACAACATTACTTATAACTTATAACTTATAATCCTCACAACAACATTACTTATAACTTATAACTTATAATCCTCACAACAACATTACTTATAACTTATAACTTATAATCCTCACAACAACATTACTTATAACTTATAACTTATAATCCTCACAACAACATTACTTATAACTTATAACTTATAATCCTCACAACAACATTACTTATAACTTATAACTTATAATCCTCACAACAACATTACAAGGTACAAATGAATTTATCAGATCTGGGTCATGATATCGTGCAATTATTATTTAAAATTCCCTAAATATCCCCCTTTATAAGATTATGAGGGGGATCAGCCCATCCCCACGTGTTGAAAAACAACAGTATAATTGAATAAACGGAGAGAATCCAATGCTAGATCTATGATTGTTTCCTTTTTACACAAAGAAACTGCAATATATATAATCTTATTGTTCGAAAAGCCATTTCTGACTCACTAATCCCACCCCCCCCCTAAGATTCCAAACGCTCCGTTGCTTATCCTTAGTATACAGGAGTAGATGACAATCGACATTTGAAAACTTCTTCTTTCAGTCAAAAGTTTTGATTGTTGGAAATCCTAAAATTGGAAAAGTGAAGTATAAAGGCAAAGTAAGATCGTTCCCTCCTTTACCTTCTGCCGAACGCGAAGCTATCGAAATAGCAAAACTCCTCAAATTGAAACCATTGATAGGTGCCAAAGCAACTAGAGAAGCCGTCCTGGACAAATTAGACAGCGGTGTATCTATCATTCACTTTGCAGCCCATGGAAGTACTAATGGAGACATTCTTGTAGCACCTCGTCCTTCCTCAGGACGACATTTGGTTCCACGAGAAGATGACTACGTCTTGACGGTTTCAGATGCTCAAATAAGCTGTCTCAATGTTCAACTCGTTGTCCTCAGCTGCTGTCACAGTGGCCGGGGAGAGGTTAGATCTGAGGGTGTGGTTGGAATGACTCGAGCATTTTTAGCTGCAGGGCCTCGTGCAGTTGTGGCGTCGTTATGGGCTATCGATGACAACGCTATTATGGTTTTCATGCTCAAGTTTTATTCACATTTGAAAAATGGAGAAAGTGCTAGCAAAAGCTTGCAGGAGACCATGAAGGAAATGAGGGAGACTGAAAGATACAAAGATCCCAAATTTTGGGCCGGATTTTTCCTTATCGGCGATGATGTTACACTTATCTAAAGAAACGTTTTCGGAGAGAATACCAGATGCGAATTGTTCCCCTAAAATGTCACAATACAAGATAAACATTCCGACGTTTTTTTGAAATTAGTGTATACACAGAAGCGGATTCATGGGGCCGGTGCCCCCCCCCCCACTTGGGAAAAACTCCCATAATTTTATAGATCAATTTTTTAATTTTGAATTTTGAACGGTCATTTTTGGAGTTGTGCCCCCGTTCACAATGTTCTGGATCCGCCCTGATGCACAGGTCATTCGGCTGAAGATTTGCATGCAGAATAGGCGATTTGCTTGATGACGAAGAATAAGGACGTTAAATTGGTTTCGTCTCGCCACACTTTCACATTAACAATACAGTAACGGGGGGACGTAAAAGAACGATAGAAGCATACGACCAACCTATACACTAATACATACTCAATTACCAACAATCAATCGCACGCTGAATTAGGTGAACAGCAAAGTAGATATAGCAAAAGAAGCGCAGCCGCCTTACAATTTGCTATTGCTCATGCTCGATCAACATTAACTATGATTTTTCACGAGGCACACCCACTTAGCTGTTAGTTTCGTTTATTTATGGCATCCACTGTAAAATAAATATGTAGTTGGCCGAACGCTTGGTGTGAAATTAAATAAAAATGTTGCTCAATTAAAGCAAAATCTAGAATGTATTTCTCAAGACTGCATATTTTATCATAATAAAAAATGGATACAGTACTAAATAAATTATTTGTAGTTCATTTACTGGATAAATGTCTTGACAACAAATGAAAAATACTTGTCGATCCGAAGTTTGATATTTCTCACCAGAAACCGAATTCGAACTCAATCAAAGCACAATCATTGATACCAAAATGCGAGGATTTGACAAATCTCATATTTTAAACCCTAAAAGAGTCCAACTCGCAGATTTTTACACCTAAAAGATACGACGGGCATCATGGGCATCCCCGATCGTTTATACCCGCAGCTCGGTTGCCTCAGTCCCTGTGTCCGGACTACCAATCAGGGTCTTCAAATAATTGAGGAGAAATTGCTGCCTTTGTCTTTGTCTCGGATAAGGTTGTTAATCCGGAGGTCCATGGTCCGGAGTTCCGGCCAGGTCCAAACCCAATAGATAGAATAATAATAGATTAAACTACGTTGCGTGACATTTTTTATGGTTGTCAATCATCCTTCGAGGGCGCCGTCGTAACACATTTCTCTAGATTGAATCCTTGTAATTTAAATGTAAATGTCACACGACAACGTCACGTAAACTCACACATCAGAATGACTAGTCGCTTTGGTTTGTGTTTTATTATAGCATCCTTGCATGGTATAGCCTATTATTGTAGTCTGCCATGGTTGTTTGTTCCTGTCGTGTTGTTTGCCTTGCTTCTTGCATCTGGGGGACCACGTTTTCCTTTAGTATTCTTTCGTACTATATATCGGGACATGAGGTAGGTGTTTGAGACCTTTTTTATAAACATCCCTTATTTATTCCACTTTATTTTAATAATGGGTTATTGAGATTAATCCAGTTGAACAGACTTTATGGTGAAAGCCCAGTACCGTGTCTTCGGGTGTCTTTTAGCTCATTCAGGATCATTTAACCTTTAAGTTGGAATATTCTAGTTCGAGAGAATCGATTCGGTATTTTCAAAGTGTATTTTTACATACGATCTTTTATGCATAGACGTTTGTAGACGTGATAATATGAATTTAGCCTGACTGCTAGACTTTGCTCCTTTATACGTAAATTGTGATCAGTGGAATTCTGGATTGCTCGACTCTGTGGATCGTCGGACTGATTACAATATTACAATCATATGCGTCAACCGTGGCAACCTTTACAAAGTCTGTGGTACCTTTCATATGTAATGCGTGTACCATTCCGCCATTCACATTTTCAGTGATTGTAACATTTAAAAACTCAAAAAAGCCTCATCCTTGAAAGCAGTCTTTGTGAAATAACCTGGAAAAAGTCGACATTTTACAAAAAAAATCGCAAGTATTTTTCATTATTTGTTACGGCTGAACCTTGAAAAAACCCTTACTTTTTTATGTTTTGTGTTCCGATTGTAAATGAAAAAACATCCAGAAAGAAGTCCACGTTTTTCTAATATCCGTAGTTGAGACGGAAAACAATAAAAGTTTCAACTACTTTTACAATGCGTGTACCATTCCGCCATTCACATTTGCAATGATTTTCAAAAGAGGAAACTGGGAATTAAACGAGTTTTTTAGAAATTCGAGATATGAGATACAAACTTGAAGGGAGAAATCATGAAAAACCTCGACTTTTATCATGTTACAAATTTTCGACCAAAGAATGAAAAAGATCCACTTTTTTTTCGTAAAAAGTCAAGTTTTTCTCTATTTGTATCTTTTCATTGCGATCTGAAAAAAACGAACCTTTTTTGTTTTTCAAAATTGATTCAATGTCAGTAAAATAAGTTGACTTTTTTAATATACTTGATAAAATTGATAGCAACAAATTGATGGATTTTTTTTGAAGTTGAGATGTTACCATGATATAAATCATGTTGAAAAATTCAATAACTTTTGTATTGAAACTCTTGAATGAAAGTGGATTTTAGTCGATCTTTTCTCTCTGATCTTTTTTTGGAGCCGAAGTAGCACGTGATAGCCAACATATGTAACCATAGCGGCACTTGAAGAAATTGGTGTGGATTTTATATCAAATTTCCTTAACACTGATACAACGAAAAGTCTTTCAAATTTTTTGACGCATAATTCTATAAATTTAGTGGTTTTATTTCCGATTTTTGAATATCAAAAAATAACTGATCAGGCTGGGGCCGCAAACCATACTGATTGGAAAGCTACCTGATTGTTCGCGCCCCCTGCACCCCTCCCTTGGATCTGCCCACGGAATAAGTTGCGAGTACTAAATTTTGCGATTTTCGTGATTTTGCAAAAAAATCGAGGAAAATGAAAATACTTGATATTTTGTCAGCCGAGTATTGTAAAAGTAGTTGAAACTTTTATTGTTTTTCATCTCAACTACGGATATTAGAAAAAGGTGGACTTTTTTCTGGATGTTTTTTCATTTACAATCGAAACACAAAACATAAAAAAGTAAGGGTTTTTTTCAAGGTTCAGCCGTAGCAAATAATGAAAAATACTTGAGATTTTGTTTTGTAAAATGTCGACTTTTTCCAGGTTATTTCACTAAGACTGGTTTCAAGGATGAGGCTGTTTTTTTGAGTTTTTAAATGCTACAATCACTGAAAATGTGAATGGCGGAATGGTACACGCATTTTTTACGATACTTGGCTGACAAAATATCAAGTATTTTCATTTTCCTCTGCCAGTTTTGAGATACAATAACAATGATTTTGAAAGACTTTTCGTTGTATCAGTTTTAAGGAAATTTGATATAAAATCCGCACCAATTTCTTCAAGCGCCGCTATTACTACATATGTTGGCTATCACGTGCTACTTCGGCTCCAAAAAAGATCAGAGAGAAAAGATCGACTAAAATCCACTTTCATTCAAGAGTTTCAATACAAAAGTTATTGAATTTTTCAACATTATTTATATCATGGTAACATCTCAACTTCAAAAAAAATCCATCAATTTGTTGCTATCAATTTTATCAAGCATATTAAAAAAAATCAACTTATTTTACTCACATTGAATCAATTTTGAAAAACAAAAAAGGTTCGTTTTTCTCAGATCGCAATGAAAAGATACAAATAGAAAAAAACTTGACTTTTTACGAAAAAAAAGTTGATCTTTTTCATTCTTTGGTCAAAAATTTGTACCATGATAAAAGTCGAGTTTTTTCATTATTTCTCCCTTCAAGTTTGTATCTCATATCTCGAATTTCTAAAAAACTCGTTTAATTCCCAGTTTTCTCTTTTAAGAATCACTGAAAATGTGAATGGCGGAATGGTACACGCGTTATATGTGTTTACATTTTTAATACTTTTGTATGACTTGCAATGTTAATGACTTCAGTACTTATCACGTTGCATTTTGTCTGAATTTCATGTAAATTAAAGTTGTCACACACGGTTTGTTGCACACGACTGGACGTGCTTTCAAGTTGAACTATTGTCAAGGACTAAACGTGCCTATTTCTGTAGATTTTTGGTCATATATCTAGCACTCTGAATGTAGTTGTTTAATTATTTAATATCTTGTATCATATTGTTATTAATTTCAGATTTATCTCGCTAATGATGTTCAATTTTCTCCAAGCAGTGTACTACAACAAAAAAAACTATAATCTTAGTGACTTTTTCTACAATACTGTAAAAAAGTACCCTCGCAAGGTAGCCTTAAAGTTTGAAGGACGAAGCTGGACGTTTACCGAAGTTGACGAGTACAGCAATAGAGTTGCAAACGTTTTCCGGTCAAAGGGCTACAAGAAGGGGGATGTTGTTGCTTTGGTTATGGAAAACCGTCCAGAATATGTCTGTATATGGCTTGGTCTTGGCAAGATTGGTGTGATCACATCGCTGATTAACACCAATCTTCGATTGGACTCCTTGGAACATTGTATAACAGTTTGTAACTCCAAGGGTTTGATATTCAGTACCGAGTACTCTGGTAAGTGTAAGGCTCTAAACAAAGAAGCGACGGAGCATCTTCACTATCCTAATCTCAACTACCCTTCCCCTCCCCCACCCGTTGCACACACGCATTTCCAAACCTCCGCTTCCCCGGAAACTAGACGGTATGTTTCTGGCGTGGACACTTGTACGCTCGTATGCAGTATGCTTATTTTCACCGTATTCCGTTTCTGTGTTTGAACGTTTTTAGATGCTGTAGCTGACATTCAAGATAAATTACCAAGTTCGTTGCAGTATTTCAACCTAGGAGGGAAGATCAGCGTCTCATCTACATGTCTTAATGACTGTCTCAAGGATGCATCCCCTACACCACCTACCGTTGATTACAAAATACATTTCACTGGTACGTACATTGTAGACTGCATGTAAGTGTCGAACTGACTTACTGAATAATTGGATGAGTGAAGAAAGAATGAAAGGGAGAGGTTAAATGAGCGACAAATTGACCGACTGACCGAATGTGATTATCTTGTAACTCTTTCAGACATTTTACTGTACATATTCACGTCTGGAACAACAGGCCTTCCAAAACCAGCTGTGATCAGAGCATCAAGGTATGTATATGAACACTATTTCATTCTGTGCTTTTATGTCTGTTTTCCTGTCCCTTTTGTGAATTGTGAATCTCTTGTGATCCTCTTGTTTTATGCATTCAATGTTGGGAATCAAGATGGCCGTCTTTTCTTCTGTCTGTTAGTCTGTCAGTCTATTTGTCTGTCTGTCTGTCTGTCAGTCTGTCTGTCATTATCTCATTCTGGCAGTCTGTCTGTCTGTCTGTCAGTCAGTCAGTCAGACTGTCTGTCATTTTGTCAGTCAGTCTGTCGGTGTTTCGGCCTGTCTGTCTGTCTGTCAGTCTCTCATTTTGTCAGTCAGTCAGTCAGTCATTCTGTCGGTCTGAAAGTCTGTCGGTCTGTCAGTCAGTCTGTCAGTCTTTCGGTCTGTGGGTCAGTCGCTCTTTGTGTTGTCATAGATTTTTTATATCCTCTGGTGTGTCGCTTGCATTCAATGTTGGACATCAAGATATAATCTACTGTACCCTGCCTATGTACCACTCAGCTGGAACAATGCTTGGTGTGTCGTTCTGTCTAGTGCTTGGAGCAACATTGGTTATCCGTAGAAAGTTTTCTGCCAGTCGATTCTTTGATGAATGTGTCGAGAACAAGGTTACAGTAAGTATACCAACGTTGATTGCCTCCCTCGCATGCGCTTTTGAATTGTCACATGTCACGTAATTTCACAAAATAATTTGGAGAAGAATACCTGATGCATGTAGGAAGACGATATCTATGCTTATATATCGACATATTGAATTTTTCCGGTCTAGTTGAGTGCAAACACTAATTGTTGTTGCACACTTTTAGTGTGTGCACTCTACTGTTTTAAAATTTCAGATAACTTTTAATGTAGGATCCAAATTATACTAGGGCCGCGAAGCGGCCCGCAAGTATAATTCAAATTATATTAACAAACGAAGTGAGAAATATATGAGAAGAAAAACAGGTAGAAATCCGTTTACTGTGCTTCGGACCACATTTTAACGCATGAAAAAACATGCAAAACTAAAAATAAAACCACCTACGATGACGTAATCCCAGCATACCTCACACCCTACAACGGCGTGGTCACCTAGCTCTAGCCATTCCTTTAACGCTTGTGCACGTGTAAAACAAGTGAGAATATATGAGGGGATTACTAGAAGGGAGGGCGTGGAAACTCATATATTTCTCACTTCGTTTGTTAATATAATTTGAATTATACTTGCGGGCCGCTTCGCGGCCCTAGTATAATTTGGATTATATTTCACAAACTCCGTTCGAAATATATGAGAAGAAAAACAGGTAGATTTTAACGCCCTATGACTGATCTTACAACGGATGTTTGTGAATTAACTTCAACTTTATTGCTTTTAGTTGCAACAGTCATTTTGACAAAACAGCCTGTCCATAGTTTGCTTTAAAAACGGGTTTGTAATAAAACTTTTGAAATGTACTGGCTGAAGACCAGTCAGCCATGGTTAATATGTCCTTCAACGGAACATTTTTGTTTGCTGCTGCTGTGGTAGAGGCTCCTCGTACTGAGTGGGCTTTGAAAATGTCCGTATTGATTCCGGCCTCTTTAATTGTTTCACGGAGCCAACGACTTAATGCGTATGAAGTAATAGGTTTATGTGGTTTTACGTAAGATACAAATACCAAGTCTGGTTCTGAGGGTGGTATTATTGTGCGATATTTTTTTGTTCTTTGAGGATAATGTTGAAGAGTGGACTTTGGGCATAATTTCTTGTTAGAGGGAAAACTTGCAAAGAAAGCTGTGGCTATTTCATCTGGTGATCCCCTCTTCCGAGGTGTGGTTAGTGTGAATGAAATTCCCTCGGGTAGTAATCTGCAGAATCTGAGATCCAGCCTTGAAAGAGACGAGACTCTTTCAGGACATGATAGCGCAAATAACATTGCTAATTTTTCCGAGAGTTGCTTTAACGATAGGCTAGTAGAATTGCCTAAAGAACTCAAATATTTTGTAACTTGTGCAACATCCCATGTATGAGAGTACTTAGGTACCGGTGGACGAATGTTAACCATTCCCTTCAAGAGTTGTACCACCAAAGGGTGTTGTCCTACTAGATGGCCATCTATTCTAACATGTGATGACGATATGGCAGAGCGTACAACATTGACAGATCTATAAGCAGCTCCACCTTCAAAAAATTCAGTAAGAAATAGTAGGATATTATTCAGTGTTACTGAAACAGGATTAACCTGTTTTGAATTACACCAGCTGCTCCAATGTTTCCATGCTGATTGGTATGTCTTAGATGTGGAGGATCGAGTGGCTGACAGTAATATATTGGTAACGTTGTCAGGAATGCCTTCTGTTTCAAAGTTTTTCCTGATATATGAAATACGGCTAGATGAAGCCTGGGAAACATTGGGTGTATCCTCTTGGGTGATGATGGGTCTCTCAGAAGGTTCTTTGAGACTGGTAGTAACGTCGGCCTCTTGACAAGCATGCGCAGAAGGATTGGCCACCATGGTTGAGCTTGCTATACTGGAGCCACTAGAGTAATGTCTGCTTGATCTAGCTTTGCCTTTTGTAATACTGCCGGTATAATGGCAAACGGGGGAAAGGCATAGGCTCGCAGCGGGCCCCAGTATATTGTCATGGCGTCCGTAAATATAGCTTCCGGATCGGGACGCCAACTCACAAACTGGGGAAGCTGTGTTGTCAGCCGGGAGGCAAACAGGTCTATGTCGCAGTCTCTGATAAACGGGTAAATTAGAGGTGGATTTAGTTGCCATTCGCTTGTGTCGTAAAACTCCCTCGACTCCCTGTCTGCCACAGTGTTGTCTTTGCCTGGCAGATGTTGAGCATTTATTATTATGTTTCTCTCTAGGCACCATTGCCAAATCTCTAATGTCAGGTTTACCAGGTTTTGGGATCGAGTTCCCCCTTTGTTGTTGATGTAGGCAACTGCTGTGGAGTTGTCCATTTTGAGGGAAACTACCTTTTGGACTGGTTTTTCATAAATGACTTTAATGCTAGGAAGGCAGCTTTTAGCTCTAGATAATTTATGTGCAATTGTTTTTCTTGCCCTGACCAACGACCGTTGGTAGTGACTCCTTCGCAAATTGCACCCCAACCTTCCTTGGAGGCGTCTGTTGTGATAACCGTGTCTGGTGGTGGGCAGATGATTGGACTGCCATTTACTTTTCTGAGATTTACTATCCACCACTCCAATTCCTGACGAGCACTGTGACTTAGAGTTAATGGTGTGTTGTAGTCGTGCTCGTTGGTTTGAAGGTGTTTGATCAGTTGAATTTGTAAATGTCAGAAATGTAAAGGGGTCTGATGTAAAGCAGGGCGTGTTGACTCTAGTGTACCTAGTATGCTGGCTACTTCCTGTGCTGTCATGAGAGGGTTGGACAGAGCCTTTTCGCAGCGAAACAGTATTGACTGAATTTTGTCTTCTGGAAGGGTTTGAGTCATGGAAACTGAGTTTATGTTGAAACCTAGAAAGGTAATAGTCTGACTTGGTACAAGGGACGATTTTTTCCAGTTTATGTTGAGGCCTAGATCTTGGAGAAGTCGTGTTGTCATGAATGTGTTCTGATTTGCCTCTGTTTTGTTGGCTGCTAGGAGGAGAAAATCGTCCAGATACACAATCATTCGAACACTCCTTTTGCGGAGAAACGACGCTACCGGTTTTAAGAGTTTTGTGAATACCCTTGGTGCTGTATTTAGCCCAAACGGGAGGCTCTGGAAGGCATAGGACGTGTTTTCCCATTTGAACATGAGGTACTTTTGTGATGTTTGGTGAATAGAAACTGATAGGTAAGCGTCCTTTAAGTCGACACTTGTCATGAAGTCTCCCTTTTGAATAATTGATTTTAGACAAGAAACATTTTCCATCTGAAAATGACAATTTTGAATGGAACGGTTTAAATAAGACAGATCTATGACTGGCCTCAACTTTCCCCCCTTTTTTGGTATGAGAAAGAGACGACTGTAAAAACCTTCTCGGGGGTGATTTACAACTTTTATTGCATTTATGCTGAGTAGACGTTTGATCTCCTTGTCTATCAAGGGTTTGTTTTGAACTGAACATTTTGTAAGAACTGTATGCTTTTGAACTGGAATGCAACGTAAGGGTATTTGGTAACCCGAAACAATATTCAGGATGTCTTTGTCTGAAGTTATTTGTTTCCAGACATGTATGAACCGGTTGATTCCCGACGTGGGTTCTTGTCGGCATGAAATGGCCGGTAGTTTTTTGAACGATTGTTCTGATATTTTGCATGACCTTGTGTGTTTGGTTGTCGAGATCCTTGAGGGGCGTTGGTGCTATATCTGCGATTATCCCAACGCTTAGTCTGAGTGTTTAGACTTTTTGACAGGCCCTTTGATAGGTCGGCCTGTTTTGAAGCGATGCTAGGAAAATCCTCACCAAAAAGCATACGCTTTGCATTGGGTAAGGGGGTGTAGGCTAGGTCAACTTTGTCCGTATTTATATTAGCCAACACCCTTCTCCTGCGTACAGCAGATAGTTGAAAATTTGTTGAGCCTAATAGGCATAATGTTTGTTCTAAAATGTTATTGATTTCATCAGAGGAAACTTTCTTACCCGATGTGAGGGTGTCGTGTAGGCAGCAGAGCGGTCCTGCGACCGAAAGGAGAGTTTTCTGGACGGACAACAGGTCCTTGTCACGAGCCTGAGCAATTTTTCTCAGTTGATGGTTTTGTATTTGATTTAAAACCGCTTGATGTAACCTTGGAGTCACCAAGCAATCTGCTGCAGGAACACTGAAATTGTCTGTTATGTCAGACATTTGATCTTTGCTCAATTTATTCCTAAAATGCTTCTCTAAAAAAGCAGCTAATGCTGGACTTGGTTCCCATGAGGGTAAAGTAGATTCTGGGTCGTACATGACCTTTGTTGGTGTATCTGAGGGTGAAAGTTGGGTTGACGGCTGTACCGTATCTTCTGGTGGCCGAATGGCCTCTACCGTTGGCAATAATGCCTCTTCCGGCGGGGTATCATTATCCCCTAAGCCCTCGTCGTCCGCCATGGTCGATAGTGCGTCATCGTGTTGAACAGTGTCAAGGGTTTTTGGCGGGAAAACAGTAAATCGATTTTCCATTTCAGATAACCGATTGTTGGTTGTTTTGAGCGAGTCTTTTAACTCGTTGACGACCAGAACGAGATCAGAAATCTCGTCTGACACTCGGCGTTGTTTTGGTGGAGTGCAACTGCTCCTTTCGGACCTCTCAGATGGAGAGTCTCGAGTGTTTTTATGGCGGGAAGAATGATGTGATCGTTTTCGGTGTGAAGACATCGTCCTGCAAGCAGAATGTCAAACAAAGAACATACAAGAATACCCGCCGAAGCTTTTTAAAGCAGGTGTGACTTATTGAATCAAGAATGAAACCCTAAATGGGGTAAAAAACCTCAATTTTGTGAGTAAAAAACACACTTACCTGGTCTCGAAGCACAACGGAAAAGAATGGCTAGAGCTAGGTGACCACGCCGTTGTAGGGTGTGAGGTATGCTGGGATTACGTCATCGTAGGTGGTTTTATTTTTAGTTTTGCATGTTTTTTCATGCGTTAAAATGTTGTCCGAAGCACAGTAAACGGATTTCTACCTGTTTTTCTTCTCATATATTTCGAACGGAGTTTGTGAAATATAATTAGTACGTTATTGGGATTCTGGAAGTTGTGTCGAAGTCTTCGTTCATCGTGGTCAGCAGCCGAAAAACTGATGACTCTGGGAAACGGATTCTTTAGCGCTCGCATATTGGTTCTTTCTTAACCAAGAGTTGAATGTATCGCTTGTACATATCCAGACGACAACTAGAGTCTTGGGTTATTCTGCCGCTGTCCAAGAAGATCGTGGACCTTACATACGACATCAGTATTGTTTGTGAAAACAAAAAATAACCTACATCACAATTAGCACAGGATTCCCATTTTCCGTGTTGTAATGACATTTGGTAATTAAGGTTTTTCATTTTCCCTCGGTGTTTGTTGTATTCTTTAGGTTGTACAGTACATTGGTGAGCTTTGTCGATTTCTTCTCACTCAACCACCACGCCCGTCAGACGCACAGCATTCTATTCGTTTAGCTCTGGGAAATGGTCTCCGACCTAAAATATGGACCGAGTTTCAGTCGCGATTTAAAATCAAACAAATCGGAGAATTCTATGCAGCAACTGAAGGAACATGTTCTGGTATAAATATCGACAATACTACCGGCTCGTGTGGCTTCATTTCAAGGATTTTCCCTTCGCTTTTTCCCTCGAAAATAATACGAATTGATGAAAAAACTGGGGAAATCCTCCGAGATGAAAATGGCATGGCGATAAATTGTAAGCCTGGTGAACCCGGGGAAATAGTTGGGAAAATAATATCTGCAGAGACTAAAAGTCAAGGCAAGTTTTGAGCTAATGTTGCGTCTTTTTGCAATGGTCTCCTGGGAAGAAAGTCGGTGACAGGGGGGGGGGGGGGGGGGGTAGAGGTTATAACCCCTCCAGTTTCTGTATGCACCATCAGGGTGTATCCCTGTGCCTTGACCTAAATTCTAACTTCCCTTCTTCCGACGTCCCTGCCGAACGGGAGTAGATGGGTGGTGATACTGAGCTTAAAGCTTGGGCTGAAACTTGCTGAGGTAGCATCTTTACAGGCTTCTTTATTTTTGTTTTGATTGAAATGTTCGTTTTAATCTTAGAGGCATGAATATTGTTCACGAGATGATATGGTTTTTGGTATTGAAAAGAAAGAAACATTCCGTGTCACAATTATTATATAGTCGTTTTCGTGTGAGTTGAAAACAGTACCGCAGCGTACGTAGCAGTAATTTCTAAGAAAACAGTTGAATTATTTACCGTATTGTAGCGGTATCGTAACTGTACCGTTTCCCACTCGTGCGAAAACAGCTCTATGTATACCTGTGTCATTTTCTCATTTTACAGTAAGAATTCGTCCAAAATGCAAAATTAATTTGTTTGTCGTAGCATTTGATTTCTTTCCTTTGCCTTTAGTGTGCCAGTTTGTCTGACATGACACTTTCTTCATTTGATTCTACAGCTAGCGTGGTTTTCCGTTTTGACGGTTACCTGTCCAAAACCGAGACAGCCAAGAAAGTTGGTCGTGACATCTTTCAGAAGGGAGATTGTGCTTTTCTCTCTGGAGATATCGTAGTACAAGATGAATATGGCTACATTTATTTCCAAGATCGTACAGGCGATACTTTCCGATGGCATGGCGAAAATGTCTCGTCAGCCGAAGTAGAATCGATTATCAGCAAAGCTCTTGGTTTGTGCGATGTGGTTGTCTATGGTGTTAAGATACCTGATCTTGAAGGAAAAGCAGGAATGGCAGCTATTGTGGACCAAGATGGACTCTTGGATGTTGGATCTCTTGCAGAAAAGCTGAAGCCGTTGTTGCCGAGTTATGCTATTCCAGTCTTTGTGCGTGTTGTGACGTCTGTCTCATTCACAGGAACGTTTAAGTTCCAGAAGTATGAGTTGAAGAAAGAAGGTTTTGATATTAATGTTGTGAAAGATAAGCTTTACTATTATGATTCTAAGTCTAACACTTACGTGTCTTTAGATGAGAATCTCCATGGTAAAATTATTGGTGGTAAAGTAAGGCTGTAAAAATATTCAGAGCTATGTCCAGTAGGAATTCGGGTAGCTAATCGGCGCTAAAAGATGCACGGAATTGAAAATCGGTTTTACAATGAAGTCCTACCAAGTACTACCAATCGGCCAGCATAAAACCATCAATAACTTAATTCTCTACCTTTCGTGTTTGAAACGCTTGTGCTAAAATGCATTATAATGGATTTTTTTTATGAACCTTTAAGTGGAGAGATCGGACTGTGTAACACGTGATTGTGACGTCATAATGGTTGTTACTCAGAGTACAATTTTAGTCGTTGACGGCAGTCAACACCAACATGGTTGATACTACATGTTGATATGTTGCATGCCTCCATTTGTGGAGATTTTTAAATAGATCTATTGAGCAGATTTTGAGATATTTGCAATTATCTATGTATTACTCGAAAACAAAACAACAGAATTAAGGGCAAAAATTACTGTTTCAGAAGTATGCCATTACAAAAATCATTGCCCATTCAACGTTCCTCTTTCTCTAGTGCTAAAAGGAACATTTTTGAGGCACATGAATGGGGAATGCGATTTCACGAAAACCTAAAATACATGAAACAGGGAAAGCGTTTGTTGTCGCTTTTCATCGCTTATTTCTTATTTTAGATTTTTCGTGAAATTACGTTGTAAAACGCATTGATTTGTGAAATGCTCTATATAAGCACCTCACATTATTATTATTATTATTTATTCATTTCTCAGCATAAATAACACATTACATTTACATATATGTTTGCTGGTTTACATTTTCAACTCGAGTATTCATCCTGCACCTGAGAGTTGAAGTACCTTTCTTAAAATGTTTGCCGTTCCTAAAATTACAGATTTTTGTATTTCTATTAGACTGATGTTGTTAAGTTCAAGTCTTTCGATGTGATGTTTGAGTTGTTTAGGTATTGTTCCTAAAGATCCTATTACTATTGGTATAACCATCGTCTTCATTTCCCAAAGTCTTTCAAGTTCGATTCGTAACTTCTGATACTTGTCTATTTTCTCTGCTTCCTTGTCATCAATTCTACAATCCTTCGGTACAGCAATGTCAATCAGTTTAACAATCTTTTCTTTCAAGTCAATCACTACTATATCAGGACGTCTTGCTTCAATCTTCTGGTCTGTATAAATGTTAAAATCCCATAGTATTTTAATGTGCTCATTTTCCATCACTTTCTCTGGTTGATGGTCCCACCAGTTTTCTGCGTCACATGGTATTTCATGTTTTTTACACAGGCTCCAGTGAATTGCTGCTGCGACCTTATCATGTCTTTCCATGTATTCTTTACCTGCCAGAACTTTGCATCCAGCTACAATGTGGTCAACAGTTTCAACTTTCTCCTTACATAGTCGACATAATGGTGACTCGCTTGTCTTGTATTTATTTTTCAGATAATTAGTTGGTAAAGCTTGATCTTGTGCAGCAATTATCATTCCTTCTGTCTCAATTTTGATGTCACCTTTATTCAGCCATAACCAAGTACTTCCTGGTCCATCTTGTCTATGCAAGCTCTACTATAACTTCCATGCAGAGGTTTACTTTGATATCGTTCAAATCTCTCTTTGCGTGAACGTTGTTGGTATTCTTTCTTTGTTTCAACTGGTTCTTTAATAACTTCTTTAACTATCTTCTTTATCTCCTCATGATTGTTGACATATTCTTTCAGTGCAATCTCTTCTTCTCTAACAGTATCTTCAATACTTTTCAATCCTCTTCCTCCTTCAGTTCGTGGGATGTACAATCTGTCAACATCATCACGTGGATGGAAACCGCGATGTATAGTAAGTAGTTTTCGTGTCTTGGTGTCAAGATGGTGAAGTTCTTCTTTTGTCCAATTTATTACTCCAGCTGTATATCTTATAACAGGTACTGCATAGGTATTGATAGCAGAAATCTTGTTTCTTCCCGTAAGCTTGGATTTGAGAACGAGCTTTAATCTTCTCTTGTATTCTGATTGGACGTTACTTTTGACATTCTGATGGTAAATATCCTCTTTCTCTAGTACACCAAGATACTTGTATTGTTCATTTTCGTTCAGATTTCGTATCTCCTTTCCATTTGCGAGCTTTAGTCCTTCCTTTATTACAATCTTTCCTCTTTTAAGTCCAACCCTGGCACACTTTTCGATCCCAAATTCCATATTTATATCCGTACTGAAGATTCGAACAGTGTGTAAAAGAGATTCAATTTCTTTGTCATTCTTTCCGTAAAGCTTCAGGTCGTCCATGTACAATAGGTGGTTCAACATAATATCATTGGACAGTTTGTAACCTTTCTTTGTGTTGTTTAGTATAGTCGTTAGTGGTATAAGTGATATGACAAACAGTAGTGGTGATAGCGTATCTCCTTGAAATATCCCGCAATTTATGTCACAATGACCACACGATTCTCCATTTACATGTAGTTCTGTTTTTTTTTATTATTATTATTATTATTATTATTATTATTATTATTATTATTATTATTATTATTATTATTATTATTATTATTATTATTGTTATTATTATTATTATTATTATTATTATCGTTCATCGATAATAGTATCAATATCTTATTAGGTATCCTTGTTATTCTTGTTGTATAAAAACAATGAAACTGAATCTATAAAAAGTGTAAATTTACCGTTCATTTGATAGTCATTTTTTATCCCTGAACAAATTATCAATTGAGAATTCATTAATTCATCTTTTATTACAATTTCCAGAGTGCTTTGCGAATTTTCTTACTCATTCAAATTTCTATTCTCTTTTGAGGCCAATAGTACAATCAGCACGAATGACCTTACAAGAAAGTGGGCTAAGCATTCTGGAAGTGGTAGCATGTTATGTCATTATGCAAATGGTCCGGAATGTGGGCTATCATCACTTCCCTGATAGTGAAAGAAGGGCGAAAATTATGGAATATAGAGCTTAGAAATACAATCAAGTGGTGTCCATGGTAACGCTGTGATCTACAACTCGATTTCCTGTAATATGTGGCTTTTTCTTGTCCACGCCCTATCGTACTTAGATGTAAAGTGGGGTTTTAGTCGGGTAATAAATCTGTATATAAAAGAGTTATCAAAACATTCACAGTCACATTGATAAATCCCTTTAATTTTCAGTAATATTGGTTTTTCATATTCACGCAACAAGCTGTTATGTAGTTGAAGAAGATGAATGTAAAGCTGAAGAGCCTGGATATATTAAGTTGTAATTGTTTTAAAATGTGATGGTTTTATCTTTATTGATATTCGTTTCCTTTTCCTTCTCAAATGCATTTGTTGTTTGAAGTGTGTGAGCTGTATCTCTGACGCGTTTTGTTGTCTTTCCTTTGTTCTGTACACGCGATGAT
This sequence comes from Diadumene lineata, assembly GCA_918843875.1. Lineage (NCBI taxonomy): Eukaryota > Metazoa > Cnidaria > Anthozoa > Actiniaria > Diadumenidae > Diadumene > Diadumene lineata. The sequence continues at coordinate 21,023,687 of OU974070.1, read as the reverse complement.
GACGTCAGTAGTGTCAGATTTTCAGACGGACTGCCTCGCCCGGAAAAGCTAGGTCACTTGTAAATAATTACATTGGAATTGTTGCGATACCGTGAGAATACATACATATAGCAGCTAAATGGTGGTTGACACTTGTTGTTGTCGTACGTTTGTCAACACAATGAAAGGAAATGCGATCGTTTTTGATCCTAACTGACAACTTGCGATATTTTTGGGCAAACGAACTCAACAGTCATTTTCAATTAAGACGAAACAATAACATATCGGACTGTGGACGCCAGTCCTTTGGAACAAACAATTCAAGATATTCCATTACTATATAAAATTAAGCGTTTAAAAGCGTCGAAAAAAACAAACAATCGATCGAAAATCAGCCACTGCCTACCATATTTGAGTTAGAAATAAGAAAATGCCCGTAAAATTTAACGTGTTTAACTATGTCGTAATTATATTGAATATAATGGGAAATCCACATCCCCGGCCTCAAAATACAGTTAAACGGAATTCTTGCTCCTCTGTTAAAAATATCTCTTCTCTTCTCTTCTCTTCTCTTCTCTTCTCTTCTCTTCTCTTCTCTTCTCTTCTCTTCTCTTCTCTTCTCTTCTCTTCTCTTCTCTTCTCTTCTCTTCTCTTCTCTTCTCTTCTCTTCTCTTCTCTTCTCTTCTCTTCTCTTCTCTTCTCTTCTCTTCTACGATGGAGTAATGAGCATTATCCAAATCGCGTGATAAAAGTGGTGTAATTAATTTTAAAATATTGGCCTTTTCAAAAACAAACCATCCATCATTTTACATGATGGGTTTAAAAGGAAAAAACTTTGCTTTTTAGTAGAAATGGTGACATGTGAAACCATTGATTTATTCAAATTAATTAATTTGTTTTATTCTGCTTTTTGTCGTGCATCCGGAAATAATTTGCTTGTTATCTTTTTACCAGTCCATTTCAATAGTTTCAATTTACCAACTTTATTAAAATACTATGACTCGTTTTATTTGTTTCAGTATGACTGTTAAGGCCAGTTAATAAGTGGAATCACACGTGTCGAATACAATTGAAAGACGCATGAGAAACCCTTCTAGGAACTAGACCTTAGTGATGAAATACTATTCTCTTCCTCTGTCACCGCTGAACACTGAAACGCCCTTTTACTGCCCACTGACATGCACTAGTAATTATACCGCTGACCCACTTCGTGTACAGTTTTGAACGGTGTAGAAGTCGGTGGTGTGGATGTGTGTGAGACCGTGCGTACATTAGAGTTTGCGTAGTAACTTGTTGTGCAGCCCAGTGGAGAGTAATGTAATTCAGTGCAGTTAGGTGTCTAGTGTTTTTACGAGTGGAAATCGTCCCCGCCCTCTTATATTTAGTCCCCCTCCCCCCGTGTAGTGTGTAATAAAAGATACTCAAATATTGAAATTTCATGATATCAAAAAATTGCAATTAGGAAAATTTATGTTTTCTTACCAAAATGGTTTTCTGCCAACATGTTTCAATAATATGTTCATGCAGTAGGAACAGTGATATTCATGGCTACTAGGCATAAAGATCTTTATCATATTGATTTTGCTCGCACCAAATTAAGACAATTTTCAATAATTCAACAAGGTCCGCTTTTTTTTAATTCTCTTCAAAATAATATAAAGAATTCAATAAATATCAAATTATTTCTTAGCAAGTTAAAAAAGAACATTTTTGCAAAGTACTAGTATATAGAATGTATATTAATTATTTATAAAACTCTGTATTTGATATACTGTGTGTAAAACCGTGACATCTATTGTAAAATGCGATGAGGGAATTTGATATTTAAATAAGCCTTTCGGCTTCCCATCAAATTACCCTCGCCATTACATCCTTTTTTTTTTCTTTTTTCGCTATAGATACAGTTTGTAAATGTATATGGCAAATTTAATAAAAAATAAAATAAAAAAATACAGGGTAGTGACCACACAGCGTGTGTAGACTAGGGTAGTGCGAACTGGTACTGCTGTGTGTAGTACCTGGGAGACCGGCTGGCCAGAAACATCGAGCAGTCACTAATTGTATATAGTTCTCAGCATTTTTAGCCAGGACGAAAACTCTGTCACACGAGTTATTTGCAAAAATACCAAGTTTTTTAACTGTTAAAAGACGTGAAATCCTTCAATTAATTTTATCAATATCCACGTGTGTAAACAAACAAACCAAAAATGATTTTGTTTGATTTGAGAGAAATCTACGAACGGAGAATGAAATTGCAAGTATTTTGTTTGTCCTTTAAACAATTTCGATAGCAGACAAGTTGATAAGTTATTTTAGGTGACTTTACAGTTTAGGATCGTTACATTGTTGTAGTCAGACGGCAAAACCTCATGGCACATCCGTTCGAGGGCACTACCCCTCTATGTATAATATATATGTATTACACATGTGACGTCATAGTTGATGAATACAAGCCTTGATGGGTTTGATTTATGATTTTTTATTCATTTTAAGCACTCAACCGAACACTTTAATTTTACAATACACTAAAAACAACGAGATCTCTGTGAAAGTACAAGTTATGTTTAAAATATTAAAGTTTTCTCTGTGTCTGTATAAAACGAGGTCTATTTATCTTTAAGCGCCGGAAGTGGATTAAGTAGCCATATGTACCCTATGTTGAGGTCATAACACGTCATATTTCCCAGAGCCTTAACCAAGGCGCGATTAAGTTAGCAATTTTCCCTTCTTCGTGAAGTAGGTGTACTTTTAAAGCGAATAGAGTATTGTACGTTAGTGTGTTGGAAGTTTTTAAAGTTATTTATTAGGGTTTAAGTGCGGGAGAGTGTCTTTATCAGCTATTTCACACTCCACGGGTCACAATCCTTGAACGAGGTCGAAGGAATGTTTGCAGAAGTATGCGCGCGCATGTTTTCTAAATCGCCAAGCTCCTTCCAAGTAGTTCGGTGGTTCCCTGTTCCAGCTGAAACTTTTGAAGATGTGCCGTCCGCTATGGATATAATCGAAGGTCCTGTTCGTTATAGGAGACGAAAGAAGGTAAGGTATGAGTTGATCAATGTTGACGTCCTGCTTAGAGACTGATTGTTTCATTCTCAAATCTGTGTAGTGGAAGGCCAGATGGGCTGTGCTTAGAAGAGTCAATCCAGCTTCTGGTAAGTTTTGAACTTCTTCTTTTACCATTATTATTTATCATATTAACGCCAAGATCGAATGGACTTCTAACTGTAGATTCTTGAAAGTCTTAAGCTGTCAATTATAATAATTATTGTAAGCGTTGGTAACATTCAGTCGGCTGTTTTCTAGACGATAATCGCGTAGTTATTTTTACCGACATATTATTTACGTGAATGACTTTGTGTGTAAATTTACGTTCACCAAAAACTAACAAAGACTAAATGCGAAACCTGATCGTGTGAATACTATAGCTTTTGTAGTAAATTACAAAAATTTAGCTTCATATTTTAATGTATTGTCTTCGTTAGATTGTTGTTGTATTCGCTTCTATTTTGAGTAATTAAGCTGACTTGTTGTTTAGTTGAAATAATTTCAAACATCTGAAGCTCTTAGCAGAACGATGACAATATACGATGAGTTAAACATGAAGTGTACATTTTAAGCCAGGATTTCATGTGCTAATGTTTAGGAATTTTGATGTAGTGTAGTTAGAAACACGCGCGTTAATCCTTCGAACTTTTTATGCTTGAAAAATCATCTCGGTCATGCTCCATGTTAGAGGTGAAAAACGATACCACGTTTCCTTTTTGATCAAGATTTCTAGGATATCTTTGCAATCAATTAGCTTTCTTGCATTCGAATTTATATGTCTTGTTTGATATTGTTACTGCTAGCGTTCACTCAGCTTTCCTCTCTATTTTTAGCACTCATTTTAAAATAAAAATACCCCTTTTGTAAAGGCATTATAAGCGATCCCCTGAGTCCTCAGATAATCTACCATTTGGCAAATAATCAGAATCTACTAAGTACCAAGTAATTTCTGTTCTAAAAAACATAGACGAATTTTCAAGAAATATTCTCGTTTTTTGGAAGAAAATCAAATGTGGCGGGATTTTATTTCACTTTATTGTTTGTGCTGTAAATTCTTTCAGCAGTTTATTTAACCGACTTGACAGAATTTCTCTTATTAAAATAAGTTTTGTTTCTTCGCGTAAAAAATCGTTGATTTCCTGATATTTTCATGATTGCATGTGGACTTCCATGTCTTGAATGTCATTGTTGTCGTTTGTTTTATATTCTCAACTGCATTCAAAATAAAGTATTGTAAAACTCATTTCACCTCGTAGCCAAGGTGTTAATCTGCGATTGTGTTTCATGAAGTATTTTGACTTCAATACATCGTCCGAAAAAAACTGAAACGTTAGTAGGAAACCAATGCTTATTTTTTGTTACTCGGTATATTTTGTTACAATTGAACTTCGATCAGCGAGGTAAAAAGTCTAATCTGGCTTGTGTTTATATTTTTTAAATTGGTTGTTGTAAATGTTAAAGCTTTTTTTGCGTTGAATGCTGCTGTTTAATTATTTATTATTATTGTTATTGTTATTATTTTTAAAGTGAACATATGTTCTGTTTTTGAATTTTTCGACGTTATAATGTTCATTAATTACTTTTCGGCAATTGAAAACCAATTTATCAGTTTTACTCATTGTTTGCAATAAAGAAGTCTATTATTTTATTGATGGTCAGTTCTTGATTTCAAATTTTTCAGTTTTCCATTAACTCAATAAACACGATATAATATGGTCATCACATGACACATTTACAAATTCAAATGCATGACAAAGCAATAATTCAAATGACAAGTAGCAAATTCAAATACCAAATGCAAATGATCAATAACAACTTCAAATAACAAATTACAAATATTTCAATACGAATTGCAAATTCAGAACAACAAACTTGCAGTATGGAATTAACATTACCGAATATCTCAAAATTCAATTTCCATTTATTGATTTGCAATAATTTGTCATTTGCTCAAAACATCCAAGAGCGGCAACAACAGGAAGCCCAGAGCAACATTCACGCTTTCTAAATCTATTTATAGTGCCTTCTGCCAAAAATATTAACGGTGACAGTATTTTACTTTATTAGTAACACAGTGACTGTTATAAATAATTTTTTGTATTGGTTTTTAATGTATTAGAAAGGACAATGGTATAAGAGGGTTTTATTATTTATTCATTTATTATTCAAAATTTAGTTTATAAAATCACTAATAATGCCTGTTTTTTTAAAAAAAGTCTATTTTTCCTGCCAGACAGATTTGCATGACAATTTCTTTTCTTATTATGTTTTTTGAAAACTCTTTCCACCTGTTTATAATCTGATAAATACATGTGTTCTTGCTATAGTTTGTCTTTTTAGCTTTTGAAAAAATGGACTGATTGTATGTCTTAATGATTTGTATTCCAGTAATTTATGATCACTATAAAGACAGCATTTAAGAGAGTTGTCCTTAATTGTTATGTCATATATACATGTTTGCATGTGTGTAGGTTTCATGACGTTATTGGACAATTTAGATATCTTAATAATAATCGGTAAACTTTATTTTCAATTTTGCTGATTACATTTGCAAAACTCACTAGGACCTAGTTAGTTTACAATTTGACTACTTGAATCTCTTAGAAAAATAATTACAGCAAAAAAAAAAAAAAACACTTTTAATCTTTACACATATAATATATTACATAATAATAATAATAAAAATAATAGATTTTATATAGCACCATGTTTCCACTAGCTCAGTGCTCAGTGACATGTTCAAGTAATAACTTAGTAAGCAATGATTTTTGTATCATTTTGATTATAATAACTGGACAGTAGTTCAATTTTGAGAAGCTTGAAGTAAATCATTTTATATTTAAGTGAAATTATTTGCAGACCTGCATACCTCAGGACTTACACATCAAAATACATTCAAATATGATAGGTGTTATTTTGTTTAAATTAAGGTGTTTAATTTATGTTTTTATCTCATGATAATATAATTTTATTTATTGCAACTACAGGCAAAGGTATGAAATGAAAACATTTGTAAAATTCTACATTAAATTATTTGTCCTTTTTGTTTACATTTTTTTTAGTTTTTTTTGTCAATTCTAATAAGATCAAATTCACAGAATGAATTTTATCTTGAGAAACGTTTTCACACCAGTCAAGTTAATTGTAACAATTTGGTCTAATTGAAACATTAGCAAATTGACTTAAATGGAAATATTGTAACATTTCATCATTTACTTTGTTTACTTGAGGACCATAGAATTTATAAATATTTTTTGATGTTTTTTTAACTGTTGGAATAAATTGTTTTATTTGAAAGGCCTTAATCTCCAGCCTTAATCTCAAATGCAAGGTATATATTTTATCTAATAACTGTTACTGGAAGTGTGGAATCTGCATGTGTGAAAAGAACAGTTAAGTTAATGAATATTGTTTGCACAACAGAAGCTGTTTAAAACTTTAATATACAGTATTATTTTAGTTTACAATGTTATTATTTGGACTATTCATGATTGTTTAAACTTGAAAGGAACATGTCATGCATTTCCTTGGATTACATGCAGACAGTCAAATTAATTAATTACAAGGTTCTTTGTAAGAGGAAACTTCTTTGTTTTGAAAGGTTGTAGGCTACATGTACTTGTAACATTGACTTTGAAATTGCAATAACACTGAAATTTGAACATTGTTAATGATTTGACTTGCTTGCATGTGGACAATGAAAACTCAAAAACGGTTATAAAAGTAATAGAAAGTTGACAAAGAGTGTGATTTATAACTGATAAACAAAGGAAAGTGATTCATGAAAGTGAAAAGCAAGTGGAAAATGATATTGGGTTGATCAGATGATTGTTTCTGGATGTTTTTATTTCAATTTCTAATTTAAATATCATAAAGTGAATCTTAAATATTACTCAAATATCAAACAAATGAAATAAGCTGATATCCAAACCAAATGTCTTTTAAATGGTGAGGTAATTTTTCAAGGATTGTCTCTTTAGATTTTTAATTTCATTATCATTTAAACCAAAAATGGTATAAAAGTAATAGAACGTTGACAGAGAGTATGATTTATAACTGATAAACAAAGGAAAGTGGTTCATGAAGTCACAGGTCATAAAAGTCAAAAACTTGTGCTGAATCATTTGAAATCTGTGAAAACATATCACAAAGTTATTTCCTAAACTGAAACATTCATTTTATGAAATGTTGCCGATGGTAATTTTGGATTGCATGACAGTTCAGTAAATGGTGGTCAAGAGGAAAGTCATCTTTTGTCATAATGGCCAGGAAGAAGGATTGAGTGCCTGATTGAATCAATTAAAGTAGAAAGTTGTGTACATTAAGAATAAATCACTAAAAAATATGTTACTTTTTTACAATGGTTTCAAATTGAAGTTGAATAGTGATTTGTAAAAGTTAAATTTAAGAACTTTGCTGGTATTTTTAGAATGAACACATGTATTGGTGCTTTAATGATAGGATGAAGGTGTTTTTCTGTGGACAGGTGTCTAAGTAGATCGCCATAGTATAATTTTAGCTCCTAGTGGAAGTGGAACTGAATAAGCTTCATTCATTCATTCATATTCCTTTCGTTCATTTATTCATTCATTTAGTCATTCATTCCTCATTCATTCATTCATTCATCCATCCATCCATTCATTCGATCATTCGTTCATCCGTTCATTCATTCATTCATTCATTCATATTCCTTTCATTCATTCATTCATTCAGTCATTCATTCCTCATTCATTCATTCCTCATTCATTCATTCATTCATATTCCTTTCATTCATTCATTCATTCATTCATTCCTCATTCATTCATCCATTCATCTATTCATCCATTCACATATTCAATCATTCATCCATTTGTTCATTTATTTGATTATTCATAATTACTTTGTTTAAATTAATGTGATGAAATTGCAATACCTATTTCTTAGTTTTATGATTTAATTGGACCAGTAGATTACACTCAACTACATGATCAGTTTTAAAGAGGTGAAACAATGTCCATATTGTATGTAATACTTTCCTTGTTTGTGGGTAGATGATGACATTATGATCTAACATAACCACAATTCATTGGTGATACAAATAGAAAATTTTAAAATAACTGAGCAATTGATATGTATCTGAGACATTCTGAAAGATGCATATGTACTCAAGTAATTCAACCTGAAAAATCAAAAACCAAATAAGCAAAACTACTATTTGCATGAACTGAAAAACTATTGTATCTTTACCAAAGTGTTTTGATACACCTAGCTTATGTAGAACAGCTCATACGAAGTGAAAGTGGTTGGTCAAATATAATTATGTTTATAGTCTCATTAGAAAGTGATGATCTAACGGCAGTTACCACAATTTCATAGGGTATTTATGATTCACTTTAATCAAGGCAGTCTTGTTTTGGTCACTGCATTAATTCATTGAAATTATCATCAACTCCATTCAAAATAACCAGAAACACTAGTAGTAACAGCAAATAAATATTGTTCTATTGCTTTGTTTTAATAATTGTTTGGTTAACAATATTTTGTATTTATTTAGTAATGGTATATCGTTTTAAAAATTGTGTGCAATCTTAGTAGCATGTGTGCTCTTATTGAATAATGTGAAAACCACAAAGAAACCACAGCCAACTGACCCTAACTAACTAGTAGGGATTACACACCATAACAAAGACATGAGGTCTTACTTGATAGTCATCTGGACTAGACTGTGTGTGGGCTGAGAGAAACCATAACACCATAACCATTTTTCTGGTGGTGTCTAGTCATAACATCCAAGCAGATCAACTATGTTTCTATAGCTCATGTGAAATATAAATGTTGAGACAATTAGAAAGAAATCACATGAATAAACAGATAAGCAGAAATATATCACTTTAACTGTTTTAATGACAGTCTCTACATAAACATTTAAAAGTACATTATTTTATTTCTATAAAAGAAACTGGTGTGAAATGAAAAGTGAACATGAAGAACCAATAGAAAAAAAAAGTTTAAAAACAGTGAGAGGTGTCTGTAGCAGTATTTTTGTCATATCTAATTATCTAATTTAAGCTCCTGTTAGATAAGACCCTAACAGAAGCACTCCAAACATGTGGGTAAATGTGAACCCAGTGTAGGGTTTGGTAGCACTTTCCCAATGATAATCCAAAATAAACCAATTGTGGGAATCACAAATTTTTTTTTCGTGTGTATATGAATGAACAAAAATGTATATTTTTTATCCTCAGATGTTCTCAACCTTGTGTTATACCAAGATCAAATCAGCGCCAGAGCAAGACAAAAAGAAAAGGCATTCATATCATTCGAGACATTTGCTGGGCTGCAGCTGCTCAACAAACTAGATAAACACTACAATATTATCATCGCCATTACAGCCAATCAGGTGGTACGGCTGAGTTTTGAAACAATTGAAAACAGGTCAGAGTGGGTCGCCCATTTGCAGAGACATTTTGGACAAGGTAATGACGATGGTAATCATTTACTCTGTCTCTTGGTACCTTATCGTGTTTATCCCCTCTCAATTAAAACTTGCTATTTCTCTTGTAAAATTGTTTAGGTCGTAAAAGAATATAATTAGGCGTCTGTTCGCATGATTTTATGAGTGTTTTCCGTCTTTTCTGATCAATTTCAAGGATCATTGGTCATTAACTATATCAATCCAACATTTTGCCATTAGACTCAAGTATTGGCCATGAGGGGTAAATTGCTGCTTCAATGGTTGTGTATATTTTATGTTATTATATTGCTAATCAATGCGCATAATGAAGATAAATGTTTAGAGATTCAGTAAAACGACACGCTCAAACATTTTCTTGCCTCTCACTGATCTGTTGTGTTTTTTCTTCCCATCTATTTTGTTTTGTTCTTCCATTCAAGTGCGGTGTGTGGGGTGTCTCGGTGTAGCTTGCATGTTTTCTGTTTCCGTTCTTCGTGAGCTCTTGTTTTACGTCGTATACATGGCTTTACCGGGAGGATTCACATGAAATAGAAATGGATCTATGGTCGGTTTTTAGTAGCCGTTTTAATAGACAGACAGACAGACTTTTTTATTTCATTTCAAACTTTGTTGTTTGTTCAGCTGCCTATGCAGAATTTTAGTTAATCGACTAGTATGTTTGTTCCCCGTATTCTTTTCTCTCGCAATACGGTCCACACTAATTCGTATAAATTTGAAAACGCAACATTTATACGAAAACGCAACATTCACCCCAAAACGCAACATTCATACCAAAACGCAACACTCATACCAAAACGCAACATTCATACCAAAACGTAGCATTCATACCAAAACGCAACATTCATACCAAAACGCAACATTCATACCAAAACGCAACAATCACACCAAAACGCAACATTCATGCCAAAAAATACGCAACATTCATGTCAAAACGCAGCTTTCATACCAAAACGCAACGTTCATACCAAAACGCAACCTTCATACCAAAACACAACATTCATATACCAAAACGAAGCAGTCGTACCAAAACCTTAACAAAAACTACAGTGAAAAATAGAATTTGCATAAATTTATAGATTAGTTTTCTAAAACTATATCATCCATTTCCACAGAGCGATCGTTTGATGGCATCATACCACACAAGCAGAAACTAAAATCTGGAGAAGCTACTCTACGCTTCTATAAAACATTCTTCAGTCTAACACGAAAAGACAACTATCGTTATATTGGCAAATGGTACTTTAGTGACTTGCCTCACTATGGAGCAGTATATGGCGCATTTGCATTCGAAGTTAAAGAAGGCTCCTCTGGTACATCGAACATGTATTACTTTGCCACTAAACATGGCAGAGAACTTCATCAACTTTTTGACAGTGTCTGCAAGGGAACTGTTGTCGGAGAAAATAACTATTTGGAACATCAGGAATTAGGTCAGTAAGCATAAGCAATGAGCAATACTACGCTGTTGTTGGTAGTGCTTATCGATTCCCATAAAAAAGAAAACACATCCAATTGATGTGGTGCAGCAAGCTATGGGCCCCTTGATTGAATGTTCGGGAAACCAAATAGGAATAAGTGTTTAAATTGTGGCGCGCAATACAACGAAGAACATTTTCTACGTCCTAGTAATGTATAATTATTTCTTTTTCTAGATAACGCACCACAACGAACTCTAAGCCAACCCAATAGTAGCGACCGATCCAAACCTAATGTGTTTGTAAGGGCATGGCAGCGAATGAGTCAACGAAAACCCAAGAAAAAACGTCCGAGGAGTCAAAGTGAGCCAGATTCAAGGACAAGACCATCTCGAAGGTCCGAAGAAAGACGCGTTCCTACATCGAAAGATCTTCGTGATATTCCACCAGTTGGAGAAAAACCAGAACTTCCAGCACGTCCTGGAGACGTCGAGAAAATGGGCAATTCATCTGCTCGACGAATGACTACCCCTGAAGGTTACGAAATCATGGATGATGATGTCGTCGACGCTGCTAGTATTCGGAGAGCTAGATCAAGCCGAACGTCGGATAGCTCAGCCGATGGTACGATTATCAGCCGACAGTCCTCTCCCGAGAAAGAAGCCATCGCTGAAGAACCTGATGACCCAGATGGTTATGTCATGGTCGATGGTATGAACGTTGAAGAAATATTAAAGGAAGCAGAGAGAAGAGTAGAAGAAGACACCAAAAGGGAAATGGAGGAAAATGCAAAGGAGAAAGTATCAGATAAAGAAAATCGAAAAAGTCTGCCAAATGGTACCGAAACGCCTCAGACGCCACCGTGTGTTGTCACTAACGGTGAAAGTAATTCCAAAAGTGCAGAAGAGAAGAAAGCTAACCGTACTAGTGATGGCTATGATAACATCGACCCATCCAATATAATGCCAGCTATAAACACCCAATCCCCTCCTAAAACCCCAGTAAGGCCTAAGAGTCTCGACACCAAGCGAGAAATGACGGTCAACTCCAATAAAAGTCGACGAGGAATGAGAAAACCTCCAGATATTGTCCTTTCCAGCGATAGTACAAGCCCAGAAAGTCCTTACGTCAATTCACCACCAATAAAGACAGTTGATTATGTTAATATTCCAGGCAGTGGCTCAAGAGGATACGCCAACGGTGTTAGAAATCGAAGCAAAACAACAAATGCTGGTAAATCGAACAAACTGAACCCTTACGAGAAATATGACGGTAATGATGATTCGATCTATCACAGCGTGGAGTCACTGCTACCCGGTAACCCCGCCTATCAAAACATACGGGCTGAATCAAATCGCTGCCATAGTTATGATAATATACCTGGACATTCGTATACGAATCTACCTGGTCATTTTGTCAATGGCCAGACATACCAAAACATTGCTGGTCCTCCTGGACAACAGGCGTACGTTAATGTAACGCCTAGCAGGAAAAGCCGGTTTCAAAGAAACAAGAACACTCATCAATTGAACTATATTCAAGTAGAAGGGACCGATGGGTTCCCAAGTGCTTCTGGTCCTCCTGTTTTCTCGGCTCCACCAGAACAACAAAATTCACCAGCAAAAACACCGTCTAGTGAATATACGTGGATTGATGAAAGTCGAACTCGACTTCTCAAGGAAACTGCTCGTATGCATTCTGATTTGCGAAAGGAAAACTTACCAAAAGTAGCAAAGAAGTATTAATTCGGGATGACGAATGTTTTTAGTGTTTTAACGATTTGTTTCAAACTAAACGTTGAACTGTTAAAACAAAGTGATGGAATTGAACAGAAAGTTTTTCTTTTGGGTCGTTTGGTAACAAGTCAGCAAAACTGAATGAACATATAATTTTATATTAAGAATTCAACTCGTAATTTAGAAAAGCTTTAGCTAAAATCCTTTTTTTAAAAGACGTTAAACCGGGATATGCGAGATATATACGCCGGGAAAAAATCACTGCTCGGTTAAAGCTCAACCTAAATGACATATATTTTTACTTACCAATTCTCTAACGTGTAAATAGATTGTGCTCAAATTTTCTCAATGCCTGCTGTAGATTAGATCCTTTTTCTCTCCTACCCCTTACATTATAACTATTCAAACAGATGTCCTCAATAGCCGGGCTTCCTTTGTAATGGTTATTTTGAGCATTTTGCACTCGTTATTATATTGTCGTTATATTGTCACCCTTTCTTTACCCATTCTTCTTTTTTTCCCATGTCCACAACAGGAATCCCGTAACGGCAATGCCCTTAAAGAAGGCAATATAAACTAACGTGTCTAAGGTAGTCAAGGTAGTAATTCTGACTAGGTCGGAGATGTCATCAACAAACGTTTGTTCCCCTGACTTAGCTGATGTTTTGATGTCGAAAATGAGCGATAGTATTAGTTTGACTTACGTCTTATCTTAGATACTGCTTGCCCCTTACAAATACAGAAAGTTATTTGTTGACTATCGTCCAATCTTCGCATCATTTTATATTCTACCTTTCATGCAATCGTATTTTCTAAAGCTCGTTTAAAAACGAATTCCCAGTGGCGTTGGGGGTGAAGTGGGCAGGATGTTTAGCTTGATAAAGAAAAAAATGAGCGCAAAAGAGAAACGAGCCGTCTCAACAACGATTGTTTGCGTATCTCTAGTATCTATATATTAGTTATATTACGGTAACATCTAACTACAAAATATCTTCCAAAAATCAACCACTAGCTATGGAATTCTAACATATTCACTATTTGGACGTGAGTGAGATGATGTAAAAGAATTCGAAGAGGTTATATATCTACCGCACTATTTTCGGTTACATTGAAATTGGCCGCACCAAGCAAATGATAGACTAGACGTGCGCAAAGCGTGCTGGTTAAGACGGCTCCTTTGACATTATTTAACGGCTTAGATGGTGCTTTATGTATTGTAGATAATATACAAATGTACTTTGCTAAGAAATGTGTTAATAAATATTAAGTAGCAATAGTTGCACAGCATGCTTAAGTACACTGTCGGTTACAGAAACGTAGTACTAAACTTTTAACATTAAACTGGATGCAAATGATATGTATTCACTTACAGTGTAGACACGATATCTAGCTTTCCTGCACAAAGGTGATTAATCACAAGAAATCTGCAGAAAACACGCTATCCAGCTTTCCTGCACAAAGCTGATCAATCACAAGAAATCTGCAGAAAACACGCTATCCAGCTTTCCTGTACAAAGCTGATCAATCACAAATGATCTGCAGACAACCGCTGACTGACAAAGCTTTGTAAAATTTGTCATCCGAATTCTTAACGATGCTTGATTCGGTAAAGTTTTGTGGTAAATTGATAAACTGTGGATCGTTTGTGATTGCTCACTCACTTTTGTTGAGTTAGTGTATCCAAGTACCGTCCTTCAAAACTGCACTTTTTACACGCAAAATCGACTGTTTTCTTAAAGGTGCAGTACAGGAAACGCAGGAAAACCATAAAATAAAAACTAACTGAATACTAACGAATAGTGCTTACTCTATGTCCATGAGATAAAACCTAAATAGGTACTAACAAATAGTTTTTATTTAGTGACTATTAGTCAGTATCATTCATCGGGAACAGCTTTAGTAACAGTAGCAAATACACAAGGGGAACCATGTTTTTATGTTTTAACAATAACTGAAAATAAAGGACAATATTTATAAAGATCTTTCTAGTTGAATAATAGTGACAATAAGTCACTAGCTAAATAAAAACTATTTATTTCATGGACATAGAGTAAGTACTCTATTGAGTTACTATTTGTCACTAGCACTCGACCAGAAGTGAACATTGCTATTTCTTTTGTCTTGACATTGTGTTCTGGTTGAGTGATAGTGACAAATAGGTAGAAAAGACTTACCACATGTACTGTAAAGCTAAATTGGCATACCATCGGACTTCAGTGGGGGAGCTAGGTCACAGGTTCGTGCTGCCTTTGTTTCTCTATCTGCAAATGGTAAGATCTTCACGTCCTCTCAAATAACGACGTAAAACCCGAGGTTTCGTATACTCTATACTCTAATCCAAACCATCCTCAGTGTCTGTACTTACTAACATCGGGGATACTAATACACTCATGTTTGTAAACCGCATATAGCATGCAGTCCGTAATGAGTCCCCTAATAAAAAAGCATTGCTTTATCTGCTACCCAACAAAGATACATTTAGTGTGTTATTATTTCAAGGTTTACCTGCATTTGCTCTGGACAACAAAAATGATTTATATATTTATATTTATTTTAATGGAGTAAAGAAAATAGAGTTTTCTGTTTTGTATCGGATATGCAATCGAGTATGTATTTGTTTGTAGATGCGCCTGGTTCTTGTGGATTAGTATCACTTCTGCCTGACTGTTGCGTGTTTGTTTGTTTATTTGTCCTGTTGACAGTTGGTATCTGTATCTTGCTTTAAATGGCATTTTGTAAGTATAATTTATCACTGCTATTTCGGCTTTGATTTATTTTTCTCTTATGTTTTTCGTATTTTTGTTTGTTTTTGCAATGCCTTTCTTTAGCGTTCTCGATCTGGCTTTAGGCTGTGTCTACGTACGTATCAACCACTAGGATTGCAAGATTTTAAGACGTACAGACGTATGAACATGGCATATTGCAAGGCGGGTTTAACTTGTCGAAGTAGAGCGATTTTGTATCTAGCTAATAGGATTTTCTACAATATAAAAGCTCTAACATAATATCATTTTGGTCTTTAAAAATGTTAAGATTTAAAAACCGTAATTTTCGATAGAGCTTATTTCGTATCCGCTTCACAAAACAAGCCAATGCACTTCATCTGACCAGTGCCTTCGACGCATTTGCTTCCATTACTTCTCTACCGTCTGAAGATTTTTCCGGAAATGAACTTAGATCTGAGGCTATATATGATATTCCTAAAAAGCAAAAATGGGCTTCATGACAAGTTTCTGAGAGAGATGAATCCGTTTTGCAACATAGAAGTTGACGTATGTACAAAGCCGATGCGAAACATGAAATTGAACTTGATGAACAGCTGTATGTTTCTACGTACATGACTCAACTTTTCGAATTTTATATAAAGTATACGTAACTAGCTATAAAAAAAACTCTTGAGTTGGTGAGTAAATCTATTGAAACAGTGCGACACCAAAAAGTAATGTATTTTATGTGAAGACACATGCAGTGGCGAGTCTTGGGAGTGGGCTGGGGGGTTATGAGTAATGCGATAACTCTCTCTTTGAAAAAAATCTTGGGTCCACCCATGAGACAGATATGACTTCACCGGGACTCGATACTTTGAAATTTTTGGCTTCTTTGGGAGGTAAAATAAAAAACGGAAACCGCTTTTGACCCAAGCTCCAGGTCCACGCTCCCTTTCTCAAAGAAGAGGACGATTTGGAGCCATGATGTCGATGAGTGTTGGAAATTTTAACAGAAAATACCGTCACGTAGTCTATACATTTTGGGACTTATGGCGATGAACAAAACTAACACACTTGTCAAATTTATGATACAAAACTTCCAAGAACATATGAAACTTCCCAGTAGTTGACTTGCTTAGATCGCCTTTCAATAAATCTACACCCCCACTCAAAACCAACTAGGTTTGGTCATATTTATTTGTATATATCGTTTTGTTAGTTCAGCGGAAACTGGTGAGTTTTTGTTTCCAGGTGTTTTGTCCCTTTTAAATTTGTTATGATCCTTATCGAAAACTTACCATAATCGTGAATTTATTGCTTTTTTGTACTTTCAGTCTTGTAATTTACCCTATTTGGCATAGAGGTCTGTGTTTCCTCACTCTAACATGGAAAAACAGGACTGTCTATTTCGAAATCAGTCAATTGAAAACAAAAGCGATCTGAAATCATATCTGATCTTTTTCAGCAATCACCTTAACTTTTATGATAATCTTATGAGTAGCATTTTATAAAAACAATTTCATCGAAATACCATACAAACCGCAAAAAAATGTCGTCGATTATTATTGTTATTATTTTTTGCTCGGACGGAGGACTGAACGTCCGAAACGTCTGTACCCCCATCAACCCTTTACGATGTCAAAATTACAAATATATTTTACAACCATTTTATATTCAATATGATGAATTTTGGCTTTTCAGTGGCGGGTCCAGAGGGGTTCCAGGGGGGTTCCATGGGTTTCCCCTCGAGTGAACGTGTGCCTAAAGAATTGTAAAACGTTTTGAGACTTTGTGAAATGCGATACATAACAACATTCACATTACATTACATTTGTTACAGTACGGGAGGTACTGTTTCCTACTCAATATGCAAATGACTCTTTAGAATATGTGAAACCAAAGTGGATGGAACCCTCTTTTGAAAAATCCTTGATCCGCCACTGAGGTGATGAATTCCTAGAATTGCTTCATGTTCCTTCTCAGAATTTGCCGGACCATTAGTTTGTTTTTCATGAAATATTTTACAGTGGCGGATGCAGTATTTTTTTAAGGGGGGGAGGACCAATTGGAATTTTCCAACTATTTTCGTAAATATATCCCTTTGTGGATTCTCATTAGCATTTTCTAGTACGTTATTCATTGCAGTTCATTTATGAGAATAAAACACTCAAAATGTATTCGGTTGATATCAATTATTTTATTTCAGCAATTGAAATGAAAAAATTAAAGTTGCTTTTAAATTATAAAAGAAGTAAAAAAATCATTACATTTTTTTTTGGGGGGGGGGGCAAGTCACCCCAATCCCCCTCCCTGGATCCGCTCCTGTATTAATTTTATTTATCATTTTTTTCATCTAAAATTAATCGTATAACGTAATAGTATTACAAAATAGATTATTTTATTGTAATTGCGACTGTGACGTACACTGTAGAGCTAATTCGATAACTGTTCAGTTTGCAAAAGAGCATGAAGGTTCAAGTGTGGCTTTGTTTTCTTTTGTCAAATATTCCCCTTATTCTATATTATGTACAGAAATAAAAAAAATATATAAACGTAGCAACTTAACTAACTTGTAAATAGAAAACACACTAAGATGAGAAATTGCTAAAAGATCGGATCTCTACATCGATTTTAAGTGTTTTAGCAATTTCTCGTCTCAGTGTGTGTTCCATTTCCAAAATTAGTAAACTTGCTATTTATATATATTTTTTTCATTTCATTTTTATTCAAGATTATATGCCTTTTCTAAAACATTGTATCGTCTCTTTCTTTTAATTTTTTCCTGTTCCCTGGAGTGCTATTTTCTTATGATACTGAGTCTATTATCTCTAGTCCACGAAGCGTTGGACTTATTGTCGCCATAGGCACAATAGTTCACCTGTACACTTAATAGTCTTTGCCTCTAAAAAAAAATAAGGCAAACGTCAAGGTAAATAACATAGGTGGGTAGTAATGTGTTCCCTGATAGCAGTCTCTCGCCCTTGTGATTGCTGACGAGAAAAAAAAACGAAAGAGAGATACTCTGGTAGTGTGGACGTTGCATTTCATTTCACGGCAGAAGTCCAGTGGGTTCTGTTCCCCTAAAATGGTAATGAGGCTTCGTCAGACTAAATTCTTTCCGATCGAGGTCGACTTGTCCCATTTTCCAAAATTTTCTTGACTAAAGACCCCCACACAAGAATTTTGACTGACTGGAACGTTGTTCGCTTGTCTCGTTGTAGCTAATTTTGTAAAATGATCTTTCAGAAATAACGAACACGTCAACAAGAAGATTTAATGAATGTTGCAGTATTTTTTTACAATTTTATAAATTACAAATTTCATGCAAAAAAATGTACAAATTACAATTTGACACTGAATTTAAAATCACATATACTGACAAAATTAATTCTTTATTCTTACAAAATTGCACTCTGTACATTTTATTTTTCTGCATTTACCCATACAACATACATACATATATTTATTATTTGCACTAATCAGTCCAAAGTCTTTTTTTCGTATTTGTTCACATAACAGTGACATAAAAGAACAGCCTCGATTTCTTTTTGGCCACCTTATATTCCACTTTTTCATAAGTTATAATGATTTGTTGAAATTTAGTTAAAGATGGACATTTTTTTCTTCTTTTCTCTTGCTTTATATACCACTAGTATTTGCAATTTGAGTATCAGTGGAAGACTTAAATGTGCTTTTTCCAACCAATTTTGAACATCGAAGTAGCAGCATTGCTGTCGAAAACATTCGTGGACATCAGATACTCACACACAAAACACTCACAATCATACTTACAAATTAAACACAAACATTCGAGATAATATCAAACGAACATATAAAACAAACTAAGGGTGATCTTGGCTTTTCTCTTCTAGAAATTTCACAATCACGCTAGTAACACCACATGCCGGTGTTTTTGAAACACAATTAACACCTCTTTAGCTGATTCATTAGAGTACAGAGCATTCGTCCTGTGGTGTGGTTAATACTTTTCAAAACACGAATAATTAGATGACTAAGCTAAAAGTGTTCCTTGATTAAAGATGTAGGCTACGTTCATTCAGACTATGGCCCACGATATGGCTCCAGGCCTACTCTATGTATCCGTCTTAATTTGCTCTTCAGTAAAATTACAAATTGCTCTTCCTGTTCTTCCTTCTGATCACAGACATCTACAGCCAACAGTTTAAATTAATGGATCACGTTGTCCGGCAGGCGGTTTATACGTCATCCATTTAATAACCATAGTGAAAATTAACCGACTTGAGTTAGAGAGCTGGAATTATTTAAAGTTGTTAAAATCATGGGGTTGTGGCTGGTGCTGTTCAAGACAAAAATCATAAAACGCCATTGGATTCAGTGATGTATAGCCACTGTATGGCTCCAAGGTGACTGAATATGTACTAATTTGCGGTGAAATTAGAAAGTGTTCCTTCATAGACAACTAAAATCTCTCATTACCGTCTGGACTCTGTAGTTATGTTTCTTATGATGTTTAATCTATGGCCGCCGTAACACTGTAAAAATTAACGAACTTGAAAATGAACGCTTTAGATCAATCCAATAAAATAATATTTTCAAATTTAATCCATCAGGCCAAGAAAATGATAATTATAATTAATTTCAAGCATTTGCAAAAAATGCAGCATAGAATTATCTTGACTATTATTACAAAAAAACTAAACTAGATAAAGAATCTTATGTGCTGAGAGGGTCGAGAATACATACTTGAGGAACAGCAAAATATCAACATATCATAGACGCAAACATGTTTGTCGAAACAGAAAGGGCCAAGTATCAGTACTTGGGAAAGTGGGCCAAGGACAAACCCTTGAGAAACAGCATAATTTAACGATATGTGATAATGAATTATTTGGCATTTATGTAAAATAATATAATTTCTAGCCGTGAATTGTAGTTTTTTTTCGAATAGATGAGGGTCGCAAACGGTTAGATAGTCATAAAGTCTCTGTTTAATTTGTTTACATAGAATAAAGTTCTAATTCAATTAACACAATTTCTAAACTTTGAGTTCTGACTTTTTGAAGCTGTAGATGTAGAAGATAAGTGCATGTACGTGTTATTGCTCGTGAAGTCATCAGCTTTAATAAAGTAACTTAACATTGTATTGCACAAACTCCTTATGACGCCCTCGTACCATACTTAATCACCATCCAAATCTACGAAACGTTTATCTCAAAGTCAAAAGACGAACAAGGAATAGTTATTTGGGTGTAAAATGCTACAAAATGACTCCTAATAGTAACAGCTACTATTGTAATGATTGACAAGTTTTTTTTAGAATCGTACTGAAGAACTCATTATATATTTAAGATAAGGACCGGGGGGTGGGGGACTTTTGGGATAAAGGGAAATTTTCAAAAATACCCCTAAAAGATACTAGACGTTTTTCAAAAGGGCGTGGCTTCACAAATTTTTCATCTCTAATAGATGGTTTTCAACCATTCCCAGGAGACAATTTAAACAAAACACATGGCAGCCATGTTGGTGGACCTTTCAAAAGAAAACCACCACCGTGACTGGTGGACCCTTTTGTTTCACTCACTCTCCTGGGAATGGTTGAAAACCATCAATAGATACCAAAATCATGAGTTTCGGGGGTTCAAAAAAGTGAAAGTGATCAATAACAATAAATGTCTTAGGGAAAGGCCTGTGATCATAACGCTATGAAATATTCAACGAAAGACTCTGAAAAGGCCTCTTGAACTTTAACTGATATTCCGGCTAAACTACAAAAAGTAAACTTAATTAGATTTTGCTCATTCAAGAGGCTTTTGACATACAATATTATATTATGTTTGTTTTACGGAGAATTAACTGTGTTTTTCTCATTTTTGCAACTAATGTTGTGTCAGTATAACACAAAACCAGAAAAAAAAGAAAAAAAAAAGAAATCCATTTCTAGGTACCATGAAAACATCATCATCGTTTTGTGAATTGGCTGTTCTTTTTCAGTTCAATTTTGAATCGCTTAAATTATTAGCTGTGTTCCGCGTTTCATATAAATCTTCATTATCAAGTATTATCACTAGTGATTCTCATTCAGGTCTTGATATCGTATGGATGTTGGTCGTAATATACCTATGCATCTCTATACCTAATGCAGGCAGGCGCAGGTTGGCAGACAGTCAGACAGGCAATTTGTTTCTGTCAGCTCGATTTTTTCCTCCAGGACTTTATTAGTCCATGGTCACACAATTGAAGGGATGAAATTTTCAACAAATCACAAAAATAAAGTCACCTTGTTTTGGCTTGGAAACAACTGTTCAAAAATAAAGGCATTAAAATTGCTTCAAGCCAAACAAGCTAAGAGATAGCCTCAATATAATCATCACTTGGGCCATTATGGAAGTCAACTCTTGAACTGCCATTGTATTGTAGGATATATGCAGTGCTATTCTGAATATACTAAAAAAATTAAATTGGAAGCCAAGTGAGATGTTGATGAGACAGAAACCACTTAGGATATACGTAATGTCATAATATATATGCCAGACACATTTTCCATGAAATTGATGTAATGAGGTAGACACATGCCTCACTTGATTCCACATGCTGGAATTTTTCTTTCTGTACATTAAATTCATTCATTGAAAATCCTCGAAGAAACTGAGTGTTTAGATGATCTGTTAGGCTTAACTTAACTATTTCGGCTAATTTTGAAAATCCAGGTTTTTATCAATTATTCGCAGGTTTTTACTGTATTCTAAATATTGTGTATTGCTTATAATTACAACTATTGTATATATGACCTCACAATGTACTGCATACACTGATTATAGGAGGAATTAGTATTGTATTTGATGTACGGAGAGACAAAAATGTTTCATGGTCTTCCGATTGGATAAAGTCTGCAAGCTTAGCTAGGCGTGCATTTTCCACTCTTAAAAGAAAACGTCCAGATACGATACTCTAGTTTCGTGTATCCAGCACCGTTGTACAATTTAACAAAAGCGCATATTTGCGCAAAGAATAGTGTTGTGTTTTCTATTGTTCAGGACAGTTTTCCATGGCTGGCTTTCGTGTGTGAATATTTAACTCTGAATTGTATTTAGTTGATTTTAAAGTATCGGCAATATGTAACGCCAAAGGCCAAACCTTTCATATCTCTTTACATAAAATAACGTTTTGTGAGCTTTAAAGGAGCTTCCGTTTTGGAGTTTTTGTGTTTTTGTCTCGGAGTTTCTTGGCTTTAAGTGTATGAATATTTAACTGTACTTAGTTAAGTTTTAAAGTGACGCACATAGGTAAAACCAAAGGCCTAACCTTACATACTCCTTTAAATGAAAAGAACGTTTTGTAAACTTTAAAAGAGCTTCCGTTTGGAAGTTTTTGTGTATTTTTTTCTCTCGGAGTTACCGACGATTAGTTGTTTTATAAAATTACGTTGCTGATGTTGCTCATAAAACGGTAGGGTTTTTACATCTTTCTAATCAATACTATACTTTTATTTTAATGCCCCTTGGCTTGATGAGGGTCATTGTGAAAAAGCACTATTTAAAAGGACTGCAATTCACAACGAATTATCACAGTTAGAAAGGCTGAGCTTGAATTGACTATATAGCTCTATACTTTACGGTCAGCCATACAATGAATGTCAAAATAGTCGCGTTTTGGATGTTTGTTCTTATGTTCGTCATAAGCAGCCTACCACAGACAGAGTGCATTTTCACTGGCCCTCTACGCAGGAAAAACAAAAAGCCGGGAAAGAAGGACAAAGGGAAAGATGGAAAGGTACGTATCACTTTTTAACTGAGATGACGTTAGCGTTTGTCAATTGCAAGTGGTACGGGATCGTTGTAGTTTTTATTTCATTTCCCGTAGAATTCAGCAGTTTTCCTGGTGCAATCAATCTAAATTGCTAGTGTACTCTAAGAAACAACTTGCTATGTTAATTATGTAGTTTTATAATATATATATGAAATATAGTATTGGAAATCATGAAGAATCAATAAAAAACATATTTGATGAAAGAAAAAAAATGCGAGTCTCTGATAAAATAAATTAAAACGAATTAGGATGACGGGAAAGGTTGAGTGCAAAAAATTAAATGCACGGATCAATAGAAAATTCAAAGCCTATCAACCAATCAGAAAGGAGCATTTTGTAGTATTATCAGTATGACCTTTAATGAGGTAGTCAACAAGCCCTAATTTGACACCACATGCGGGATTTGCAATTACAGCACATTAAATTCGTTGAAAATCATCCCATACGAAACTGAGTGTTTTGAACCTCTTAGGCTAAAATTTGACTTCAAGCCCTCTTCACATATACCTATTTAGGCTAAACTTTAAAATAAGGTTTATATCAGTGGACTTGCTGTAAAAATGTTTAGTCAGTTGGAAAATCATGTTCTTATTCGCAGGTTTTACTGTATTCTAAAAATATTGTGTATTTCTTATAACTATAAATATTGTAGCTACTATCTCTCAAACCTATAATACATACGCTAATTATGGGAGGAATTTTTTTTAATTTAATGTACGGAGAGACAAGCGTAGGTAATTACGCAAAAACGCCCAGATACGCATGGCATGTGCAAGATACCAATACTCTGGTTTCGTGAGTCTAGCACCACTGTACAATTTAACAAAAGTGCATATTTGCGCAAAGAATAGTCTTGTGTTTTTATTTCCATGCTTTGCTGTGAATATTTAACTCTGAATCAAGACTATCCCTGTGTAAATGGTTTGTTTTAAATTGTACAGCGGTGCTAGATGGAAGAGAACTGCCGTAGACCTCGTTTAGCAAGCGCATTACTCATTCCCACGCTAAAAAAGACTAATTCATTAACATCGTCCTACATAGCATTTGAACAGACCTTCCATCCCCTCTCTCAGCTTTCCTCCCGGCTGTGGCGGTGGGGAAGCAAGGGACACCTTCGATATCGATTTTGTCAGTAATATTGGTATACGCAGAAGTCATCAGTTTCTAAAAACTACTTTTTCTTCTATCTATTTGGAAGGTATTCGATAAACACTTACTCTACACAGCATGCTAGTTGTGACTTCAACTGACCCATAAGTTCACAACACTCAAGTATTCGTATTATAAGTGCATTATTCTATTCAAGTGTTATTTCATATCATAAAATACGAAGCTTAACAACCTAAACGAAATAAAACAATGCCAAATGAAAATTGAAGGGGAGGCTTTTTGAATTGAATTTTAGAAAATTAAGAGAATTAGATGGTGGGCTGAAATAAGGTACTTTGTCACCTGTAATGTCTTTTGTACTTCGTTTTTAAAACATGGCCATATGTAAGGCCAAAGGACTAACCTTTTATTTCTCTTTACAAAAGAAGAACGTTTTGTGAACTTTAAAAGAGCTTCCGTTCTGAAGTTTTTGTGTTTTTCAGTCCGTCGAAGTTGCTGACGATTAGTTGTTTTTTTAAAGTGATGTTAAATACTGTTACCGTACGTACTCTCATAAAACGGTTGGGTATTTCATCTGTCTAATGTTAATTGGGTTATCTTGTGATAATACCCCTTGGCTTGATGAAGGTCATTGTGGAAAGCACCATTTAAAAGGACTGCAATTCACAACGAATCATCACAGTTAGGAAGGCTGAGCTTGAATTGACTAGCTCTATACTATACTATACTCTATACAGCCAGCCATACAATGAATATTAAAGTAGTCGCGTTTTGGATGTTTGTCCTTATGTTAGTCATAAGCAGCCTACCACAGACAGAGTGCATTTTCACCGGCGCTCTAAGAAGGAAAGCCAAAAAACAGGGAAAAAGGGACGAAGAGGGAAAGGTATGTGTCATTTTTAAGTGAGATGTCGTTAGCTTTTGGTTTTTATTCAGTGTCCTGTAGAATTTCGTAGCTTTCCTGATCCAATCAATCTAGCTTGCTAGTATTATTTGTTTTATTTATTCTCCGAAAATATGATTTAGTGCAATTAAATGTTTGGCATTTTTAAATTGACATTAAAATATCAAAAAGTCAAAAGGGACTGGTGACAAAAGAACTGAAGCCAGCGATTTTGCGGACTTAGGTAATTAGGGTAACCAAAAAAATGTTTTGAGTGATTCATGCTGTGGTCGCTTTACGGACTCCACGCCATTATGCCATTACATACTCGAAATGAATACCAAATATAAAAAAAACAAACAACAGTTACAACAGCAACAACAACAAAAAGTTCGGACTTTCATGCACGGAGCCTTCGTTTCTCTTGACAAGCGCCGAAGAGTCTGGGGAAACGAAAGTTTTATCGGATTCTGATTGGCTTTTGAGTAAACAATGAATCAAACAGGAAATAGAATTAACTCGCTAAATTATGCCCAAAAAGTTCAAGAAACCAGTAACAAATGGTACCTAAATATCAATTTTTATTGGTGAGCAACATTTAATCGCAAAAGTAAATTTTTCGAGTGTTTTTTTTGAGCAATATTTGAGACCTATAAATCTCGAGATTTCAATCTAACGGCCAACACAGGGAACCCGACTATGGATTGTATTTGATCCAATTCACTGTTTGCTCAGTTGCATTGTCGAGGCTGCAAAAGTTCTTGCCAAGTGTGCATAAAGCAAGCTCCATCGATCACGGACTCAACTGACTTCGATGATCAATGTTGAGACGAAAATTGACTTTTTCTTCTCTAGAGCGAAGGAAATCGATTTATCCAACTCACTTTTAGAGTTGGACGCCATTTTGAATTAATGGCTTGCGCAGTGGTGACCGTGACTCCAACATTAGTGCTGAAAACTCCGTTTCCCCAGAGTCTTATGTTTCTCCGAGCTGGCCACAAGAAACAAAGGCTGGGAGTACAAGATTGGTGTTTTGTATGTCACAAGATGTACGCCATATCACCACAGGGAACCCATCTACATAGAGACTCTTCCTCAGTCTCTCGTTCCGTCGCATAAAATAGATGAAACAGGGAAAACATTTCCGGCATAAACCGATTGCCTTAAAATGTTACTTTTAGCACTAGAGACAAAGGAACTTTGAATGGGCATTAATTTTTTGTAATGGTAAACTTCTGAAACAGTAATTTTGGCTCTCGATTCGGTTGTTTTGCTTTCGAGCAAAGTAAGCATTGTATTTAGATAATTGCAAATATTTCAAAATCTGCTCGATAGATCTATTTAAAAATCTCCACAAATGGAGGCATGCAACATGTCAACATGTAGTATGAACCAGGTTGGTGTTGAATGCCGTCAACGACTAAAACTCTACTCGGAGTAAAAACCATTATGACGTCACAATCACGTGTTACACAGTCTGATCTCGCCAAAATATCATCATCAAACAAAACTTCAATCATTATGTAACTCAGGGGGTCACGTTACCTTAAGTCTGCAACTGGTTCGGGGAAGGTTTTACATTCATTCTACATTTCCACAGAATTTTGAATATATGACACAAGCTATTTTAAATGAAGTCGTTTCTGTTTATAAATCATTATTATACCAAGTTTTATCAATGATTATATATATTATCAATCAGCAATCGCCCATTATTATCAATAGTATTTCACAGCAACGCCAAAGTAAACTGACAAATTGATATTCTTTGCATTGATTTCTTCTCAAACTGGTTTTGTAATGTTTTGTTTATAGAGTGAACACCTCATATTTCCAACTCAATCAGTAAGCAAATCATTATTTTCTATCCTATATTTTCAACTCCGAGTTGTAAAATAGAAGGGAAAAAATCAACACCAAAAAAAATTCAACTTGCCACAATTGGCGATTTGCATTATGGCGTCATATACTACAACTTCCAGAATGCTTTGCTTACTTTCTTTTGTCGCGCAATTAGCACTAATATGTTAATCGCCAAAGGGAGTAAGAATTTGAATATGGAAGAGAATTTACAAGGAATGCTGGTAGAACGAAATTCACGGCCACTTGGAGTTTATAAACAATTTTTGTGTGGAAAATACGAAAATCCCCCGACCACCAAGTACATAGCTATGTCAAAGTCTTCTTGGAAGCCATATTGATAAAAACTTGACCTACTCTGCACCGTTTGTCTTGTTGCCGTCTAACTACTTAGGTTAACATTCAAAACTTGACTTTCCACATTGCTTAAAGTCCATATTCACGCAGGCTAAAGTCTCATCGTCCTTTTAAGAGATGGTCTTCCTGTTTTATTGTTATTTTCAACTGGGTTTCCTGTCGTTTGCTTCAAAATGGCGATCGAATTCCAAAAATTTACCTTCGTGTAAGGATTATTATTGTCTCATAAAATAGTTGAACGTTTTCTCTCTTCGGTGTTCCGAGCCTCGGATCCATACTTAAAACATAAGCATTCCCTTGTTAAAATATAAGTTGTGTCACAGTAACAAAAAAATTCAATTGTTTTGCTTTTTTGGTATTTCGTTTCGGTGTTTCGGTGTTTCGTTGTTTAGTACTGCCCGAGCTAAATAGAATAACCGTACAGAGGCTAATCAAGTTAGTTTAGATCTCTTGTAGAATTAAGATTGTGTAATTCGGTGAACAGATGATAATATTATTGTAAGTTAGATTATTTAAATGCAAGAAAGTTGTAATGGAAATTAGTAAGTAAATAAATTGAAAGGAAAAAATGATATTAATGCTAATAATAAATTAGCACATATGAATACTTAAAGTGTTCATAACAACCAATTGCAAGATAATGATTAATTTTCTTATAATTTGTACCATAAATATGTGTATAAATACCTAAAGTATTCTCTGTCAATAATTACTTAATTATAGTACATTATAATCTGTATAATTATTGTAACAGTTAAGATGGAAACAAAAAAGACACTTTACAATAAAGTATATTTTTATAACTATAAATATTCTGCAGTACAAACACTAAATGTGCAACAAATAATTCTGAATAGTGCGAACAAGATATTTATTACTCATTGCACGCTTTTATTGTATGTATTCTATAGAGAAACACCTTATTGTAGGCTGTTATTGTATGTATTCTATAGACAAACACCTTATTGTAGCCTGTTATTGTATGTATTCTATAGACATACACCTTATTGCACGCTTTTATTGTATGTATTCTATAGACAAACACCCTATTGTAGGCTTTTATTGTATGAATTCAGTGTATTCTATAGACAAACACCTTATTGTAGGCTTTTATTGTGTGTATTCTATAGACATACACCTTATTGTAGGCTTTTATTGTATGTATTCTATAGACAAACACCTTATTGTAGGCTTTTATTGTATGTATTTTATAGACAAACACCCCCCCCCCCCGCCCCGGGGGGTACTCCCTTCAGATCTGGGTACACCTTATTGTAGGCTTTTATTGTATGTATTCTATAGACATACACCTTATTGTAGGCTTTCTCACACTTGAGTATCTACACTTCTTTTTAGTTTTGCCAATTTTATTTCCACCGTTATTGCACTTTGTTTCATAGCCTGTCGAACAAGACTTTACAACTACGTCTACATGTCGAAATCAATAATTATAAACATTTATCATGGCCATATCAAGACTTGCACTCTTTAAAGCGACTAAACTGTAACCATATGCGGCTATTAGGCGCCTATTTTTTATTAAGTAGTACTACACACTATGTTTGATAAGAACCTCATGAGCTCGCCTTTCCGGAGTCTTTTCGGAAAACAAATCCCTCCACATGCATGCATCTATATAGAGTTAACCGAGTTTCAGAAAGTTGAAAGGGATATTGACTGATTTGTAGGATTTAAAAAAAAATCTTTAAAATGTTTGCGACTTTTAACAAAATCACTCGGTACATATTTATCCGTACACGCTCAATTTTGATCTTGCTTGCTTGGAGGATGATACTTTATTCTAGTAATATTTCATCAGGACTCCAGCTCCTTCAAAGGCTTTGTCTTTTCCGGGTTAACTGATAAGGAACGAATTATAGTAACACCACTGAGCGATGGTTCATTAGTAATGCAATTTTTTTATATATGTTTTTGACAAAGATGTTTTATATCAGTCAGTAAGGATTAATAAATCTCGGCCATAGAAATAAAAGATCATTCGACGAACGACATAGAAATAAAACTCTTCCGTAGAAATAAAACTTGATTTTAGAAATAAAACTCGGTTGTAGAAATACTAAACTCTGATAGAAAAAACTCAGCTGTTGCAAAAATAAAACTCTATGGTAAAAATAATGCTCTGTCAAAGAAATAAAACTCTTTCGGTCACTCGGTCGTAGAAATAAAACTATGTGGTAGAAATAAAACTCGGTCGTAGCAATGAAACATTGTGGCAGAAATAAAACTCATCTGTAGATCTAGAAATGAAACTCCGGGTTCTAGAAATAGAAATTCGTTGTAGAAATAGTGATACTCAGCTTTTTCGGTGGTAGAAATAAAACTCGGTTGTAGAACAAAATTTCTGTGGTAGAAATAAAACTCTGTGGTAGAAATGGGATACCAATCAATATCCGTACTATCCGTAGTTCTATAACTAGTGATAGAGATTTATCCAAATTTGCATAAACTTAAAACTCTATTTTCTCACCATAAAATTCATTTGTTTTTTATATTTTTTTCATGAAAAATATTAACTTACGCCTGGAGTTTTAAAAGCAATTTATAAAATTCGAATTCGTGTTTTATCAGCGCTATAGATACGGGCTTTGTCTGATATCAACTTATCAATCAACTTATCTCTTTCCCCGAAACAATAAAATAATATATACGTACACCAACAGAAAACCTGCTTAACGAAAACAGTGGGCCAAGAATCAACCCTTGAGGAACATCATAACTTAATAAAATGTGATAATGAATTGTTTTGGCATTTGTGTAAAAATAATAAAACTTCATGGTTGTGAGTTGATTTTTTTATTTGGAGGTAATGTAACCGCGCTGAAGTTAGCAGCCAACTCAGCAGCCAACTCAAAATTTCGAAATATTGCTTCCATTGTTATGTATTACAACTTATACATCTTACTGAATACTTTCATGAAGAAATAACATATACCTATTAAAATAATATAAAATATATTTAATACATCACATGTCAAGTTTTAGACCTTACCATCAATATGGTATATCTCAAAATATCAATATATTGCTTCAATTCTTATTTATCACGAATGAGATTAATTATTTATCCGGCACTTTTATGAATAATGTAATTATCAATATAATATTATGGGATTCTCACCACTTCAGTTGTAACAATCGAGCTTTGTAGATGGGATTCTGACCACTTCAGTTGTAACAATCGAGCTTTGTAGATGGGATTCGGACCACTTTAGCTGTAACAATCGAGCTTTGTAGATGGGATTCGGACCACTTTAGTTGTAACAATCGAGCTTTGTAGATGGGATTCTGACCACTTTAGTTGTAACAATCGAGTTTTGTAGATGGGATTCTGACCACTTCAGTTGTAACAATCGAGCTTTGTAGATGGGATTCTGACCACTTTAGCTGATACAATCGAGCTTTGTAGATGGGATTCTGACCACTTTAGCCGATACAATCGAGCTTTGTAGATGGGATTCTGACCACTTTAGCTGCAACAATCGAGCTTTGTAGATGGGATTCAGTCCACTTTAGTTGTAACAATCGAACTTTGTAGATGGGATTCTTACCACTTCAGTTGTAACAATCGAGCTTTGTAGATGGGATTCTGGCCACTTCAGTTGTAACAATCGAGCTTTGTAGATGGGATTCTGGCCACTTTAGTTGTAAGTATCGAGCTTTGTAGATGGGATTCAGTCCACTTTAGATGTTACAATCAAGCTTTGTAGATGGGATTCTCTCCACTTTATATGTTACAATCGAGCTTTGTAGATGGGATTCTGACCACTTCAGTTGTAACAATCGAGCTCTGTAGATGGGATTCGGACCACTTCAGTTGTAACAATCGAGCTCTGTAGATGGGATTCTGACCACTTCAGTTGTAACAATCGAGCTTTGTAGATGGGATTCGGACCACTTCAGTTGTAACAATCGAGCTCTGTAGATGTGATTCGGACCACTTTAGTTGTAACAATCGAGCTTTGTAGATGGGATTCTGACCAACTCAGTCGTAACAATCGAGCTTTGTAGATGGGATTCTCTCCACTTTAGATGTTACAATCAAGCTTTGTAGATGGGATTCTCTCCACTTTAGATGTTACAATCGAGCTTTGTAGATGGGATTCTTACCACTTCAGTTGTAACAATCGAGCTTTGTAGATGGGATTATTTAATAAAGCTTAGATCCTGAGTGATGTGGCTGCAGTTCTTTCATCTACAAAGCTCGATTGTCATAGTAAAGGTGGCTGTTCTTCCATCTACAAAGCTCGATTGTCATAGTAAAGGTGGCTGTTTTTCCATCTACACAGCTCGATTGTCATATTCAAAGTGGCTGTTTTTCCATCTACAAAGCTCGATTGTCATAGTAAAGGTGGCTGTTTTTCCATCTACACAGCTCGATTGTCATATTCAAAGTGGCTGTTTTTCCATCTACAAAGCTCGATTGTCATAGTAAAGGTGGCTGTTCTTCCATCTACAAAGCTCGATTGTCATAGTCAAAGTGGCTGTTCTTCCATCTACAAAGCTCGATTGT
Source organism: Diadumene lineata (assembly GCA_918843875.1). Classification (NCBI taxonomy): domain Eukaryota; kingdom Metazoa; phylum Cnidaria; class Anthozoa; order Actiniaria; family Diadumenidae; genus Diadumene; species Diadumene lineata. Next base: position 20,991,821 of record OU974070.1, on the reverse strand, counting down.
CATGTAAAGGTGGCTGTTCTTCCATCTACAAAGCTCGATTGTTACAACTAAAGTGGACTGAATCCCATCTACAAAGCTCGATTGTTATAACTAAAGTGGACAGAAACCCATCTACAAAGCTCGATTGTATCGGCTAAAGTGGTCAGAATCCCATCTACAAAGCTCGATTGTATCAGCTAAAGTGGTCAGAATCCCATCTACAAAGCTCGATTGTTATAACTAAAGTGGCCAGAATCCCATATACAAAAATTGATTGTTACAACTGAAGTGTACAGAATCCCATCTACAAAGCTCGATTGTTATCACTAAAGTGGCCAGAATCCAATCTACAAAGCTCGATACTTACAACTAAAGTGGACTGAATCGCATCTACAAAGCTCGATTGTTACAGCTAAAGTGGTCCGAATCCCATCTACAAAGCTCGATTGTTATAACTAAAGTGGACAGAAACCCATCTACAATAAAGCTCGATTGTATCAGCTAAAGTGGTCAGAATCCCATCTACAAAGCTCGATTGTATCAGCTAAAGTGGTCCGAATCCCATCTACAAAGCTCGATTGTTGCAACTGAAGTGGTCAGAATCCCATCTACAAAGCTCGATTGTTACAACTAAAGTGGCTAGAATCCCATCTACAAAGCTCGATTGTTACAGCTAAAGTGGTCCGAATCCCATCTACAAAGCTCGATTGTTACAACTGAAGTGGTCAGAATCCCATCTACAAAGCTCGATTGTTACAACTGAAGTGGTCAGAATCCCATAATATTATATTGATAATTACATTATTCATAAAAGTGCCGGATAAATAATTAATCTCATTCGTGATAAATAAGAATTGAAGCAATATATTGATATTTTGAGATATACCATATTGATGGTAAGGTCTAAAACTTGACATGTGATGTATTAAATATATTTTATATTATTTTAATAGGTATATGTTATTTCTTCATGAAAGTATTCAGTAAGATGTATAAGTTGTAATACATAACAATGGAAGCAATATTTCGAAATTTTGAGTTGGCTGCTGAGTTGGCTGCTAACTTCAGCGCGGTGGTAATGTATATACAGAGACCTTCATGCATAATTTTAGGGTTTGATCCAAATGATAGTCATGACCGTATAGCTCAATTGGTAGAGCATCGGACTTTAGTGCGGGAGGTCACGGGTTCGGGCCCTGGCCGGACCAACACTCAGGGTCTTAAAATAATTGAGGAGAAGTTGCTGCCTTTGTTTCTCTATCTGCAAATGGTAAGATCTTCGCGTCCTCTCGGATAACGACGTAAAATCGGAGGTCCCGTCTACTCTATACTCTAATCCAGTTGTGGACGTTAAAGAACCACTGAGGACGCAGGTACGACCATTCTCAGCGTCTGTACTTACTAACATCGGGGGCACTAGTCACTAACACACACTCATGTTTGTAAACTGCATAATAGCAGTCTCAAGCAGTACGTAAAAGTCCTCCAAAGGGCCAGATTGGAAAAAAGCAATATGCTTTATATGTCACCCGCAAAGATACATACATTCATGAAATCTCTGTTTGATTTCCACATAGTTAATCGAGCTATGATTTTCTACACGATAATACGACGTTCTAATTTAGTTAAGGCTTTGAATCATTTTTTGAAGCTGGAGTTGGAGAAGATAGGTGCATAGAAGATAAGTCATCAGCTTTAATACAATATTCACTATATATGATATTGCGCAAATCCTCTTTAACACCCTCGTGCAATTCTTGATCACCATTCAAACGAACAAAGAATAGTTAAATGGGTGTAAAATGCTTCAAAATTTAGCAATATATCGCCCGGCGTATAAAACGTTGCACAGAAAAACTGTTTTCTTATCATTTTTGCAACTTTTTGTCAGTATAACGCAAATAAATCCATTTCTAGGTACCATTAAAATGTATTTGGTGTTCTAAATCGGCTATTTTTTTTAGTTGTTTAAGTTTTTTGGGGTCCGAGTTTCATATTAATCTTCATTAATCATTTGTTATCATTTTATGTGATCATACAGCTCTTATTTTACAAGAATAACGTATTGGCCATGAATGTAAAGACTCCGTGTATTCTTTATACGTACATATGGGACTGACGTAGTTTTTTAGTTTTAGATTATTTTTTTTTTCTCTCTCTACGATTGTGCCAATCCCATCCATCCATGTATCAAATCAACTTTTCACTTTGTTTCAGTCACATCGACTGTTTTTCCTCCAGTAAAAATTCTGACTTTATTTATGTTTTAGGATCATGTATGCAGTGCTATTCTTAATATACTGAAAAATGAAAATTGGAAGCCCTGTGAGCCCTTTGATGAGACAGAAACCACTTGCGATGTTAATTATGCAGATTCATAATATATATGCCAAAAACATTTCCCATGAAATATAAATGAGGTAGACACAACGCCCACTTGATTCCAATCACAGGACCTTTCCTTACTGTACATCAAATTTACTAAAAAGTAGTGTATCAAAAAGTGAGTGTTTCGAACCTGTGAGGCTAACATTTGCATTTCAAGAAACTATTTAAGTTAAACTTTACAATTAGGCTCATGTCAATGGAGTTATTTTAAAAATAGATAGGTATATTCAAATGAAAATTCAATAACCTCGATCGTTACTCTAAATTTGTTGTCTTTGTTTTAAGTACCATTCATTGAAAAATCCAGTTTCTTAAATGCGGATTGTTACGCATTACTCATGTCATGCTAAAAATTCAGGACTAATTCACATTGACATAGTTATACATAGCATTTTAACAGACCTTTCATCCTCACAATAGCTGATTTTACGTAGTAAATGAAGTTTTCCAGCTAGTTCTGGAGCTTCGGCTGAATTCGTTTTGATTGACATCCACCAAAAACCTAATTTGCTGGAAAGACATTTTTATCATTTCGAGCGTGTAATTGAGGAGCGCTTATAGTTTGTTTGTGGTTTGAGCGTATAAGACAACTTCAACAACTTCAAGTTGCTTGAGAAAGCATGTTTGTGAACGATGGTACGAATGACGTCTTATGAATTCCTTATGATGATGTTCCAAGCATTCCTAAATTAATTGGGCTTCCTGTTTCGTTTTAAAAGTGCGCATGCCTGGTTTTTGCGACTGAAGCTTTTTTTTATAACTGGTGCCTTCCTTCAGAAGCCCGAATTAAAACATGCCATTTTGTAAGTGTTGTTGTCTAGGAGAAGCTGGTGATAAGGTTTTTTTTATGAAAGAGATTTACCGTACGTACTAAACTGTTGTTGGGTATTCCATCTTTTTTTATGGTATTCTTGTTAATTATCTTGTGATGATACCCCTGGGCTTGATGAAGGTCATTTGGAAAACATCATTTAAAAGGACTGCAATTCATAACGAATCATCACAGTTAGGAAGGCTGAGCTTGAATTGACTAGCTCTATACTTTACAGCCAGCCATACAATGAATGTGAAAGTAGTCGCGTTTTGGATGTTTGTTCTTATGTTCGTCATAAGCAGCCTACCACAGACAGAGTGCATTTTCACCGGCGCTCTAAAGAGGAAGGCAAAAGGGAGAAAGGTATATATCATTTTTAAGTGAGATGGCGTTAGCTTTTGTCAAGTGATATGGGATCGTTATAGTTTTTATTCCATTCCTCGTAGAATTCCGTAGTTTCCTAATTCGATCCTGATTTTTATACCTTTTTTCGTCAGTTTTCCGCACAACAATCCCGCGTGTTTCTAACAGAATATAGAAATACGAAAATCATCTTCTAATGCTTAATTGGAACACTGTGAAGGTTAAAGGTTGTTGATATTAGAACGTGATCGGTGAGAAGATCGAACCCTGCATGAGGTAGTCCATATGTAATATTGCAAGTATCTAACATGACAATGCCAGTTTACTTTCAATCTTTGAATACTTTATAAGTAACAATTGTTTTTTTTTTCACTTTTCCTTGCGTCTGTACTGTTATAGATGCACAGATGAGGTCAAGTGTGGTGAGAATAAGATTCACTTACTTTTTGGTTCTCGCCACATTTCTGACGTCATCTAGAGACAAGGCGAAAGGAGGATGGAATCCTAGATGTTGTTTATATTCTATACCTTTGTGCCGATTAACAGGCGAGGAATTATCGGTCTTATGACTCCCGGGGAAGGGGGGGACTCCGGTGGTAAGCGATCGGAGATGCTCGTCGTATCTTTTAGGGGTAAAAATCAGCAATTTGGTATCTTTTAGGGTTTAAAATATGAAATTTGCCAAATTCACACTTTTTGGTATCTTTTAGGGGTTGAATAGCACTAAAACTCCTGATTTTGGTATCTTTTAGAGATGCAAAATTTGCGAAGCCACGCCCTTTTGAAAAACGTCAGGTATCTTTTAGGGGTATTTTTGAAAAATTCCGACGAGCATCCCCGATCGTTTATCCCCGGAGTCCCCCACCCCTGGGTTATGACTACTTGATAGTTTCAATTCTTGTTAGAGTTTTACGACCAGACATATGTAAAATAACAGCGTAAAACCCAAAAAAGGAAATGATCTTTCGGATACACGAATCAAAATTGCTGTTTATTGTTTCCTGGCGTATAGCTTGAAACATTATAAAGAAAAATTCTACTTTTCCCTGCGTCTGTGATCTTATAGACGCACAGAAGACGTCAAAATGTGGTGAGAACAACAGTCACGAGTATTTTTTTGTTCTCGACACATTTCAGACGTCATCTGTGCATCTATAAGAATACACGCACATGGAAAATGGAATCTTTTAAAATACTTGCTTCCAGTGCATCCTGGGTGTTGTTTATACTCTATAGCTTTGTGCCGGTTAACAGGAGAGGAATCACGACCTCATCAGTACTTGTTGCAATTCTTGTTAGAGTTTTATAACCAGACGCATGTAAAATAACAGCGTAAAACCAAAAAAAGGAAAAGATCTTTCGGATACACGAATCAATTTCAATAAATACTTCATATGTAATCTGACTACGACAACATAACTAATATTTATATACTAATAGGTCAGATAAAGGACAAAGGAAATCACCATGAGGAGATGAGGATGCTACAACTCAATTCATCCAACGCTTTTCGCTCTTGTTGTAAACATTGATAGTTTAAAATATGATTGAGCTCATTTCCCTTGCACCACCTGATGACCTTGCCCTCACACGTTTTTCTAACTTGACTTGGATAAGGGGGCAGTCACATTATTTAAGGTAGGCTCGCGTGTTTCCCCATCAAGACAGTTTTCGTAAATCCCTTCCTTCAGTGTTTTAGTTAGCGATGGTTGTTATGTCACAAGAAAATCAATTCTCTAATTTTTCATAAAAAGTCGAGTAACCCGTCTTTCAAATTCCATACGCCCGGCATCAAAATCACTATAAAGAGTGAACGTTTCTTACCTTGTAAATGTAAAAACCAGGTAGTTTTGGTATCATCTGAAGTGCAGGAATCTTAAATAACTTTCTGAAGTGAACGGCGCAAGGCATTCGTGTTTGTCTATCTCGATTTGTAATTTTTGCCATTTTTCTTCAAAAAGTGGGCAGTTCTAGAAGTTTCTTTTTTTTGTTTGGTCTGTCCTTTCTATCGAATGATATCATGCACTCAATAATCGAATCATAATTCAAATTAGAACCCTAGTAAGGGACCAGTCATTATTTGTCGCCTGGGGGATGGGGAAGTTATAGGATCGTTTAATTTGTTGGGAAGAACAAAAGGGGATGAAGTATGAAAGACAATTTTAAAAGAGGGAATCACTAAACATTTTGTAAATGAAATAGTAGGTGTTGTTGATAATTCAAAAAAGATACTGGGAAATACATTTTTTGTTGCTGTTTATTTTTATTTCCTTGAGGACAAATTTCCTCAACATTATCTTTTTTCCCCTTACTAAATTTAGTTGACTAAGCGCATTTCACGTCTGTCTCAGGCAGTGAGAATTTGATCAATTCCCTATAATTCAATTAAATGCAATTTATTATAAATTCCTGAACCGGCATAAGGTAGGTAAGTAAGCAGAACAATACAAATGAATAAATAGCTTTTTTTAATTTTAAAAGGTTGACACCAAATAGCTACATTTAACTATCAAAGAAACTTGGAAGTTTTAGATTTTCGTGGTGACAGACAGTTAATTAGTTGTCAAACAGCTTGTATGATTTTGTTCGTGCACACCTGCTCTCAGTCATTGCTGAGTTAATATCCTTGACTGGTATTACTATATTAACTGAAGAATCACCTATGAAGTTGGCTTTTGAGATCTCTTTATTCCTACGTTTTTAATAAGTAATACTAGTGTTCAAGCTCTATATAGATGTTGTAACAATTTGATTGTTTTTTTTGGCGTGGTGTTATTACATGCTTTCTAATGTTAATTACTTTATTCATTTAATAAAATGCCCATTGGCATTTCAAAGTTAATTGTGGAATACGCTATTTAAAGCCATCTCATTTTGGTAACGATCCTCATAATTAGAAAAACGATATAACAAGCTTGAATTACAGCACGAATTACAGACAGAAAACTGCCATGAATTTAAAAGTTCTTACTGTTTGCATCCTTATTGCTAGTATTTGTTTAGTAAGCATTCTACCACAGACCGAAGCAGTTTTTACTGGAACTGTGAGACGGAAAGGAAAGAAGGTATTGTCGACTTAAATGATTGCTGTATACTCTAGCCATAGCTAACTATCGTCTTGCTTCTTGCTGATTAACAGCCGATAAACTAGCTGGTCGATCGGTACTTTGCAGTTTAATATCGTTATTAAAGGTTATTTTGATTTTGGGCTTTGTGTGTGTACTCCACGTTGGTAGGTTGTTGTATGTCATTTGTGGAGTTTTCCTATTAAAAATCCCAGTTCCACGCTCATTTATTATCGACGACCTATATCTTTAAAGTTTCATCATGGTGTTTTTTTGGAAACGATTGTGCACATGGAAATCCGCTGTAAACACATTACGTACGCTCTTTACAAAACTTCAAAGTAATAGTGCTAGAAATACAAATCGTTTAGTAAGAGAGCAGCAAAAAATGCAAATTTAACTCAATTTTAATTTAGGTAAAGAAGTGTTTATGGAACATAATGAATAATTTTTTTCGGAATTATTTTTACATTATTATAAACTAGCTTTGTAAAACATTTAATTTAGCAAATAATAGGTTTTGCACACTGGAGTACGGTAGTGTCAAACTTTTGTTCCACGTCATCAGCATAACAGTATAGCATCTTCAATAGCCAACTATATCAAGACTTACTTTGACTATTCTACTGTACTAGCATTGCAATGTCATTTCGTGACGGCAGTTATAAATTGTTAATTTGCTGATTAATAAATAATAAATTAAATCCGTCCCCCAAAAATACCTGAAAACAGAGCCGTACTTCACAGAGTATTTCGCGTTGAAAATTGGTGCACTTTTGTTTTTGACTATCAAAATTGGGCGTGGCAAAAATAATATTTAAAACTTGCAGACAATTCAAAACACTATTTCAGTGAAAGTTTCAAGTCTGAATCCTCTAGAAAATTCCAGGATTTATGTCAATGGAAGTATAAATACGCTAAAGATTGATCATTATATCGTATTTCCCATTAAAAAACTCAAGCAGAAGTTCCTTAAAAACCACGCGTACACGCAAACAACTTTTTTTCTAGCTCAGTGGGGAAAACGGCAATAGCCGTTAATCAAAATATTCTTCACATGCTAACCCAAATATTTGTTTTTTATCGTTTTCGTTTATTTTCAATGATATTAAAGTAATTTTGAGCACGATTTGACGTTTATCTGCACGGGGCTTCTTTCTTTAGATCGCCTTTTAATCCTACGCACGCCATTGTCGACAAGGATTGCGGGACACTTCCGAATTGTCACGAAACTTAATATTTTATCTAATTATATAGAAGGAAACCTATCATTACAGGAAAATTTTTATCTGAATGAATTTTTTATTATTTTTTTGGTTTTTGGTTGTTGTCAGTTGCTCAGTTTTTGTTACAAGTTCTTAATTCTGTTTTTCGTTGTAAGGTTGAAAGAGCTATTTGACAAAGTTCAAAATGCAAATTTGCTTAGTTTTTGAAAACTTTACTTTGAACTTCGTAGTTGATTTTTTTTTTCATAGCCAAAGCACTCTACTCTACTCCATGAAAACTGAATAGAGTACCGAGGTGTGACGTCACAAAAAAAACGTTTTTCGAATTTTGAGATTTAATAATAATAATAATAATAATGATAATAATAATAATTTATTTCTTATTAAGCGCATCCCAATATTTCATTGCTATCATCAGATAGTGCAAGCACAAAATATGAACTATGGTGAAAATGTGACAAAGATTGAGTGGATATTGATTGAGTTGTAAGCAAAAGTAATGCAAAAAATGTCGCCATACGTTTCTTGTGAATTGTGCACTGGCTCCTGAAAGTGTGAGCCAACGTCATTGAAACAAGAAGAAAATGTAAGGCAACATTTTTCTATTCAATTGCTCATATCTCAGTTATTCACTCAATTTTGGACAAAATTTCATCTTTATTTATATTTTTTGTTAGTTTTATCTGGACATGTTTTTGAAATCCATTAAATCACGTTTTTTGTGACGTGATCACTTCGGTGCCTTTCATAAACGACCCCCAAGGAAAAATTGAAATAGCCTCAATTGGCAATTGAGTTTAATTTCTTCATGGTACAAGTCACTGCGGGGTTTCCAACAGCAAAAATATAAAACCAGAAAAAATCAACACGTGAGCAGTCATTTTGCATAAAATATAGAATTAAGTGGTACTGCATGGATGTGAATGTCAAGGTGCATGAAACATTGATTGATTTCTTGGTTGGTTGATTGGGTGTGTGGGTGGGTGTTTGGTTGATTGATTAATTACTTAATCGATTTGTTGAAGGGATTAATTGCATGGAATTATTTTCTTTTTCCATTGAGATTGTGAATTTCTTTCAACGGGATTGGATCTCCATCGTATGGCAAAAGACCAAAAAATAAATAATAGGCGATCTGCATCATGGCGTCATTTTACTACCACTACCAGCATTCTTTGCAAATTCTCTTTCATATTCTACTTTTTAATCCCTTTGGAGATGAATAGAACAATCTGCACTAATTACACTGCAAAAAGAAAAGTCAGCAAAGCATCATGGTAGTGGTGGTATTCTACGTCTTCATGAAGTTCGCCTATTACAATTTTAATTGTCATTATTCGATCCTCGTTATTTTGTTTGCAATAGTCTTAAATTGGAACTTTTAGATTAAAGCATAGGGATTAGGAAAAAATTGACCGGGAATTGGGATTTGATACCCCCTTCATTAGAACCCTCTTGGTTAATGCATTGTACGTATTTTATTCTCAGAGATCTTTGCAACGTTCCAATATCGATGTTAACGCGTTTGTCGCCGAAAAAGTGTGCCAACTAGCTCAATACCTACAATGCTCAGACGATGAAGATTATGGCGAATCGATCACGAAAAAAGATTACAGCATCGACCATTGAAAAACAGCAATAATTATAATAGATAGAATTAGTACATATTAAAAGATTAAAAGATATCAAAACACAATAGATAATTCAATTAATACTTGTTATTAAGAAGTCTGACAAAGAAGAACAATTTTTAAATTAACTGCTATGAGTGGGATAGCGTGAGTGTATCAAAGACAAATCATTACTATTTCATATATTTTTGCAGCTTATACGAGCCTTGTTGAATTGAAACCTTGTAACTAAAGATATTTGAATAATTTGTAAAATGTTAATAAAATGATTAAAAAGGCTACCAAGTTATACGTATATTGCTATTTGAGGTCCAGAGGGACTCCCATATATCAAAAGGCGGGGATGCTCGTCGTACCCTTTCAGGGGTCAAAATGGGAAATCTGGTACCTTTTAGGGTCTTTACCTTAGAGGTTTTCAGACTCCCAGAATTTACGTTGGTACCTTTTAGGGTGTTTTTACTTCATCACGGGTTATAGATTAAAAACCATTTATTTCCACGTCCTTCTGGATAGAAATTTGGTACCTTTTAGGAGTCTTTTTCCAAATTCCGACCAGCATCTCCTCCCTATTCTGATCGGAGTTTCCCCTCTCCCTTCCCACAGGTTTGAGGTGTGGTTATTTCCGGGAAAGCATTTGCATATGAGAGAGCATGAATGATCTTAGAAATAAGCTAGCATGGCTACACCTGCATGAATAATACCTTTTATGAGTCATTTTCAACATTTGCGACGATCATTCTTGCACTCATATATACGATTACCCTTGGGTCAATTTCAGGTGGGCTTGCAAATAGTCAGACAACATACAGGTATCAAATCAATAATCGCTTATGATCGTCCACTCCCTGGTAGACCAGCACTGGTTTCCAGATGCTGAAGGGACTTTGGACGTTTAACATAGACAGTAACATTTTTTTTTTCATTTTCATGATCCTGTAAAACAGGATTCAGTGTCGATTGAAATATATTTATTGCAAACTAATACCTTACCAAATGTACTGGGGTATTTATAGTGATTAAATGTCCCCTCAGGAGGTATCTTCCGCATGGTGATCCTCTAAAGAAAGTTGCAATGCTACAGGAAATAAAGCATAGAAACGGAAAGGAAACATTGCATAGTTGTCGAGATATTTGTACTTCTCAATCACGGGGGGATTCTGAGAATAAAAGTTCGAGGATGCTTGTCGGAATTTTTCAAAAACACCCCTAAAAGATACCGGACATTTTTCAAAAGGGCGTGGCTTCACAAATTTATCATTACTAAAAGATTCCAAAATCATGAGTTTCAGTCCTATAAAAAGATGGGTTCATCTCCTGAAAAGTTACCAAAAAGTGAGGATTGATGAAGCCGATAGTTTAAACCCTAAAAGATCGTTTATTCCCCTCGTGTTCTCAATATCCACCACAATGTGTGGCCCCGTGGCGTAAGTTAACCCCGCCGTTGTTGATCAGTTTTAATGATTTGTCACAAACTGTTGCCGAGAATAATCCAAAACGTAGACAGTTAATTATGCGTTCTGCTCCGCAAACATGCAACCACGACGTATCTCGTTGAACCATAGGCGCAACCATTGTAATGACGTGTTCTCAATTTCCAACAAGCCACTTTGAACCAGAGCTTGGCCATCGTTTGTGGTAGATATCATTGACTGGCACACAACTACCTTTACCAATGCATGCATTCTATTCAACAGTCAAAAAAGGGATTTCTGAACGTTTGTAGTCTGTCTACTGTACTAGGTTGGCAAAAGTGATGCTATTTTGAGTGTCTCTTAGCTTTGCCTCTGAATTGACCATGTGCATGCGCACTCCTCAAAGAATTTTTTTTTATGAAAATATACAACGCGAGTTTTTAATAAAATTAAAAAAAACTTGAAAACTGAGCGGTGATTTTTTTTGCAATATTCAGAATGTTTTGTTAGTAGCATAATAGAGAAGTTTTCAATGGTTTTCCAACTACAGAATTTTTATAATTTAGCAAAAACCATTGTTCCAATATTTCTAAGGTTATTGTACGTAAATCCATATACAATGTTTTTGAAAAAATTGACTGCTTAAAACTAGAGTTTTTATTTTTTTTACGTTAAAAATAAGCTTTATTATGATTGCTATGGTGACCTGTCACGTGATCATTTGTACAAAAAATGAATCTTTGACTCAAAATCTTTGAAATAAAGTCCATTCTTGAGCTTTGTGGGCAGTTGATGTTTAAAAAAAATTAAGATCCACAACTACATGGAGCCTCCTTAGATTGCCAAAGATCGTCTGTTATGCCAACTCTGAGTTTATAGGCAAACTTTTGCATTAAAATTGCTATGATTAAGATTGGCAGTTAAGGCCCGAAGTGTGCTGAACTAGTTAAAGCAGTACATAACTTTGGGGTTTTGGAGATAGTACTGAGCATAGCCTATAGAAGAAATCAATTATAATCTGTGATGGAATTGAAGATTTCATTTTGTTTACTTTGTGTCAGCATCGAATAAATGCTTCAATTGATATAATAGCAAAACCGCAGCAAAGTTACCTTCATCAGTTATTAATAGTTTGAAAGACTGACTATTATCAACAAAACATTACTGAATGTGTCCATACAAACTAGCGGATCAATTATTTTCAAAGAGATCATGGCAAATTTGTCGTTTTTGGCATGGGTGTTTACTTTAATAGGTGCCTTATACTGCAGAAATGGTAAGAATCTAAAGACTGATTATTTTTTCATGAATTACTTTGTCGTAGAAACTCTTTAACTTCGATACTGATCTAAATTTATTATTCTTATTATTTGAACTGATTTGTCATTCTGGGCTACTTGAATACGTAAAATTTTGTTATGAGTTTTCAAAAAGACAAGTTTCTTTTTATTCAGAATCTTTGTTTCATATAAGTCACCGCTATATAATCTTCTCAGTGCTGCTAATGTATTCAAAACTAAAAAGAATCCCCCAAAAAATAGTCACTGAGAAAAATTGTGAGTACTTAGTTACAAACAACCTTTTCCTGAAAATAAAGTTAAAATAAAAGGTGAATACAAACTAAATCTATTGATATTTTGTTTTAAATGCTTTAGTATAGAGATTTAAGGTAGACACCTAATTTTAGAAAGGTTGAAAGAAATCTCTGGATTTAGAAACATATAGGAACACAATACAAGACGAAAGAATATTTATCTCAATATTTTTCCTGGGACTACGTTTTTGAAATTATACATAGGCATACATTTAAAAAAAAAGTTTCTGGAGAAAAATAGAAGATGAACTATGCCGAAAGCACGACTCGAAATAAGTTGTTGATAAAAGTTTTTAAGTGTTTATTAAAATATGTTGAAAAAAGCAAAAAGAAGACAAATGGTATAAATTAAGCGTTTTCGAGTTTATGCAGTGATCATCAGAATAAGAAAATGCAAAAAGAAAGTGCAAAAGGTTTTTAAAATGATAGACGTTTTTTTAAAAAAAAACGTTGCCAGCATCATTTTATTGGTTTGCCCAAACGTGCTGCTTAATTTTCAAGATTATTTAAATATCCATAATTCCTTGCGGTTGAGCTATTGCCTATTGCCATTCTCTTCTACAGTTTATTTGTTTTGTTGTTGTTGTTGATGTTTATCTTTCGGGTACACAGCTTATGGATTATGTCGACAGAATATAAACGTCTGGGAAGGAACGTTACATTCCACTGGGTACACAACAGGCAAATATCCATCAAACATGGATTGCCATTGGCTTCTTTCAGTACCACCGGGAAACATCATACAGATACACTTCACCGATTTCTCGGTAAATTGAATATCATTTATTACTTCAGAGTAATGTTTCATTGCAGTGTTAAGTTTTGATTGTCTATTATCTCGGCACCTCTTGCTTCGACTTGTTTATAGAATTGTGACAGTAATACAGCCTCCATCAGTTTCATTTGGAAACTGTCTAAACTGATCTAAGCATATCACATTGATAAGCATGACATAGCATAATATTACATTATTTAAACAACCACTCAGCTTGGTATTATTTGCATGTTTATTGTATTTTCTAAGGTCGAATCTTCACCAAACTGTTCCAAGGATTATGTCGAAGTCTATGATGGTATCAAAATAAGTAATACGTCATTAATGACGTCACGACTATGTGGTCAGTCATTACATCAATCGGTATTCCGATCACGAAGTCATACCATGCTCGTGCGCATGCGTACTGATGATATCGGAAGTGCTCGTGGCTTTAAAGCCAGTCATCGAGGTAAGTTTGCCTACGGCTACAGCTCGCGCGTGGACGATATCGTTACATGTCGAATTGCTGAAAAAATTGATAATGATTTTTTTTGTGTGTGAAAAAGAACTGGTCAGCGACTTCGCGCGCAATGTACACGGATATACGTACGCCCGGACTTTGTGCATATTTTCGAATTCCGGGCTTCCTGTGGTCGATATCAAATGAGCTCCATGGTTAACCATATTTTTCTTAATTATGGTGCTCCGCTTGCTGTTCACATCAGGTATATCATAAGATGCCCCTGGGTAGTAGGGGCAAGTCTTTTGTTAGTTCTACGTGTCACTTAGACTGAGCAAAAGACTTGTTTCATCTACCTAGGGGCAGGCACCCTACCTCATATGCGAACATGGCCTGATATTACTGTCCCATGCATAAGAATATATGTATTAGAAACTTGGCTCAAATTAATGCTAATCTTCGAACGTAATCTTGCTTAAGATAATTTGCAAAATTTGTTGATCGATAGTGATATCTTTCAGGTCTTTGTCTTGTGAATATTACATCATCACATGGTACAATCATTTCCCCAGGGAGCCCTAGTCAGGGTCCAATGTTGTGTAATTGGTTGATTGACAAGGGATCCGGATATTTCACAACTATTACAGTGAAACAATTTACAATATCAAACTACACAAACTGTCGAAAAAACCATGTCAAGGTGAGGGATACAACGAAAACGACAATATTCTTGCAAAGGACAAAATTAACTAATTTCATCAAAACGCGCGAAAAAAAACCCTTTCCCTCCCCCAGTTTAATTCAGCTTAGTCTGTAATCGAAACAACGTCCATCTTTTAAGAGGGACATCCGTACTGCTAGCCGGGTAACCAGTTTCAATTAATGGAGTGTGGATCAATTAAGATCGGTACTAATGGAGTTGTCCTTACGATATTGCAAAGCGGTTTAACCTCTCTGCCAAATGGGCTACATATATACAATCCCAGAGGCAATACTTTGTTTTTCGTAACCATAGAAAATACCCCTGGTGTCTCGCCGAGCTTATTCCGATAATCGGTTGGTTGTGCAGACCAAGCAAATCTAATTTGATTTTCTACTTCCTGAATATTTATTCATGAATAATTCCGGGTATTTTCTCTGCATGGGACCGAGTGACGAGCCACAGAGTATTACCGTTGGGTTTCCTCGAATAACGAACGATTCTGAAACCGGTCGCACGAAGCCTGGGTACAAGTGGATAAGGCTACGTCCACACTAACCGGGATGAAACGCAACTTTATTTATCCGGTTAGGCCTTCCGTCCACACTAAAACGCATGAATCCGAAACAATTTTATGCTAATTTTGTTGTTTAACGAGCAATTTTTGTTACGGTATCGGAACAAAAGTCGCGTTTTCAAATTTATCCAGCATAGTGTAGCCAGGGTCATCATACCAACACTAGGTGACCAGGTGGTGAAACACTTGATACAGGCTTCGATCGTTCAACCATGCAGCCCCTGGACTGGTTTTACCTTTCTTACCTCTCGCGCGCATGTATTGAGTTTCTGTATGGACTAGTATCAATGTTTAGTCATCATTTCTGATTGACAACTGTTTAGGTGTACGACGTACTGCAAGATAACAGTGTCATGTTGACTTTATGTCGCGGAGTAGACTCTCCTACAAGTATTACGACCAAAGGACCAATTAGACTGTCAATGGTCTTGGATGATAAACATATCAATGCCTCTTTACACATCACCTTCGATACATCAGGTAAATCCATCTGAACTCCGCCGTAAACGATCTGGGATGCCCGTCGTATCTTTTAGTGTAAAAATCAGCAAGATGGTCTCTTTTAGGGTTTAAAATATGGGATTTACCAATTCTTCACTATTTGGTATCTTTTAGGGGTTGAATAGCAGTGAAATTTGTGATTTTGGTATTAATTTGGCTTTTATAGAGATGAAAAATTTGTGAAGCCACGCCCTTTTGAAAAACGTCCGGTACCTTTTAGGGGTATTTTTGAAAAATTCCGACGAGTATCCCCGATCGTTTATCTCTGAAGTCCCTCCTCGAGTTTATCGAAGTGCGCGGGAAATCTTTAAACTGTTACAAATTTGTCACAATAACGACGTAGCGTGCAATACTCAATCTTGAATTGTTATTGATACATACAGATATTGACGAGTGTGCCAATACCTCATTGAACGTGTTTCCGTGCGTGAAGACAGCAACGTGCAGCAATAACGATGGATCATTTACATGTACTTGCAATAGAGGTTACCATGGTGATGGCCAACGATGTGCAGGTATCTCAAATCATTTTGCTTAATAGATGAACCCAAAATTTCTTTGTTAACAAAATCCTTTGATTGTTTTCCCTCTGGGGATTTCCTTTTTTATTCCCATAACCCATAGTCATTGGTTCTGGTTGAAAAACACAAAGCCCAACCTGTAAAAATAGGCTGGAGGAAGGAGCTCTGTGTGTTGGTGTCCTTTATTGAGATTATGCTTCCTTCTAGCCCCGACACTGAAATCCATGTAGTCGGATCCAAAGAACGCCTGCAGAGTGCTACAATAGAGTAGCATTTATCGCATTTATTTTGGGTTTAAAAATTATTCAGTTGTATTCCATTGTATTCCATATTCAATTTTGTAATTAAGTACTGTTGTTATCATAGATGTAAATGAATGTGAGATCAATAAACATGACTGTCACCCCAACACCACTATGTGCGTGAACACCCAAGGGTCGTTTCGCTGTCCATGCAAATCAGGATATACGGGAACTAGTAACAACTGTACTGGTAAGACGTATAGAGCATCATATATGGATGCTCCTAATGGGGGCAATTTAACTCAAACATTTAGCAGTTAACTGAGAAATTAAAAGTTGTAGTGCACTGAGATTTATATAAATGTTTCAACAACTTTTCCATTTTCTTCCCAACTTAGGTAAACTTTTGAAGATTAAAACATACCGACTCTTTTTTTTTCTTTTTTCTCTCTACGTATGATGTAATGTATGTTTTTATTAGTTAACTAAAATTTGTTCACTGAGATTTATACATATCAAACTCTTGTTGTCGATTATGGGCTTCCTGTGGTGCAACAGTTTCTTTTCGGACAAAAACCAAAATGGCTGACTTGTTGTACATGCTTTCACTAAAAAACCTGTAAAAAATGGAGGGATTTTGCGAGAAAAAAAATCGCATTTCTGAAATACTCCAATGCCCAAATATGGCAGGTACAATCCTTATAAAGGGAATACGTGAGGCTTGATAGAAAACGACAACATTCTTAAGGGAAACGCTTTACATGTAAGCGTTTTCTGCCCAAGTAAGGTAACTGGGGGGGGGGGGGGGGGGGGGGGGTTGCTTTTTAGCGCTAAGGAATAGAAATACAAATAATCCTGGTTAAATGAGATGTAGGTACCCTCATTAGAACCCTCTATATGGGCTACATGTGTTTTGCTCATTTACTATTTAGATATAAACTGAATGCATACTGAACTACTATCAAAACATAATTGTCACATATTTCCCATCTAGATATAGATGAGTGTTTGCTGTCACACCATAACTGTCACGATAAAGCAGAATGTTCCAACACCAACGGTTCCTTTACATGTGAGTGTTGGAAGGGTTTCCGTGGTAACGGTGTTGGCTGCACTGGTAAGATGAATGGTAGATGAGCCCGCATTGGGAAAATCTTTTGATATAAAAGTTATTCAACTGAAGCATTTGGGTCCATTAAAAAGGAAATATTATGCCTGGACCAATGAAAAACTCTTTTGTTACGAACATCATACAAGCGAAGAAATGTCTGAACAATCAATACTATTCACAAAACGTTAATGAAATAACAAATTATCGTTCACTTTTGATGGAATATTAACAGAATAGTCCTGTGTGGAATGTAAAATATAGTATTATAAAGGCACAAGACCATTCTCGTTGAGTTCAGTTGCTTCAAGTTGAAAGCAAAGCGGACCCGCGTGAAAAATAACTCTCCCTCCTAACCCCACATTTGATTTTTTCGCGTGTTCATGTGGGCCTGTCACCAAAGCAAGCTGGTTCAGCTTGCCTTTGGTCTCTGACTCAATATTCAGTACCCATACCTTAATTCCTTCGATTAATTAATGAATTCATTCATTTGTTTGCTTGTTTGTTCGTGTGCCATTGGTCAGTTGATATATAATGGTACTGTTGTTGTGTTTGTAGATATCAATGAATGCTTGGAGAAGATTCATAGTTGTCGTCTCGGCGCGATATGTATCAACAAAGAAGGGTCGTATACTTGTCCTTGCAGAGATGGCTTTCAGTATGATAGAAACACTGCACAATGCTTTAACTCAGGTTTGTATATGCACGCAGTCGAACCTCAAGTATCCAGTCTTTTGGTATTGATCTGGAAAAGTCCGGATAATCAAGGTTTGGCTGTACAATAAATGTATTTGTACATCGGGGAGGGGACTTCGGGGATAAACGATCGGGGATGCTCGTCGTATCTTTTAAGGGTAAAAATCAGCGATTTGGTCTCTTTTAGGGTTTAAACATATAAAAATTCTATCTTTTAGGGGTTGGATCCCACTGAATGTTTTAGAGTTGAAAAATTTGCGAGGTTCTTTTGAAAAACGTCCGGTATCTTTTCAGAGGTATTTTTGAAAAATTCCGATGACCATCTCATATCGTTTATTCCCGGAGACCACCCCCACGGGATTCGTACCTCAGTTTGGGCCTGAAATCAGCATTCCGACTGTCGAGTACCTCTTCCTCCAATCCCCCAGAAATAAACATCCAACTAAAAGAACTTGTCATTAAATAAGTTTGATAAAAACTGATGAAAAAATATTAAACATAAGAGTATTATGAAAAAATTCTTAGCTATCCTTTCTTTATTGTTCAAAAAAGAATACTCACTGCCCGGCCTACACTTACTCTCTGCAAGTTTTTTATACGTACTAGAATTATACATAACGCTATTAAACAGTTGTCGTGACTATATCGATTTGTACACTGAAGAATACTTTTCAAGGTACAACTAAGACAACTTCTTGGTCAATCATGTGACCATCGTTAATAATATTACAGATTTACTCTATTTTATTATTTTATATAACATTACTACAGATACACTAACAGTCGAACCTCCCAAGGCTACCAGTAGATCATTATCATGGATAGAAATAACTGGTATAGTGATAGCTGTAGTAATTGTAGTTATCATGGCTTGTGCTGCCGTGTTTTACATCTACAAGAAACGGGCTTGGTTAGGTAGGTGTTTCTTTGTCTGAATCGACTCTGATTTGACAGTATTACTATAGACCAGTTCATAGTTAACAAACTGCTATCAGTGCGCATCTGATTTCTTCCCGACGAATCTTTTGTTTTGCCTTCTTTTGTCTTTCAAAATACAAAATAAATCGAGGAATTCGGAATAAAATCGCATGCGCACTGAAAGCGATTTTTTAATTATGAATTGCCTTCTATATATATCCAAATCCCTTTTCAATCCTTCAAAGGCTGAAACAATTTGAAAATTTAAGTGTTCTTGAACATTAAAGACTGACGTCAAAATTTTATCTATCTGTGTACTTATTCATAGTACTGCCAAACATGCAAGATCCAATCTAAAAGTTTTTGCAGTGTTCAGCTCTGAGAATACAAAATTAATTTAATGATTACTAACAAGATTGATAAACATATCTTAAGGACATATCTTGGGAAATGAATTTGTGATATTACTTTATAAGAGGTCAGTCCAAAATTAAAATTGAATGGCGAAATGCTGCGCACTAGAGATGGGCACGAGTAATACACGTGCAACACGCGAGCGAGAACTTCCTGACGAAAAATAACATAACAACATAACCATAGCACTATTTTATCTCATCTCAGGTAGTCGAAGCTCCTATACTTCAGAAGGTGAGGATGTAACGTGTTACCATGGCAATCAGGTCATGTCACGTGACTACGAGTTTCAAAACCTAAGCTTTGGTACTCATAGTAGTCATGGTTTGGATCATAAGAGATATTCGACATACAGCAATCACTACGTCACTGATGAACAGCGGTATCACCATGACGACAATGGATACCAATATGATTCCAGTTTTGATCAAGTTGAAGCCGTGGAAGTTTAAGACGTCAGTAAGTGCTACCAACAGTTCCTTAACATTGAATAAACGACAACATTGTCTTGAAATCCATCTTCTGCATTAATTAGTTCGCGTGTGTGCTGAAGCCACCTTACTATTTGGACTTAGCTCACAGGCAGAGAAAAAGAACGTATTTTTCATTATTTTTTCTAATTATTCCTGGTGACGATGACCCAGAAAGTCGCAAACTCAAACGTTATTATAATCACAAAGAATATCAGCAAAACCGACAGAGTGCTGTGTGATCTTTCATATTATTCTGCTATCATAATGAACATTGATCGTTGCTGGTGCTAAAGATTTAGTGTAGATAGTAACATATCTTCAGCTGAAAATCCTTATCAGTATTTCATCAAATAGAGTTGACATGTCATTTTCATTATTTATACCGAATAGTCAAACTTGGTCTAACTTAGTCTTTGCATACGAGCTCAAGGGTAGGTTGTACCAAAGTCTGGATAAATTTGTCCACCGAATAAAAGTTATCCACAGCATTTATTTTCTGAGTTAGTCGCTGGATAGGGCGTTATCCGGTTGTTAGCGCTATTAAGGGCTCGTACAACAATCCCATCATTTTTAACTTAATTTGATGATTCACGCAATATTTCGTCGATATCTGGGTGATGAGGGACCATGGAGAATATCATCAAGATCGAAATAAACAAAGTAGCAACGAAGCAAAGAAGAAAGAAACGATCGATTATATGCGCAGCAAGAATCCACTCGAATCGATCAGCCTCCAGCTTGTCTTGTTCATCTTGGTTATCTCCTAGTTTCCTCAGTCCTTCCACCATGTGATCCTGTCGATGTATAATCGCTCCTAACATCGTCATATATTTATCTCTAGACGCGCATGCTTTAGGCTGTCTAAGGTTACGCTCCATGGAGTTATCCATTTGAACATCGACTGTATAAACGCTTTCATCGTCACCAAACACGGTACTCGGTGCAACGTGAAACATACTGCCTGGCCGAGACGAACCTGCTAATGATTTAGCAGCTGCAGTCCGAGAACCACAGATTTTACAGCTTGCAACTGAGGGTTTTCGGTTCAAGAACGCTGACACATTTGATTCAGTTCGTGGGCCAAGGCGTCTTTCCATAATTAGACTTCTGAACTGATTAGCTGGTAATGACGATTGCATTTCACTACGATCTGCATTATTAGGAGAGTCATCGTCGTTTTGTTTGATGGCTCTAATCCCCAGCAGTTTACCGAGTCGCTCATTGATGTAGTATCGCATCCAAAATGGCATTTCATTAATCTCAGGGTTTGTGTGATAACACATGAGAACTAGACAAGTCGCCACTAAAGCAAGACCAACCTGAAAGATATCATGCTATCTATATGAGACACAATCAATTATAGTGTTTAAATGCATCAATGCTTATTAGCCTATTGATTTGCGCAATGCATGGCTTTGTTAACTGCTAATGACAGAGACCCTTTGTACGAAGTCTGGATAGCTCTATCAGCCGGATGAATTTTACAGAAATTAAGATGCAGTGAGAACTTTATCCAGACTTTGCGCGTACAGACGGCACCAGAATGCTTTGCCTATTTTCATTTGTAGGGTAATAAGTTGTCATAGATTTATTTTTTTAAATAACTAACCTAAATTCCCTCCCCATCAGGTAATAGAAACGACAACGGCCAAAATCTACACTTAAACATTGCCGTTATTGATCACTCAATATTTATAATTTCCTGTCCTTCGCCTGCATCTTTTCGTGAGAGGGTGCACTGTACTGGAACTGCAGATATTTTGGAAAGATACGATAAAAAACAATGACTTGTAATACTAAGTTCCAGGAATATAATAAGGGCTGGGCACCTCCTTCACCTCTTCAACAGACCCGCCCCTGTAATACCCTGTAAGTGATGCTACTACAAACTTAATTAATTTTTTTTTTGTTATAATAATATACAGATACACTCAAAGTCGAACCTCCCAAGGAAACTAGCAGATCATTATAGTTGTCTTACCTCGACTATAGAGCATGTTATAAACGCAGAAATCAAAGGTACTACTTCTGAAGTTGGCGGTAGAATATCAGCCACTATCAACATAAACACTGTTAACGCCAATAGGTTGGTGATTACTAAAGAAATTCGCTCTCCAGACTCTGTACTGACGATGAAAGACAACAGAGAGAGCACTGAAAGAGAAGAGAAACTTTGATTGCTTAAACGAGATTGCAAGTCCATTCAGGACCTTTCCTTCTGTCCAATCGTGCATTCTCTATCAGATAATAAATAGTACTAAAAGAGCGTGATCGCATGTTCAACCCTCGCCCCTATAGACCAGTTCATAGTTAACAAACTTCTGTCAGTGCACATGCGATTTTATCCCGAATCTTTTGTTTTGCCTTCTATTGTTTTTCTAATTACAAAAGAAAGTGATGAATTCGGGATAAAATCGCATGAGCACTGAAAAAAGCGATTTTTTTAAACTATGAATTGGCTTATATCATCAAAGTTTGCAAAATCCGTTCATGTATAAATTTATTTTCTATTGAGAATACAGGAACAAAAGTCATAATTAAAGAACAAAAAAAAAACGTGAAATGAATTCTGGTTTAGATCGCGCGAAAGTAGAACGTTCAGATCAGGATTCTTATTGGAGCATCACTTGCAATGCTTCGTGAGCGAAGCTTGGAAGGCCCTCGCGAGTGGATGGTCAAAATGAATATAATCTTGTTAGACAAGTCCTTTCATGTGCGCGTTTGCATTACATTTCAGTTTATAACAAATAAATAAAGTTACATTGATTAGCGCTGCAGAGACTCTCCATTAGACTAATAACATTCTTTTTCCGAAATGTATTTCCAAGAGAGCTTTCTATCAGTCGATAGATGATCATAAAACAACACACTGATACATTATAAAACATTTAAAATATAATAATTATAATTGAATACTGAGTAGGTGGATCTTCAATGACTTGATTTGATGAAATGCGCATGGATCTCTTCTTCCCAAGGCCTTATAGGGAAAAGCCATGACTGTGTGTATGCGTGACATACCTGTAATCAACAGACAGGGGACCACTAGATTTACCCAATAATACAAAGTTCTCCTCCTTATATGGAGTGTGCAAGTGACGTCAGTGAAGGGATGAGGACAGCACACGTATTTTTTCTCGTTGCGTTGACAAGGAAACCCAACTAGATCCCATTCTCCATTGGGTATGTATCCGTCGATGTTGGCGGAGGGAAATTGAGTCTCAATGTCGACTGAGCCTGCATCGTAGGTCCATGAACCAAATTTTAATATACAAGCCTAGAAAAGGAGCGTATATTTGTAGCAATTGCTTGACACAGCTGTAAGTTAGCTGAACGGTTTTAGATGGCATTTATTTAACAGCGACGGGAGCCTTTTTGAATTTTTTACTGAAAATGTGAGGATTGGGTACACTGTAAAAACAGCCTGGTTTAAACAACCAAAAAAAAGTTATAACCATTTCAAATGGTTAGTTCCACCAATGTACAAAAATACATACAAATACATGGTTATTACAATCGCAAGAGTTTACATAACCAATTTATTTAGTTTGCTTTAACCCAAAGTTAGTTGCTTGTTTTAACGAAAGATAATTTTAATCAAAATACATATGATTCTCTCAGATACATTATTTAACATGACTTTCTGGTTGCTTTAACCAGAGAGTTTTTACAGTGTAGGAGTGAGAGGAGAGGGGCATGGTGGAAAATGTTTAATAACTGTAGTATAGTCGGACAAGAACAACCGCAACAGTGGCCGGTCCAGAGGGGGTTCCATGGGTTCCCCCTCGTGCGCCTATAGAATTGTAAAACGTTTTGAGACTTTGTGAAATGCGCTACATAACAACATTCACATTACATTACATTTGTTACAGTACGGGCGGTACTGTTTCCTACTCAATACGCAAACGACTCTTTAGAAAATGTGAAACCAAAATGGGACTTTCTTTTGAAAAATCCTGGATCCTCCACTGCACAAGAACAAGCACAAGGCTCAGTATATCTTCTCTATACAAAGAGCAACGCGGCATTTCGATTTTACCCAATATAACATCGAAAGGGTTTGTCATCGATCCTTTTTCAACATCTAAAACGTTTAAAAATCTGTTGACTTGAAAGTCAAAATGAGTGTGGAAGTGCTCGTTGGATAAAATCAAGATGCAAGCTAAAGTAAAAAAATCAAAACTGTTTGCTTAGAGTGGTTGCACCACCATCTTGAGGAAAGGTGAGCTCTATGACGTATAAATAGAACATACACACGGCCACATACTTTTCAGAGGAGTTTGAAAAGATTTTGAAGACAGTCTTTTAAGAGAGAGGTGCACGCTCCCCTCCCCCATGCACTGCAAGCCTCATCTAGATTATCCCTGATCGTAATAACAAAACACCCTCACCTGCTGGTCGAATGGAAAGTATTTTACGTTGATTTTACACGATGTTGTCAGTATGGTAGGCGCTAACCATTTGTTTTGTCCTGAATGGAGGACAGTTATCTTTGCCTTAAAAACATCCAATGCCCCAGATGCTGCGCTGTCGGCACTACAAAAGAAACGTTTGTGAGTGATATTTACATATCCATACAAATACGCAGCAACGTTGATGTCAGTTAACGTTGTTTTTAAATGTATTTCAATCATCAACGCTCAGCAGCTTTGATCCCAAACTCCTCTGCAAATTAAGACTGGGCACTAGTGCAAGACGCCAAAATACAAATGTTTTTGTTTATTCCCGGATTGGGATAGCATATACTTGCCAATTCTTTGCAAAAATTCCTTTACACTCGTAACTGATCTACATGGGAGTGCTTCTCAACTTGTCTTATTTATGTCTTTATTATGTCTTTCAAAACCGCCATAAGCATATGAGACTGAGCTATATCAATATAATTTATTATAGTTTATTAACGTCCCATCTATTGTTGTAAATCTTACTTGTTGTACAAATATATATCTGGCTTCCAGAGGTCAGAAGGGTCCAAATTAACCATTGAAATATCTCCATATTCACTCTTATTCCAGGCTAACAAAGGGTTTTCCCAGATCTGTGGATATAACATGCACAAGAAACATTTGTTAATTCGATGACCAACGTGTACTAAGACAATGTTCATTGTGCAGTCAAGGCACGTAGATAAAAACCTGCCAAAATAATTTTTAGGGAAAGCATTGGGTACATGACACGTGTTACAAATTGCAGATATTTTTTTTTATGCTGCGAGCACTTTGAATGGTCGAGAACCGTGTGATATTAGAACGCAGACGCTCATTTAGCGCGTAAAAAGCACGGGGGACTCCGAAAGCTGATTATCTTAGAAGAAATGAAGTCATGTGATCAAGATCGTGAAAACTTTAAACAAAATCAACGATCGATTGAAAATGTTTGTACAGCAAATCAACAAAACTCACCTGCCTAATGTATAGACTTAGTTTTAATATCTCGAACTTTTCTATCTAAAACATCAAAGTTAAGACTCATATATGAGCAATGGAAGCAGGCATATGATCAGTGGGATATGATCAGTGGGAAACCCAAAAGTAATATATGATTTATTTATTTATATTATATTATGATATGATTTATATATGTATATCTTTAAATCTTGGTTTTAACTGGTTTGGTGCTCCCAGAGCAAGTTATAATAACACTGAGCTAAAAGTTCTAAAAGTTCAAAATTAGATGGGGCATTGTTTTCAACCCTGAATGTTTGTGTTTAGTCACTTGTAGGAACATCCCATCTTGATTATATTGATTGTTATGAAATGAAACCTTATTGATTCAAATTTGTTTAGAGAGAGAGGGCAGTTGACTGCAATATCCCAGAGATAAAAATAAAAAAATCACGGACGAAATGTGTAAAAAAAACTCCAATGCCTCCACAATTTTGAAACTTAGTGAGTAGAGTGCGGGATTTTTGAGGACAACAGGTCATACTGATTAATCCATCTGTCGGTTTGTTTAAAATTAAAAGAGTACATGGTAAATGAAGGACCCTGGGGGCGGGAGGGAGGGGGGACTCCGTGAGTAAACAATCGGGCATGCTCGTCGTATCGCTTAGGGGTAAAAATCATCGATTTGGTCTCTTTTAGGGTTTAAAATATGAGATTTGCCAAATCCTCACTTTTAATTTGGTATCTTTTAGGGGTTGAATAGCACCGAAACTCATTATTTTGGTATCTTTTAGAGATGAAAAGTGTGTGAAGTCACACCCTTTTGAAAAACGTCCTTTTATCTTTTAGGTGTACTTTTAAAAAATTCCGACGAGCATCCCCGATCGTTAATTCCCGGAGTCCCCATATCCCCTCGGGTGAAAGAAATCGTTCGTACTGGGCGTATACCAATCACAAGCTCTATTTATTCTATTTTTAGAAAAAAGAACCTATTTGGGAACTGGATATTAAAAACCGTTTCTACTCTTACAAACAGTGCATAGAAATTCGACGTTGTGTCGTTGTAGGAAGATCAGGAAGATATTTTCCATCAATTTGCATTTTATCATTGTATTTTGCTTGAAGTAGTTTATTTACATAATCACGCTGCAGCCCACCGTATAAATACAATATTAAAACGTCTAAACAAAATATTAAAACGCATAAATACAATACTAAAAACAATGGTCTCAAAATATAGGTCCTTTGTTCTAAGAATAGAATAAAAATACGGCTTATGATATTCCAGTACACCATCGATTCCTTTGACCTTTCTTGGTTTTTGTGGACCTACCACATCAATAATCTGGTTTAATGTGAGGCCTAGTTTGACGGTAACATTGTGTTCTTTTTTGATAACCGGACGCAGTTTTTTGTCGTAGTTTCCAAGGATACCTTGAAGTAATCTTGCCTCATCATTATCCACACCTAGTCAACAAAATATTGAGAAAAACTTTGCACTTAATTTCTATAGATGTCGGTCTGGCTTATCATTTTAATAATAAATATTTTTTTTAATTAAAAATATGATCTAAACGCCAGAGTCCATATAAAACTTGGGGATATAACCCTTTTTTTAGGTTCGTCAACTCTTGCTCGTTCACTTTTCAATAGATCTAGAGTACTCCCCGGGGGATGCGGTAAAAGACGGCTATTTTGCAGTTGGATTTCAAAAGTCCTTGCCAAATTACTGTCCTTGACATCTTCATCTCTACCATATCATAAACAACCTCATCAAACGTTACATTTCTTGACTAATCTATTGTTTTCTATAACTGTATATAAATTCATACTGACCAGATTTATTTAGTCCTAACGTGACAGTTCCACATAGAATGAACATAAACACCATCCACAACGACAACAAGAGAAGCAATGGATCCTTCTTGAACATCATTAACTTTAGTCAAAAATGAAGCACATCAAATGTTAATTTATACCGAGAAAAAATATGCAACGATAATTATTGATATTTTTCTCTTCAATTCAATTAGATTTGACGTTGGATGTTGTAATTTTCTCATTATGTTGGCAATATACTGAAAGAGATGTTTTCATTAATTGAAATGCAAAATTTATCATTTAATTTGGTAACATAAATTCTCTAGATAGTATTATTTTGGATATACGGTGCCGGGCGTAATGGCAGATAGATAACCAGTTTGCAGTCAGTTATTGCGTGTTTTAATCTGTTCAGTAAATACAAACCTTAATAGCAAAAGTAAACTTTCAGTGTGTGATGCTCTGATTAGCCACTTGTCCAGCTACAGATCATATACTGCTGTTATTAAACGACCTTTCTCAAACCAGATTTTCGTCTGTTTTTAAACCATTTTAGCCAACATTTTCCGAATGCTGCATGACCTTAAAAATAGATTCTATTGATAAAAGTAGAACTAAAGCTAATCGGTGAGATCACGTGATTATTTCCTAGCTGGAACGGCCTCACAAGCAGTTATTGAACCAAAATATCTGTTTTAAAAATAACTACGAATTCATCTTTTATCAGAGGTATAACCTCAAATCTGTATTGTTGTATGTTTACAATAAACTATATCCGTGTTCTTGGTTTTAAATAGACCAATAAAATTATTATAAAAATGGAAACCTAATCATCCGATATACAATGACATTCAGTTGAATTTTTTAGCTTTCCAGAAAGCTGGAAAAAGAACTCTTTTTTTCTCTTCCTTTACACTATTACAAAGAATATAAAAAAATCATAAGATGAATATTCACTCGGACAGCGGCATCGTCATGGATTGCCTTTGCAGCATTTAATAACTACGATCACGGACAAAAAGGGTCAGAATTTTCTGACGTAGTGGTTTTTTTAAACACCTACACTGCAAACAATAGCTATACATCCGTCCCTTCTCTCCCCCCATTAATGTTAATGGTTGGCATTTTACATATAAGGGAATGGTCATTTTTTTATTGACAGGGGTGGGGCGGAGGATTTGTACATCAATGTTTCCAAAATATCAAATTGCTGTGTGTTCAGCTTGTGTAGTCACCACCTTTTCAAACACTGAAAGCCGATTGTACATACTCCCGGCTACATGGCCCAACGCACAAACGAGAATGAATTGGTAACTATGATGGTCATATCACCAACTTTGCACTATTTGTAGGTGAAATATTCATTCCCGCAAGATTGTTTCGGAAGAAAGTTGTCGGTGCACCGACCCAGTCTGTAATTCCTCTAAATTTTACACTCGTTTGCATGAACGAATCAAACTATGCTTAGTTGTTAGTTATGTGGTAGTTAGCTTAAGGTCAGCCCAAGTAAGTGACTTTTATTTGCCGAAAAAAAATCAAAATAAGCAATATATGCACATCACTAGAAAACAGTTATTGAAGATGAAT
This sequence comes from Diadumene lineata, assembly GCA_918843875.1. NCBI lineage: Eukaryota > Metazoa > Cnidaria > Anthozoa > Actiniaria > Diadumenidae > Diadumene > Diadumene lineata. The sequence goes on along the minus strand of OU974070.1, from coordinate 20,963,190 downwards.
TCGCTATCTTCGTTGTTCATTGTTTTGGTTGCACTCCTATTCTGAATCACATAAAATGACGGCACCCTCTAAAACACTGCATCCACCTCTGCTGACCAAATAAGAAAATAGACAAACAAACAGAAAAAACACACAAACAAACAAACCAATAAATAAGCAAGGTTCCAAACTGAGCAAACATCTGGACAAATAAATAAATAAATAAATGAATAAATAAATGAATGAATAAATGAATGAATGAATGAATGAATGAATGAATGAATGAATAGATAAACAATTAAATACATAAACAGATATAAGCAAATAAATAAACACACACATTTGACATGAGCAAATAAGCAAACAAATTAGCAAGAAAATCAGACACAAAATAACATGTACAGATCGATTTACAGACATACTAACAACTTTTCCTTCCGTTTTTTATTCATTTTTGTATTGTTATAGGTAAAACATACAAATAAAATTACCTTTTGCTATTTTTCAAATCAAAAAAACCAACTGAAGGTATGTCGGTTTCATTTTCAACGGTAAAAGTTTCTTTCAACCACGGATTCCCCCTCCCCCGAGTAATAATGGGTATTGCATTGTAAATAGTTAAAACGTTTTTTAGACCTTGAATTATTTCTTTGTTTCAGACATGCTTGTGTTAACTAAGTCTGTTCATTTAATCAGTTCTGTATGATTGGGGTTCCTTTGTTTTGAGCGATGCTTGCAAAGGATCATGGTTACTAGTTAGCAGCAGCCATCTTGAAGCATTCCACGAGGCCGGGGAACGGTAGGAAAACTTTACAATTAAACCTGTTAATGCAGAGGGGTATTAAGAACTATGCCCACCTCACAGCCCCTTCCACCTAAAGAAAACGCTCTTTTCAAAAAGATATTGGTAAGCAATGTTCAAATTATTTACCATCAAGCTAAAATGATGCCGCGATCATGTTTAGATGGGTTTGCACTCATCTGTTTTATTGCAGGAATGTAGTATTTTACTCACTTTTTGGTCTTATTTCCCGCAATAGAAATGCTACGAGCAAAAGCAGTACAAAAATGGCCTCAAATACGCCAAACAGATTCTGATGAATCCAAAGTATTCAGATCATGGAGGTAAACTAGCCGATTTTGTGTCTATCTAAACTTACTATAAATCTGTTTGTGAAGGGTGATGTGGTGGTTCTTTGACATCACGTGCATCGGTGATTGGACGCATTTCTATTTCCTTCCATAATAATACTTTGTTTGATTTTATTCAGAAACACTTGCCATGAAAGGTCTTACTTTAAACTGCCTTGGTCGTAAAGAAGAGGCCTACGACTATGTTCGAAAAGGCTTGAAAAATGATCTAAAAAGTCATGTCTGTATCCTTGATAAAAATTCTTATTGCCTTTCACAGACACTCTCTACAGAAACAAGGCAATCCGTTAACACGATTTAGTACTTGTGTACTTTTGTACATTGCAATGTTGTTTGTGTTGCCCCAGTAGGGAAGTGGTATGAATTCACATTTCAATATTATTCTTCCTTGGTATTTTGTTTTGTCTATATCAGGGATATATTTAGTGCAATTTGTCTGTGAAACACTTATTACTAAATAGTACAAAACAATGCTAGACCCACATAGAAAACAACTGAATTTGCATTGAGTTGTACAATCAAGTATTACTAAAATTTCATGGTTGTCTGTACTCCAGTATCCATTGGCAATGCAAAATGATGTTATGTTGATGCTAACAGTTCTTTTTGTGTCTTGAGGCACATTTTGCCATGCATAGCATTGTTGTTCAACATTCTACTTGATAACGAGCAATGGAGGAAAATGTGCTGTCACAAGTACAATTTTTGTCTCACAAAAAACTTTTACAAGGTCAGGCCTACTCAATCAGTACAGTAGGATGTCGCTTGATACCAATAAATTGTAATTGAAATCAATTAACTGATTCACATCGATTACTTATCATTGAGGAACTCTGATGTAAACATTTATCCTTTGAATTTGATTGATCAATGTCACTGGTGGGCTTTAATTGATCATCGATTGGTCAATATCAATCAATATTAATTGATTCATTAATTCATATTGATTTAAGATTGATTTCTTATGATCAATTGCTATCATTTTCGATGTTTCTGCTTCAAAATATAGCATATTTCTACACTGACTTGTAGCATGTTGACTATGTCCAAATAGCTGATAGCAAGATGCTTTTGAAGAGGAGACTAAAAATCAACAATAAATATTTACAATTTCCCATTGAGGAATTTTTAATTTATCTTGTGAAAAGCTATTGAGAAAAAAGGATTTAGCATGATTCAATAAAAAAGCCCAAGCTCATGTAGTTCTTAGTAGTTCAAAGTATCCTTTTATTTGTCTTGCGTGGATTTAGTGTATCAGATTAGGTTTCTGTAGTATATTCCTTGACTGTAATACTAGGTTGGCATGTCTATGGTTTATTACAAAGATCAGATAGGAACTATGAAGAGGCTATCAAGTGCTACCGTAATGCCCTCAAATGGGAAAAGGTACATTATGAATTTGTTTTGTTCTTGTTTGTAGGCTGGAGTCGTGTCATTACAATGATTATTGAGGTTATAGAGCCTCTTGTTTTATATTCATATTCTTGTTTTGTATTTTGATATTTTGTTTCCGAAGCCACAAAAATGTTTTGAATGCGAACGAAGACTCAATAACAGTAATAGCTATTTAGAAATACAGGGATTGCAACCCTTTTGTTTTGCTCTTATTGAGTGTTTGTTTAGGACATTGAACTCTTTGCTGCGCTAATAGTAATGCTCTTTTGCTTGAATGGGAAACAGTGTAAAACTTTATGTTATTGTTTGTGTCACTGTTCATTCTTATTTTATATTCTTATTTATTTTTAGGAGAATATTCAAATACTTAGAGACTTGTCTTTGTTGCAAATCCAAATGAGAGATCTTGATGGGTATAGGGTAGGTTTGCTTTGTATGTCACATAAATCCTTTGGTGATCCTGCAGCGCATGCATTCATTGAACTATGCAAGTTCTACTTTATTTGGTGGGTATTAAATTTAAAGAAGTATCCAGGATGCATTTCCAGCATTTGTTTTTGTTTAAATAGGAAACAACATCAGAAAATAAATATGCAAAAAAAAAACAATTAAGTATTTGACTGAAAGTAAACTGGAATGTTTGAGATTTTAAGCAAATGATTCAACAGTTTTCAATTTATTGAATTTTCAATTTAATCAAAAATGGCATCCACTGCACATTAATGTGGACAGCACATCCTGGCTGAGAAAGCTCTATAAAGTTTGTGTGGGCTGGTACATAAATTACTTCCTTCTCTCGGGTATGTGCATGGTCATAATAAGCTTCTGGGCTGTACTGTACTGTATACGGCCCCACAGGATTGTACAGGGGGCGCACGAGAGGGGGGCTGAGGGGCTATAGCCCCCCAATAATTCTTCCGCCATTTTGGTATTTGTAGAAACTTTATTTGTAAATGTAAATATTTGATGCTTTTTGTGTTCTCAATGCTTGTCAGAACACCAAAAATCGGAATTTCAAAATTTTCTGGGGTAGATATAACTTCCGGCTTACACCCCCCCCCCAATCCAAAATATGTGTCGCTGCCCCTGTTGTAGGCTTAATATGTTATTGTGTTGAAGTGAAGGGATCAATTGAACCATAAATCACAAACTCTTTCTGTCATTATGTTGTAGGAAACAAGGTATCAGTTGCTGGTATTAAGACCTGGTCAACGAGCATCATGGATAGGCTATGCCATATCATATCATTTGTCAAAGGACTATGATATGGCTTTTAAAATCTTGGAGGAATACAGAAAAACCCTTAATGTAAGAGAGGTTTGATGAGTTGTTATGCTGTGTTATTAATAATTATTAATCAATCAATATTGACCCATTGCACTAAAGTAAATACAAAGGGTCATGGCTATTGAAGAGGAACAAATAAATGTAAATGCATAGAAAGTTACTATAAAAAAACACATCTCCATCAAATGTGCTGAATATTATTAACACAATGAAGACCAGCCCTTTTTAGAATAAACTGTTTTTCTAAGAGCAAATTTTGTTAATTTTTCTATCTGATCTAGGGATTCTATCCCCTGTATTATCGCGGCCATTACCTCATAATGCAACAGGATATTTATTAAAGCAAAAGAATTCTAGAATACTGACTTGTCTATTTCCATAGATGTCACCATCCAAAGTTGACATAGAGCATAGCGAGCTCCTGCTGTATCAAAACATGGTGTTGAGAGAATCTGGTCAGTTGAGTGAAGCTCTGAAACATCTAGAGGACAATGACCAGCTTATATGTGACAAATTATCACTGAAAGAGATTAAAGGTAAACTACATTGTAATAATGGCAGTAAATAATAGAGAAAGATATAAACTGTAGTTGGTGGGATTTGAGCCTGTGATGAGTGTGAATCAACTGTTTGAAAGAAACTAAAACAGGTTTTATGATTTGCGACAAAAGCCTAGTTTTTTTCTTTACTTTTGTTTGGACTCTGGGCAATGTTGGGTTCTGTAGGAGTCAAAGGGCACATTTACTTGTTTTCAAATTATGCATGTTTATTTTTTTTCTACATTTTGTCTATAGGTCTTCATCAAAGTATCTGATAAAGACTTACAATTGGCTTTATGTTGAGTATTTTTTGCAACCCTCCCCTACCCTGTAACAATGTTGGTTTGATCAATGATGGTCTTGTATGAAGTGAAACTTCATTCAATATTGTTCAGGGGGATGAGAATGAAAAGGTGTCAAAAAATTGAAATGTCACAACAAAATTCAACCAGTGACAGTGTCTTCCATATCAGTGTCTTCTAATATGAAACTCTTAATTGATTCATCATGGAAAATGATTATTGACTTAACAAATTTTTGTTTCTCAGGAGAGTTACTGATAGCATTAGGTGATTTCAAGCAAGCCGAGGAAATTTACAGAGATCTGATCAAAAGAAATCCAGAAAATCATCTGTATTATAAGCAGTTGGAGTTGACTCTTAAACTAGGTAAGGCTGCACACTACGCAATCATCTTCTATTTTAATAGTTGTAGTGCTTTGTGCTTGTTGTCAAAGTTGTTGTGGGTGTCAGTATTGATTTAAACATTGAATTTCCAGAATATATATACTTGAGGCTCAAAATAAAAGCTAGCAGGCCTGGATGACCCATCAAATACATTTTTGGACAGTCATCACCCATTTTGAAAATATGAAATGATCATTTTTTAAACTTTGTGAGATGGATCTACACAAGATAAGGTTTTCCCCTTGAAATTTGGCTGGTCAACTTATTGTTTCAAAATCCAATTGGGCCATCCAAGAAGCAAATTTGAAGAGACATTGTCCCTTGACCTGGCTTTATTTTGAGCACTGGTGATAGTTGATTGATATAGTATATTCATTTTAGATAACCCAGATGACAGGCTCAACATGTATGTAGGATATTCTACTAAATATCCTAAAGCAACATCACCAAAACGACTACCACTGAACTTTACAGAAGGTTAGTTAGTTATGTTACTAACATAGTTGATTTAGTTGACTGAACATAGACTAGACATCCTGGTTTCAATGATGTTGATGATGATCATGATGATGATGATGATGATAATGACCTGAGCAGTAGTGTTCTCTGGCAGAGCTGCTTTCTCCTTAATGACTAGTTATTGGCAATGTCCTTTTCACTACAGCTCATCAACCCTATTTTTTATACACATTGGTGACAGCACACAGAACATCTACAAACATTGCTCTTTGAAGATTGTTGTTTAGCTGTCTTGGATGTTAACTGCAATCTTATGTAAATGGTGAATGTCATGTTCAGTTTGAATGGTAAAGTGCTTCCTGTTCCAGTGTATCCTGGGGGGTGCTAAAGTTATTTAATCATTGTTGATGCATAATCAAGCTAACGTATTGGTACATGTTTGTGATTAGGGGAATCATTTGCAAGACTAGTTGATGATTACATGAAACCATCCTTACATAAAGGAGTTCCTCCATTATTCAATGATCTTAGAATTTTGTATGGTCAGAAAGATAAGGTAAGTTATTGAGTTTATAAACAGTTACTTATCGATCATATTTAAGTATTGTATTGATTTGTTTCAGGGCAAAATTATTGGTGAAATTGTATTAAAATATTTGGCAAACCTAGAAAAGTATGGATCTTTTACACAAGGTAACTTCTTGAACATTGTCATATTGAATATGGAATTTTCAAGCTTCAAGTTTATTTTTGACATAGCCATGAAGGATATTGATACTGTATTGTATTATGTTTGTGTTAGATGGAGAGAAAGAGCCACCAACAGCTATCCTATGGACACTGTACTTTCTTGCGCAACACTACGATCATTTAGGAAACACTACTAAAGCCATGGAATATATCAATCGTGCCATTGAACATACTCCCACTTTAATAGAATTGTACATGGTTAAAGCTAGAATATATAAGGTAGGCATTATATGTCTTCTTTGTTTATGTGTATTTTTTTTTTCATTGTTTGGCTCTTCTTTTGTGTCACCAAAACTAGATGACAAAGGCTTTAAACATAAATAAATGAATAAATTGAATAAATAAATGATTGAATAAATGATTGATTGATTGATTGAATGAACAAACCAACCAACAAACAAATGAATGAATGAATGAATGATTCATGATTCAATGATTCAATCAATCAATCCATCAATAACCTTGCAATACTCTATTTTGAAATGAACACAAAGAATTTTACATCTAAATACAGCACCCCATTGCAACAACAAGGAAAATTCATTATCAATATCACTCTTTACAGTATGTTCTTGGTTCTTGTCAAACAATCTAATGTGCTGTTTTTCCTATCCAGCATGCTGGGGATATAGTGAAAGCTGCTGAGCTAATGGATGAAGCAAGGGCTTTAGATACTGCTGACCGATATGTCAATTGTAAATGTGCCAAATATCAGCTTCAAGCCGATCAAGTCCAGGCAGCAGAAGACACCTGCGCCATGTTTACTAGGGTAATGTATTTGTTTGTCCCTGTGTATGGAAAAAAAACTTAAAGAACAGTTATTAAATAGAATTTCTGTGATTCAATAGTATGAAATAATTGAAGGGTTAAAAGCGAAAATGGCTTAAGTATATATATATATAAGTATATATATATAAGTTAACCCTTCAATTATTAACATAATGATGAATTAGTCTTCTACATGTCTAGTCCCAAGCTAATTTTGCAAGGGGTAATGACCTTCTTATCATGAAGACTTTCTTTCACACTTACTACCCCTACATTTTGCTACAATAATAATTTATTTCTTGTTCAAGGGCATCCTACAAAAATTGATAAACAGTTATTTTGTTGATTTTTCAGGATGGTTTTCAAGCAGCTGAGAATCTGAATGAAATGCAGTGTATGTGGTATCAAACACAATGTGGTTATGCTTACCAGAGACTTGGAAAGTATGGTGAAGCACTCAAGAAATCCCATGAGATTGATAAACACTTTGAAGAAATCACAGAAGATCAGTTTGACTTTCATACCTATTGTATGAGAAAGATGACGCTATGTTCATATGTCAAGTAAGGCACATTTTAGATACACTTGAAATAAAGCCTTTAAGTTATATTATCTGTTCTTATTTCATGATATTTCAAATACCTTTGAAATATAATTTTTTGAAGTGACATTTTTCTTATCTGTTTTCTGCTAGGCTGTTAAGATTAGAAGATGTTTTAAGAAGTCATCAATTCTATTTCAAGGCTGCAAAAATTGCAGTTGAGGTATGTCACAGTTAAACACATCCATCAATGCATTGTTTTTCTCGCAACTTGAACAAATCTGATGGCAGCTGTAAAGGTGTCAACAAATCATGCAGATGTAAAACCAGAAAGTATAAAGGAATTGCCTGATGTTGCATTCTCTATATCTGTTTTCAGTGCTATTTAAGGCTATATGACAAACCCCTCACAGAAAGTGATAAAGATAAAAACTTGGCCAATAGTAACCTGTCTGCCAAAGAGCTGAAGAAATTGAAGAGTAAGCAGAGAAGAGCAGAGAAAAAAGCACAGTTACAGGAAAGCAAAGGTACAAATAAAACTATAGTTGTTTTCCCATGAGTAGGAAATATAGCAGATGACTTTCACAGCAGCATCTTTGTAAATCAGCTTTGAGCAGAAATATTTTTCTGTGTCTAATAAAGTTGTTTGTTATTATTATTCAACGATTGTTTTCTTAGAAATTACACTTACAACATGATAAATTATGCCACAGTTGCCTTATAACACAGTGTCCACATTAAAAATTCAATTTAAACTGTAGTAAAGTTCATTTTTTGCCATCTTCAGTAGACTAAATAATATTTAACATTTGACCAGTTTGTAATATGATGTAGTAAGAATGAATCACAGCCCAATGCTTAAACAAATTGTCAATTCTGATTTGTCTAATAGGGAATGAAGTTAAAGACAACAAAGATTCTGAAAAGAAGACCGATCTAGCTAAGGAACCTGCTTTGGACCCAGATGCATTAGCAAGAGTAAGTCAGTCAAAATATCGTTTGATGTATTTGGGTTTGTGCTAGTTTTCTTTTTTGGAGTAAAAATTAATTGTTAAAAAACCTTGGTTTTGAGAGCTGAATTAATAAACTAGCCTTCATTGATTAGTATTTTTATTTCATAGGTAAGTGATCCCCTAGACCAAGCTTTAAGATTTTTGAAGCCATTGCAAGACTTAGCATCAAATCGTATTGAGACCCATCTGATGGCTTATGAAGTATATTACAGAAAAGGTAAGAACTGTAATTAGATCTTATTAACCGAGCGGGAGGTCTGTACAGGAGAATCTTGACTGAGGTCGAAAAGTACAGACCGAACGCAGTGAGGTCTGTACCCGACCGAGGTCAAGATTCTCCTGTACAGACCGACCAAGCTCGGTTAATAAGACATTTATTATATGACCTTTTTTAAATAAAAAAATTAGAACAAAAAGTCTTTTTTTTTCACGATAATAAAATCAATCAATCAATCACGATATTTTTTGTGCGCTGATTGGTTGAAAACCTTGACAAACCCTTGAAAATGCTGTCAGTCGATGCTGGAGCCGGACGGCGTGCGAAAGTTAACAAGACGATTTTCTCAAGAAAAAATGTGTAAATGGACAAATTATCAATGGAAATTAAGAAAATGTAAGTAGCTTAATGCAATAAATGTTTTCATGATTTGACAAATCGTTTCTGTTGGTAGTTTTTGTTCGTTTTCGTTGGAAAAGCCCAAACCTTGAGTTTGGCATAGTTTTGATCAAGCAAACTTGTTTGTTCGCTGTTTTCTCGCAATAAATAACCAAAAAAATCAACTTTATGAATGCCATTTCTATCTATTCTCGATTATCAAATTACCAGTAATAATTTAAACTTGTGTTTCGAAATGAGATCGTTTTGGTCTAGTTTTACGAGTTTGGATTTAGCGATTACTTGCAGTCGTTTTGTGGCGGCTTTGGATCTATTTTTTGCACTCTAACATCAAATTCTCAACAAAGAAAGAAAGCTTACACAGAACGAAGGATCTTTTTGTGTTATAGGCTTTCTCGACTTAAGCTGGTTATTTCTGTGCAAATTGTGTGATTTATTGTGAAGTTCGGACGATAGATTGTATTGAACAGGACTTTTTTGACAGTAAACAAAAAAACTAGTAGAGAAAAACTACAAAAATTGCGGCAAAAAATAATAATAACGATAAAAAACACATCGACTGGGATTTTCTGTGGTCTTTATTGTCATCAACGACCTCTTCTCCCATGAAAATGTTTTGAAAATGAAAAAAACAATCAGCTGTTCAATCGTGAAAAGGCCAGATACTCAGTCCATCGGTCCGCGGTCTTAATACAGGGGGATATTAACCGGTCGGGAAGCGCGTATAACCAATCAGATTGCTCCATTTGCTAGTGTCCAGACTCCAAGATTCACGGTCATATAATAAAGCATGTTAATATATCTGATATGTACCATTCAGTCCTGAATAAGTTGTTTTCCTTTGTTTATATATCCATTTATTAGAGATTTTCTTACATTGTACACAAATAGAATGAAATCCATTATCCAGTGAATGTTTCAAAATAAAACTCATGGAGTGCAAAGGAACAGAATCCTAGTCCGAGTCCATGTCTTTCCTTGTCTTGTCTGCACAAGAGGACTGTCAGTGGTATATACAACACTGAAAAGATGTCTCTAGAATACAGGGTTTGGACACTGAGAAAGAGAAAGTTTTTTTAAAATAGTCTTAAAAGTAAGGTGAGAAACTTAATGAGCGTTTTTGTTTGTATTTATTTACAGGTAAACTGTTGCTGATGTTACAATCTATCAAAAGAGCTCTACGTATTGTTCCGGATCATCCCAAACTGCATGAATGTATAGTCAGATTTGCTAAAAAAGGTACAAGTGATTTCTAGTTTGTGACTCAAAGGGGCCTAGCCTTTGTCAATCCCAATAGACACAAATACAAGAGTTCTTTCTTCCAGTCCAGGCTGAATGTGTCCATGTAACAACCCCTAGTGGTATTGTATACTCTTCTAGTGTCTGTCTTCTAGTGTCTGTCTTCTAGTTAAGAAATAGATTCCATTTTTTACATGCATCTGTACTCTTAAAGATGTACATATGGCGTCAAAATATGGCAAGAACAAAAAACGTACTGTGGTTCTCACCACTGTTGACGGTTGTTCTCACCACATTTTGACGTCTTCTGTGCATCTATAAGAGTACCAATTTACCAAAAATGGGATCTATTTCTTTGACATAATAATGCAAGCGAAAAATGTCGTTTTGCACTTTGACTGCACGTGGGCAAAACATTCAAAATAACAGTGGTGATGTCGTCTGTGCATCTGTTCTCAAATAACACAGTTCTCGACCAA